>CM031237.1:68398363-68986921 GCA_018340775.1 Taxus wallichiana var. yunnanensis | reverse complement strand
TGGTAGGATTGATTACGGCCATAATTGGGGATTATTGGTCTGACTCTGAAGTGGCAAAGATCATTGAGTTACTATGATATTTTTAGGACTTATTTCCTAGGGGATACCATGAATTAAAAGGTGCATGAATCATTAGGAGAGATGAAAATCAAGCTTAAGGAAGGTGTGCACTGATTAGAAGAGACCCTACAGAATGAATCCTAACCTGTGTAAAGGTTAAGGAAGAAATTGACAAGATGTTGAAGTTTGGAATCATCAAGCCCCTAGAAGAATCAGAGTGGGTTAGTCCCATGGTTATCAATATAAAGAAAGATGGTCGGATTAGGATTTGTGTGGATTATAGAGAACTAAATGTTGCATGTGTGACTGATCCCTTTCCTACGCCCTTCACAGAGGAGATACTAGAAGGCGTTGCAGGGCACGAAATCTATTCATTTATAGATGGATTCTCTGGGTATCATCGGTTTGAATTGCACAGGAGGATCAAGAGAAAAATAACTTTTACCACTTGAATGGGGAAGTTTTTCCTATCTTTGTGATGCCTTTTGGTCTGAAAAATGCACTGTTGTATTTTCACGCATAGTTGTCCAAGCATTCAAAGATTTTATTCACAACTTCTTGCAGGTTTATTTAGATGATTGGATGGTGTATGGACTTGTTAAGGATCATTGTGACAATTTATGCTTAATGTTTGAAAGATGTCGATAGTTAAGCATCTCTTTAACATCAAGAAATGTGTATTTTACTACACCATTTGGCACATTGTTAGGGCACATCATCTGCAAGGAAGGTTTGTTGGTTGATCCAGCTAAGGTTGCAGTCATTATCGGCCTGAAGAGCCTACCAGTCAAAGTGAGGTGCATGGATTCTTAGGTCACACTGGGTATTATAGAAAATTTATTAAAGGGTATGCTAAGGTTGCCACACCCTTGGAGGAGTTACTAAAAGGAAAAGGGACATTCTATTGGGGGAACCAGCAGCATGCGCATTTGAGAGACATTGAAGGAGAAACTTACTACAACCTATTTTGTGCTTTCCTCGTGGGACCAACCATTTCATGTACATGTGGATGCTTTTGGCATGACCATTGGCGTGTGTTGGCTCATCCTGGAGAAGGTATTATAGATCATCCTATCTATTTTTTATAGTAGAAAGTTGACTCATGTAGAAGTAGAATTATACAACTATAGAGCGTGAGGCCTTGTCGATGATCTATGCGCTACATAAATTCAGATAGTACTTACTAGCAACACCATTTGTATTCTATACTGATCACATGGCATTGAATTATTTGGTAAACAAGCCATTTTATAGGGGGTGCATATGTCGATGGGTACTCTTATTCCAAGAATTTGATTTTACAATTGTGGTAAAACTAGGGAAAAGTAATTCTGGACTAGACCATTTATCAAGATACGATCGGGGAGAAGATGCATACGCAGAAATTGAAGATACCATGCCCGATGCACAGTTATACAAGTTACAATGCACACCATCGGAATTAGAGGACATTGTTGTCTTTCTACATGTATAGTATGGCACCCGATAAGGAATGAAATCCTTAGAGAAGAAACAACTTGCCATTCACGTGACACCATTTATGTTGATTAGCAGTGACATGTACAAGTTAGGCCGAGATGAAGTATTGCACCGATGTGTACTAGAACATGAGCACACATGATATCATGGAAGAGGCTCATGGTGGTATTGCAGGTGGGCACTATGCAAGGTGATGCCACTACACGTGCAAGATTCTACTCATTGGATTATGGTGGGAGACACTATTTAAGGATTGTAAGGCATATTGCAAGGCATGTGTGATCATTGTCAGCACCTTGGAAAACTAGGGAAAAGAGATGAAATGCCTTTACGACCTATTCCTAGTGCAGAACCATTTGAAAAATGGGCTATAGACTTTTGTGGGTCCTATTTCACCAGCCACGTAGTAGGACTGGATCACACTACATCATCACTTGCATAGATTATCTTACAAGGTGGGTAGAAGTAACACCTACAAAGGATTGTACAACAGCTACAATGTACTAGGTTTTTATGGGAAAATATTATTACAAGGTATGGATGCCCATTAAGTTTGACAAGTGATAGGGGCACACACTTTTTGAATGAGACAATCAAGATATTATTGGATGAATTTATGATTGCACACCATAAGACTACACCATATCATCCTCAGGAAAATGGGACTTTGAGGCTTTCAACAAAATTTTGAGCCAGACATTGACAAAAATTGTGATGTTGGAAGGAAAGATTGGGATGATAAAGTTTTTTTCCATGCTTTGGGCATATAGAACAACATATAAGAGGTTAAACAAGGCCACACCATTTCAGTTAGTGTTTGGCACATGAAAAGTAGTTCTTCTATGGAATTCATGTTACCTTCTTTACGTATTGTGTGTGGAGGAGTCTAGCTGATGAGAAAGCATTAGAAGAATGAATTGAAAAGTTGACCAAACTAGATGAGTGATGAGAAATAACACGTTGGAGTCAGAAGCAAGAAAAGGCTAGGTAAAAAAGCATGGCATGATCGAGGCACATCAGGGACAAAAAGTTTGAGATTGGATAGATGGTGCTTCTTTATGATTCTAAGTTTTTGTACCATCTAGGAAAACTTAAAGTACATTGGTTAGGACCATATGTTATCACTCACATACTTGAAACAGTGCTTGTCAGTTAGAGGTGCTTGATGGAATACGTTACCCAGTTATTTCAATGGGAGTAGGTTGAAGCCCTACTATAAATAAGTCTTCTTGGTGTTTGTAATAAGGCAGTGTTGCCATTTAGATTAGGTTTTCATTTATGTATTCCCTTAATGTATTTCCTTCTTCATCATTATGCTTTGTCAATTTAGTTGGTGTTTTGTATAAATAAGCATGTTTTGCACCAGAAGCTAATTACCATTTGTAGTATTTTTATGCATGTAGAGGACTACACATACCATTGGTGTGGGGTGGATGTTTACAATTGGGTACAAATCAAGGAATAACTATTACATGTGTTATTTGAGTTTGGAAAGGAGTTTGTTAGAAGAGATATTGCTTCTAAATGATGACCATAGATGGGGATAAATGAAGGAACAATATAACATGAGGTAAGCAATGGTCGTGGAGACTACTAGGAGAAGGTAGGTGGTGAGGTACTCAGTGCATGGAAGCATGCTGAAGAGAAGTTTGTAGCCAGAAGGTAGGAAGGCACTAGAAGGTTATAGCTTGGCACGAAGATGTACCACGTGGAAATTGTGAAAATGGTCAATTAATGAGAGAATTGTTGGTAGGTGAAGGAGTAATAAATGCACTAAATTTTTGAAAATCTATATAAGGATGTGATGTGAGTTCATTTTTACCATTGTAATCACAAGTATTTGAAAGAGCTAAGTGCAAAGAGCTGAGTGAAGATATTGAGGTGCGAGAGTGTGAAACTAGATGTGGAGAGAAGATTTGTGCATAGAAGAAGCTTGCATCCCCATTGGTGAAGGGTTTGAGTGAAGCAGATGCATTGTGAAAGAGCTAGGGCACATGATTTCAAACTAGGGCATGTAGATTCAAGCTAGGGTTTGGACCTTCTCACTATATAGAAAATAGAAAGTGAAGCATTTTCACACATTACAAAGGATAGAAAGGTGAGATTTTTAGATGGCACCAAAGAAAGTACCTTCCATGAGCCAAAGGAAAGAAGAAAGTGGAGGTAGAAGTTGAAGTTGTGCACCAAGAGTAATTTTTGGAGATGTAGTACCCAGAAGGTGTTATAGTTGGGAAAGAATGGGATTCCCACATCCGTAAGTGTAAAATAAGTGATTACAACCACCACACATTAGATAATAACAAGGAGTTAGATGCGTTGTTGAGCACGAAGACCAACAAAGCACAACGGAGGACATGCCAGTATATGATGACACTAGGGAGAAATTTGTTAAAGTAGGTTGGAGTCTATCAGTTGTATGAGCTCCCTTATTTTGGAAAGTATGAACCATTATACCAGTGGTTAATGAGCAGAGTCCATGAGGACTTCTTCTATTTCACCGGATGGAGGGTCAAAATCATAGCCACCTTGATTGCAACAATGACAGGATTAAAAGGCACAGGGGTAGACCTTGACTAGTGATCTAATTGATAAAGAAATAATCATGGAAACATGGAAAGAGTTAGGATATACAAAGGGTCCACGTGGGATGGACATTGACAAGTTGAAGAAGTACCCAGTGGTTCAGGAAGCTGCACATCTAGTAACAAAGTTGAATGACCAAGAGAGGTGGTCGCAAGTGAATACAATGTGGCTACATATCATGAGGAGAATGTCACAAGGAGTGATCTACAACATAGCAGGCTACATTGTAGAGAACATTATCGAGGAAGCACACACAGGTGATAAAATCAGTTTTGGCACTATTTTACTTTCTTTAGTATTTATGGAGATTGGAGTGCCCGATGGGCCAAAGACAAGATCTGGGAGTATCCCATGGAGAAAAAATCCCTTGCAGAAAGGTTTGAAAAATATTTATGTGAAGGGTCGATGAGTGGGCCATTCAAATAGGGTGGAGATGTGGTATGATAGGCTCTACATGGCATTTTGAAGAGGAGTGGCACATTCCTAAGGAGTTACCATCAATGGTGGGAAAGGTAGTACAATTCATGGTGTACCAACACTTCTGCATCACATGATTTTCTATGAGGGATGGGACTTGGAGCCCATGGTGCAAAATTTCATATGCCTTCACAATGTGCACTACTTCTAGGCATCAGTCCACCATTTTATTGATGCGCACCTAAATTTTATTGTAGACAAGGTAGACTGTGACTACCACACTCTGAGGAAGACATATGTATTTCCAGGTAGACTACCTATGTTGAGAGGCTCATTTCAGACATTATAAGCATGAAGCCTATAAGCTTGGAAATTGGGGACATTGGAGCAGCACTCATATACCTTCAGCTTAAGCCCAAGATGGAGAATAAAAATATGTGGAGAATGAGTTCACACTCCTAGGGCCACCTAAGGGAAAACATATAGTGGAGAACATGTACCAACTCCAAAGCCCACATAACCTATAGAGGTAGATGATGAGGAAGAAGAGCATGAAGATAGTGGAGGCTTAGAACATAGGGGCTGAGGCAACCCACGGATAAAGTAGAGGCTAAGAGCATGCAAGTACCCCACCTCAGGTACAAGAAGAAGAAGAGGACTTGGAAGCAGTCCAAGGAGAGCACCATTTCAAGAGGGTGTTCAGAAGAACAAGAACACAAGGCATGGAACTCCTCATATTCAGTATGAAGATCACCATGACTCTCTCCACGAAAGAGAGGTAACTGAGAGGAAAGGAGGAAAGTTGAAGTTGAATGAGGAGGTGGAGGAGTCTGCAGAGAGAGCACCTTGGAACTCCTATACCACCAGAGGATGTGGAGAACCCAAGGATGAAGAAATGAAGGATGAAGAAGAAGAAAGGAGTAAAGGAAGGAGAAAGAAATAGAACAAGATACTCACTAAACATAGAAGATCCAACTCCAAACCTTGGTGCTCAAGTTCCTAAGGGGCCAAGAACAAAGAGGGAAAGTGGGGAGTATGTTGTACCATCATCATGGGCTATGATGAGGACACAAGTAAAATTGTCCATGCATGATTCCAGAATATAGTAGGCCTCAAGGAGTTGTATGGATGGGAGTTGATGGACCCAAGACATGGCTACTACATGCACGTGAGGAAATAGTTGTCATGGTCCATGCAAACTCACATGGATGAGCCTGATTTTGATGTATGTGAAGAGTCATGTGTGTCAAGAAGAATGAGAAAGGCACCACAAAATAGGCACATAACTATCAAACCAGTTATGTCTGATGAATAGGTGAGTAATGCCTTGGTGAAGGTATCTATAGAGGTGGTGCGAGGAATGTAGATAAGGCTGCAACTATTAGAGTGCTAAGAGAAGATATCAAAGCTAAAGATGCAAAAATAGCACATCTAAAAGGAGAGAAAGGACCTAGAGCAAAGAAGAATGGGGTTCTCATCAGCATGGCAGAGGAGATCGGTGATCATGTCCTGAAAGGCAAGACCACACTTGGAGTCCAAGGTACCCAAAAGGTTCCCTTGGCTATGCATTATGTGCATACCTTAGTTGATTTGGTGCTTGAGGATGGACCATTCGGATGCCAAAACCAAAGGACCCTAAGTAGGAAGTAGAGAGAGAAAGGGCCTCAGTAGTTAGAAATATTTCATCTTATGAAGCCTTGCTCCAGACTTTGTAGGAAGAGCTGAAGAAAGTAGACCAGGCATTAAATATTTGTGCAGCTCCAGAAGTAGTTATCCAAAATCAAGACAATGGTAGAAGACAATGAAGTCTTGAAGGTGATGAAAGATGAGACATTGGGGCATGCAAGTGAAATGATTGGCACTAGTAAAGAAAAAGTGTGAGGCCCTTGCAGTAGCCCAAGACCCCCATAAAGAAAGGTTGGATGAAATTGGAAAGCTTATAGTGCATAAAGATGGATCTTCTGGAAGGAAGGAAGGGTATGACTGTAATGTCCAACATTGTTATAGTATTACAGAATGAGAAGGAAGAGATTGTGCAAGAGGAGTTAGATTCTATTGCATCAGATATTCCAGAAAAGGTAAGAAGCCACGCTAAGTGATTGGAAAACCTTAGAGGCTGAAATCAAAGAAGAATATCCAAAGTTAATTCTTCCAGTTGAAATAGAGGATGTTTGGGGTGAAATTCATTCTTTGTATAATAATTCTTTAATTTCCTTTCATTCCCATTCTTTATTCTTTAAAGTATCAAGAGGCAACCATTTTCGGGGTGGAAATGCAGTTTAGTGTGGGGTAATGTTGAGCAGACAAAGTATGACACTTAGCAGAAGGCACACAAAGGTTCACGCATGGGAACAGGGCATTCAAAGGCGTGGAAGGATAGGGAAGGAAACACACGTGAAAGACAAGGAAAGATTCGGGACTTAGCCATTTTCATGATTACGGGCTATTTTTGGAGATAGCGTGCAGAGCACACAAACCGGATAAAGACTTGCGCCACATGCATAGGCTATTTTTGGAAGAGCATCTACTAAGCACTTTACATGGGTTCGAGTTAATAATAGAATTACTACTTCAGTTAACTAGAAGAGATCTATTATTAGCGCACTTGCATGTGTGTCTATTATTGTAAAGGCACATGGCTATTTTCAGCATGTGACCTATTTTGGGAATTATGTAAGTGGTGAAGGGAAAGTCCCCACCCTTATAAATATGTAGTAATCTGTGTAGTAGAGAGAGAGAGATGAGAGTAGTGAGCTATTATGGAGTTATGCTTCCAGAATTGATGCGTGCATAAGTTTATGATACTGAATATTGTAAGAAGCTTCTGTGTATTTATTGTGTTTAATATAATGGAGTGTATTGGCTGATTCAAGGTGTTAAACATGATCATAACTAGTTTTAATCTCCTAGATTGGCTCCTACCACTCTAAGATTAATGATTTCATGATAGCTTGATGTATTAGAGGAGATAGATTTTTCGTAAAAGAAAGGAAAGGTCTTTATTATCCTTTTGAAAATATAGATCCTTCTCTTCCTATGATGAGTAAGTGTTTAAAGAGCTGAATAGATTTTCATAGATTTCTATTGATTGAAAATTCAAAGTGCTTATGTTAAACTTTTTACAAACCAAAATTTATTATCCTTCTACTTTCCAATTATGAGAATCACAAAGTATTGTTTAATGATTTAAATCTAACCTAGAATGAATTTTACAATAAATTTACTAACATATCAAACACCAATTTTATCCATAAACCCCCAAGTTGAGGGAAAACTAGCAAAGGGAAATTTCTCATTCTTCCCAAATAATTGGCCAATATGATATGAATACATTATAACAAGAGGAAAGGAAGTAAAAATAATGTATATAGTCCCTCTCTTTACTTGGTTTGCTATGTTTCTACACCTTTCTTCTACAAAATCAACTCTAGATGGATTTAGGGTGAGATTTTATTCACTGAACCTTAAAACATTCATAAAAATCTTTTAAACATTCAAAGAAATCAAAAATCCAAAATATTCAAAAAATCTTGCTCACATTCAAAATTAAGATATCCACATCCATTCCACTCTTCCACTCCTTGTATTTAGTGTTAGTTCTCCCATCCTACAGATTGATCAAAAAAATAATCTTGCCCCTCAGATTGAGACATTGTCCGAATGCTTCAAATCCATCCTATTCATTGTGTTTCTTTTCTTTGCAATATTGTCACTCATTTTCTGACGTAGTAGGTGTTTACCTTAGATATGTTCACTGTTGTAGAACCATTTTTACCTTTATTGGGTTTATCCTCAACCCACTCATGTGAGTGGATCCTTTCTTTTTATTTACAAACAAATCTTATTTCTATCTTTTTTTTCTTTCTTGATCTATGGTATTCTAATAAACTAGTGTCTTTTCTGGATCCCTATGGATCACACCTCCCATGCTTAGGAGGTTTTTGGTCCCAAAAAATCTTAGTGGGGGAGTAGATGAGAAAACAACTCCCTCATTTTCTCCTTCAAGTACCATTAGGATTTCCTTGGTGTCTTCCCCTTCGTCTAATTACCAAGACTCATGGGACCTATCCTTGTCTCTTTGACCTTTTTCTATAGCACTACATCCTCCTCCAACTCACCTCGGCATTGTCCAAGACAAAATATTCTATATAATGTAACAATTTCCAGAGTAGGTATTTACCTTAGCTCATGTTCACTAGGTACATTATTTACCTTTATTGTATTTATCCTCACCCACTTATGTGTGTGTATATTTCTTTTATTTATTTAGATATTAGGAGATATTATCTAGTTGTTAGGTATAATTCTTTCCTTGATCTATGGTATTGACTAGTTCTTTCCTTAGATCTATGGTATTGTTTAGATCTTGATGTCTAGTTCTCTCATAAATCTATGGACTTGACTGACTAGTTCTTTCCATGATTTATGGCTTGATCTACAACCTTGACTAGTTCTTATATTATTATTCCTTGCCTATATAAGAAAGGCCCATTCTCATTGTATTTCATTGAGTTCCATAATAATATATGATATTGCTTGCTCATTTTTTGCAAAGGTTTATGTAAAGTTATTCTGGTGAATTACTTTCATCTTATTGATCGTGATGTTTGATTAGTATCTATGTTCTTGGCTTGGCATGATCTGCGTTATCATTCCTTTTATGGTATCGGAAAGCAGAAGATTGTTGTTGACATCCATATGTAAGTTTCACTTTGAAAACATTTTGGTCATATTCATATATTAAAATTTGTTTGTATTTTGTTAATCCGTGCCCTTTCATATTTGTGTAGGTGAAGAAAGAACTCATTTTATTTTGTTTTTTTATTTTGTTTTAGTGGCAACTAAAATAAATAATAGAGCATAATATTGAAAAACTTGTAACTTTTGATCGGTAACTCGGTTTTGAGTGCCATTTTTTGCAAAAGCACTTGTTTTTCATGCTCTTTCCATTGGAAATATTTATTTTGAGAATTACACTATAATTATAAAGTGCCATATTGTAACACACACTCATTATAAAGTGCCAAAATCTAGGGGGCTCTTGTTGCATTGCTTGGGGGTCTTGTTGCATTGCTTGGTTCTTGCATTTATTTTGGTGATTTTTTGAGGATGGCATCTATCTACTTCTGCATTAGATCATGTTGAGCCATTAACAACACATAATTACCACACATGGAAACCAAGAATGGAAACAATAATTAAGCGGAAAGGATTATGGGCTTTAACTTCTTCAGAACAACCAATATTCACTAGAGAATATGAGAAATTTCAGTACTAGTGCAAATTTGATGAGTGTATGGGTTTGATAGGAACTTATGTAAGTGATAGTATTTTGTTTCATTTGGAAAAATGTGACTCTCCTTTCAAAATATGGGAGAAATTGAGGATTTATTTGGTAAGGTGGATCATATGAGAGCCATGCAACTTGAAATTGAGATCACCTCTCTTAATCCTGAAGATTTTCCAACAATTATAGACTATCTTACCAAGTTCAAGCATTTGTTGACACAATTGAAGGGGAGTGGAAGAGATAAGAAAGATGAAGAGTGTGTTTACTTGATTCTATCCAAGTTGAGAGGACCATTTCAAATATTTTATTCTACCTTTTTCTCTAGCATGGATGCCTTAGGTGACACATTTAAAATGCCTGACTTAGAAACATTTTGTGAAAGACTTACTAGGGAAGAATCCAAATTGTCTCACCTTGAGTCTTCCATCTCTCAAAAGGCATTAGTTGCATCTAATCCTAAGGGCAAGGGAAAACCAAAAGTAAAACCAAATCCACCCCTTCTCCATCTCAAAATGCTCCTAAACCCAAAGAAAACAACTCAAAACCCAAGGAGTCTTCTAAATCCAAGAATAAGTCTAGCCTTTCATGCTCTTTTTGTGGGGGTAGTAATCATGAAGAACATAGGTGTTATAAGAAAATGCAAGCCTTAGAGGATGCAGTCAAGAAACACAAAATTTCTATCTCTACTCCACCTCCTTCTAATCAGCATGGAAAAGCACTTAATGTTGTTGGGAGATCTCAGTCACCACTTGCAGATAGTTGGGTTATAGATTCTGGTGCTTCTCATCACATGACTTCTTCTAAGGAGTCTTTTGTTTCTCTAGGTTTGAGTTCTACTTCCAAAATTGAGGTTGGAGATTCTTCCTTTCTTTCTGTTAAAGGAAAAGGTGATATACAACTTGATGGTGGTAGTATCCAAGATGCACTATATGTTCCTAACATCACTACAAATTTTCTTTCTGTGTATCAAATTTTCATTCTGGTCAAGGGAAAATAGTGACTTTTACACCACATGGGGCAAAAGTACGAACTTTTTTGGAGCCTCATTCACTTGTTGCTCAAGGTATTGTTGATCATAGTTCTAGACTATATCACTTTGAGGGTTTTGATGGCACTTCCTCTATAGGGACAGATTGGTTTCTCATGCAAATTCAGAGAGTAAGCTTTGGCATGAAATATTTGGACATCTTAATTACATATATTTGAAGGAGTTGAGCACTCATGGTATGGTAGATGGTCTTCCTAGAGTTTCTTGTCTTGAGGGAGTTTGCTCTGGATGTGCATTAGGAAACAACACCAAGATCCATTTCCTAAGAATTTTTCTAAGAGAGTTTCTTCACCACTTGAGCTTGTGCATAGTGACTTGATGGTTTTCCTACCCCTCTTTCAATGGAGCTAAGTATGCACTTACCTTTATTGATAATTTCTCGAGGCATACTTGGGTTTATTTTCTCAAGTACAAAAGTGATGTTTTTCACACTTCAAAGTCTTCAAGGCTTTGGTCAAGAAACAATCTTCTAGTTGCATAAAGAACCTTCATACTGATAATGGGGGAGTACTTCAACAAGATGAGTTTTCTAAATTTTTGGCAACTCAAGGCATTATTCACCAACATTTTGTTCCTCATACTCCACAATAGAATGGCTTAGCAGAAAGGAAGAATAGAACTTTGAAGGAAATGGCTAATTGTATGATGCATTCTAGAGATTACCTCCTATCTATTGGGTAAAAATTAGTTAATTGTGCTAACTATATTCAGAATCACACACCACATAGAGCACTTGAGCATTTGACTCCAGAGGAAGCTTGGTCCAACACTAAGCCAGATGTCTCATTTTTTTGAGTCTTTGGGAGCCATGCTTGGGCCTTTGTGCCAAAGAAGAAAAGGAAAGCTTTGGATAAGAAGAGTAAACCCTTGATCTTTGTAGGGTATTGTGAGGACATGAGAGCTTATCGTATTTTAGATCCTGATACACATGATGTTATTTTTCAAACACATGTTCAGTTTGATGAGTGTTTCACTCCTCATGATTCTTCATCTTCTTCCATTCCTTCTTCTTCTTCATCTCATCTTGAGGATCCTTTCTTTGAGGAGATTGATGAGGAGGTTATAGATGCCATTGAGGATCCTATTCCCACTGATGTTGTCACTATGCCTAAGTGGGCTCATACTACAATTTCTGAGGCAACACCTTTCATAGAGGATCTTCCACCCACTAGGCATCATCACACACATTCTACAGGTTCTAGAATTTTGTGTCAGGTAGTTTCTGAGGATCCACAGTCTTTTTCAAAGGCTCATGGGATACCGAGTGGGATGATGCGATGACAGATTGAGATTATTCTTCTTTGATGAAGAATCATACTTGGGATTTGGTATCTCTTCCTAAAGGAAGAAATATGGTTAGGTGTAAGTGGGTATACCAAACCAAATACGTAGTGATGGGTCCATTGACAAGTATAAGGCTCATCTTGTTGCAAAGGGTTTTTCACAAGTTGAAAGGTATTGATTACTCTGAGACTTTTGCACCCATTGCCAAGATGGATTCTATATGCCTTGTACTTGCTTATTGCTACATCATCAGGGGTGGCCCGTATACCAGATGGATGTGAAGAGTGCCTTCTTACATGGATATTTACAAGAGGAAATATACATGGAGCAAGCCAATGCTGGATTTGTTCAGGATTCTTCTCTTGTTTTAGGCTCAAAGGTCTCTACGGTCTCAAACAAGCCCCTCGGGCTTGGTATGAGAAGATGGATTATTTTCTTCTATCTACTAGTTTTGTTTGTTGCCACTCCGATCATACAGATGTATCTCCAACATGTTGGTGAGGATATTGTGATACTTGTCTTGTATGTTGATGATCTGTTACTTACTTGGTAGCTCTTCTTCCCACATTCAGAGTATTCAGAGGGCTCTTTCTACACAGTTTGACATGACAGATCTTGGGCTATTGCATTATTTCCTTGGTTTACATATTTCTCAGATAGATTCAGGATTCATTTGAGTCAGCAAAAAGTACACCCATGATCTTCTTAGGTGCTTTGATATGGCTGATTGCAAGCCAAGTCCATCTCCTTTTCAGTCTAGGTTACTCTTACATCCACATGTACCACACCACTTTGTGATCCTACATTGTATAGGTAGTTGGTTGGGAGTCTCATGTACTTGACCCATACTCACCCTAATATTTCATTTGCAGTAGGGCTTGTATCTCGGTTTGCACATTCTCCTCATAGTAGTCATTGGCAGGCTGCTAAAAGGATTTTGCACTATTTACAGGGACACTTCCCACTTTGGCCTACACTACACTAGGGGTTCTACTCAGTTGGTTGGGTATACAGATTCAGATTGGGCAGGTTCTATTGATGACATGTGTTCCACTTCTGGCTATATTTTTTATCTTGGTTCTTCTCCAATTGCTTGGGCATGTAAAAATAACAAGCTATTGCACTTTCATCTTCAGAGGTAGAGTACAAGGCAAGCAGTTACAATGAGTCAGGATTCTTTTTGGCTTTGCCAATTATTGATAGAGTTTGGATTCCCATAGGATTCACTTGACTATACTTTGGTGTGACAACCAAAGTGTAATTCACATTTCTCACAACCCATTTGAGCACCAGTGGACCAAGCATATTGAGATACACATCCACTTCATTCGTCAACACATTCAGGATGGAGTTCTTTGCTTGGAGTACATTCCGACTCAGCAGCAGTTGTGGAACATCTTTACAAAGCCTTTTGCATCACCTCACTACCTTGAGTTATGTGGAATGCTTGGGGTTTTGAAGTTGTTCTTGGGGGTGTTCGTGAGAACATCTTCCTTCTTCTTCTTCTTTCTCTTTCCTTATAGTAGGATTCTTTCCTTCTTTTGGTTTGAGATTTCTTCATGGATATATTGTACATGAGTACCTCATCAGCCTAGTTATCGGGACTCATACTATGGACATGCCACTTCTTATTTTGGCCCCTAGCTTCACTTGAGGGGGGGTGTTAGAGTAGGTATTTACCTTAGCTCATGTTCACCTAGGTACATTATTTACCTTTATTGTATTTATCCTCACCCACTTATGTGTGTGGATATTTATTTTTATTTATTTAGATATTAGAGATATTATCTAGTTGTTAGGTATAGTTCTTTCCTTGATCTATGGTATTGACTAGTTCTTTCCTAGATCTATGGTATTGACTAGATCCTTGATGTCTAGTTCTCTCATAAATCTATGGACTTGACTAGTTCTTTCCATGATTTATGGCTTGATCTACGACCTTGACTGGTTCTTAGATTGTTATTCCTTGCCTATATAAGCAAGGCCCATTCTCATTGTATTTCATTGAGTTCCATAATAATATATGATATTGCTACTCATTTGTTTGCAAAGGTTTATGTAAATTTATTCTAGTGAATTTCTTTCATCTTATTGATCATGATGTTTGATTAGCATCTATGTTCTTGGCTTGAAATGATCTGGTTATCGTTCCTTTTACTGACATCCTTATTCTTCGTCAAGCATGGATGGATCATATAAAAATGGAATCAAGTTCTCATAATTTACTACTGAGTACATCCACACAAAGAGTGGAAAGTCAATTCTGAAAGCGTTTTCTCAGACCTTCTCATGTATGGTGAAGGGCCCATACTGTAGTGGCTTGAGTTTTCTCGCTTGACCTTGAAGTCTCTCCTTGCTCAAGTAAATAGAAAATCTATCTCCAACATGAAGCTTGTGTTCCCTTCTATGATGATTGTGCTTAGTTTTGTACTTGGACCGAGATTTCTCTAATAGTTCTTTCACCTTGAGATGGATTTTATGGATCCTCTCAATGAATTTTACTTCTCTAGTCACCTCCGAATCATGTATATCTTCCTCTTCTACCCAATGGCTATGTCCAAATCGGATTATTTAGTAGATATCCCAAGCATGCTTCAAACGGTGACTACAAAGTGGATATGTGTACTACCCAGTTATAGGAATGGTGAATTTAGGTTAAGGACTCATCCAAAGTCCATGGATATTTACTATTATACCCTATGATTAGCTACACCAAATTCCTATTAACTACTTCCATCTTCCCATCTTTCAGTGGGTGGAAGGTTGTTCTTCTCTGTAACTTGGTGTCCATCTTGTCCCAAAACATAGTCCAAAATTCCTCAAGAACCTATAATATTTGTTAGAAACAATAGACTTTGGCAAGCCAAAATGCACCCATACATTAACAAAGAAAATTTCAGCTACCTCACTTGATTTTATTGTCTTTTTACATTCCATAAGAACACACATTTTGCTAAATCTATCAACAACAACATATAGATAATCATGGCCATGTTTAGAAATCGGTGATCCTCTTACAAAATCCAGAGAAATGTCCTACCAAGGACGAGTAGGGACTCGTAAAGGGATATAAAAACATTCCTTCCTGATCTTAGGCTTACCTGTATAAAAAAGTTTACATCCTCTTATGAATTTTGATACTTCTTCTTGCATATTAGGACAATACATGTAACTTTGAAAGTGGGCCATGGTTTTTCCAACACTAAAATGACTGGCTACTTTCAAAGTATGTGTTTCCCTCATAAATAAAAGTCTCTCCTCCTTTGGCACAAAGAGATTCCCCTAATTATTCACGTAATTATTCTCTTTACAATATCTATAATAATGGAGCACTAATAAATTATATTTCCTAACATTCACCTCTTTAGTGTGAACATTATTAATCTTCACCCCCTTAATGTGAACACAGAGAAGAACCATATTTGAAAAATTTGAACCACCTCTGAAATCATTGCTTAGACGAGGTGTAAAAACTCCATATGTTATCTCTTTACCCTTGTAAAAGCGTAGTGTCGAGCTGAATTATGCGGGAATGCTCCCTTCCTCTTTGGGTTCTGTGGGACTTTCCTTCCTCCTCCTGGGCACACTGAATTCTGAATCTCAAGATCCACAAGCTTCACACTAGCTGGATAACCATCCCTTGAGTCTACCTTGAAATCTTCTCCTGTTCCCCAAAAGAAAGTATTTTGAAAAACATGACTCCTCCAAAAAATCTGAAAAGGGGTTTATTCAATAAACCATCACACTGCAAAAAGGAACACTGAAAAATGAACTGAAAAAAGAAACCACACTATACACATGTCACCAAACCATCTGTGTGGCCCCATCATCATTATGAAGTTGAGAGAGGTCGCTGATTGACCTCCTTCATTTTCCTCCATCCTCCAATTATCTGAACTCAAAACAAGTAGTCTTCAGAATTATAATCAGGTTCATCAGTCACTCATTCATCTTCTGATTCAGAAGATTCTTCTACAACTATATTTTCTTCATTTGGCTTCAATTTTCCACTGAGAAGATCTTTGGCTCGAGCCGTGCAAAATTTAGACGTATGTCCTTTTTCTTGTAATAAAAACATTCTAAGTCCTCCTTTTTAAAGAACTTTTTGTATTTATTTTTCACATACATTGCCGTTTCTTCTTCTATATCTTCTTTAGTCCTTTTTTCTTCTGACGAGAAGAGTGATATCATATCTTCCAATGAGTTAGAAGGCATTTGAACAAGAGTGAAAACAACATTACTTGTATTTTGGTGGTAAACTATTTAGCGAATAGCTTTTGCATACTTGTCGTCATCTTTGGAGCTTTTACTTCGCAAGTTGTCTCAAAGAGATCATAAATTGTTGATGTGGCTATAAATTATATCTCCATCACTCATTTTGAGCTTGAACAACTGAATTTTTAGGGAAAAATTTGCATTGAATGCTTTTGAACCAAATAATTTTCTCAGATTATCCCAGATGTCCTTTGAGTTTTTATCTAGATCAACATAATGTAATTCAGAATCTGAGAGGGCAAGGCCAATAATGGCTTTGGCTTTATCATCCCGTATTTCCCATTTTTCCAATCTGGTCGGATTTGAAGGTGCTGGTTCTTTTCCATCCACTATCCTCCAAATATTTTTGTTCATCAACTGCATCTGGATCTTGACTTTCCATGTGTGAAAATTGAGACCATTGAATTTTTCCAATGGATTTCCATTGTAAAAAAGATACAACCTATTATTCACCTAGACACAATTATAACAACAAGATGACATGACATATTGAGACTCTTGACAAAATAACTTAAATTCAATATGAAAAACAATGACAAACATTTTTAATGACTCTTTTTGTGAAATTGACAATATAACTCTTTTACCTAATACCAAATGAAAAGCATAACATCGGTTTATACACCGAATACACAAAATAATACTTTTTTAGCATTTGTTCCGGTTCATACAATATATAATGAGAGGCAATTCCTATATTCTAGGAAGTTTCGCAACAACATAACAATCTACCTATATCCATGATATTGTTGTAACTCACAATTTAATATCACAACTATCAAATAATACAACCAAATATGTGAATAATTACTCACGTAATTATTCTCTTTATAATATCTATAATAATGGAGCAAGAAATAAATTATATTTCCTAACACATACAACTCATGATATGAGTGCTCTTCTACCCATATGTGTTTATCAAACTCGGTCCAATACTAAATCTTTGAGAAAACTCATCCTTTGTGTTCTTAAACCATGCTTCAACATTATCCAAGGTCAATCACTCATCATCATGCATCATTCACACAATAGATTCAAAAAGAGATCCCTTAGTGGAACCATGATGTAGTCACTTTTATCCACCAACTATCTTCTAATCCCACGCGTCACATCGATTATCACCCAAGAAGCATTAGATGCTCACCTAAGGCACACATGGGTGACGAGCCCCTCCTTTATGTGAGCATTGTGAGAAGATCTTGCCATTGTTAAAGGATTAGTTGCAAAAAAGTAGATATTCATGTAAAAGCACAACATGAGCTACCATATCCTTATACCCATGCATGAAAATGAGAGAAACAACACAACATGGATTATGAAGAAATGACACTAGGGTTTTCACCCATGAACAAGATATCCAGAATATATATATATATATATATATATATATATATATATATATATCAAGAGTGCTAAATAACCACATTACATTCAAAGGGCCATGTCATGTCGAATACAATAATTGTCAAGGATCAGTGCCCATACAATATATGCTAAAACAAATATCTAACTCATATATTAGGATTCCTAACTATGCCCCCCTTATTACATAAATTTTATAGAACCAACCCTTAGATATGATGACCTTCTTGCAACTCCCTAATGTAAACCCCCAACTCTAGGGCCTCCTAATACTTTCTGCAAAGCTTCCCTTTTTTCCATGCTATATGTATATCCATACATATCTTGGTGTCTCTTATTATACCCGAGAATCTCTTCTTATAGGTCCAATACCCACCACCATAACTTCCTTCAAGAGTAGATCACATGCCAAGTGTCCATGTGGTACTTCATCGATGAATGCTTATCATGTTCCAAGATCTCCACTTTCTATAATGATGTCTTCCTAGGAATATTCCCTATATGGAATATCCTTTTCTTGACCATCAAGTCTCCAGGCTGGCACCTTATCCACTCGGCATGCCTAGTCGGTCACATTTTTCCTTAAGTGACTACAAAACCCCTGATATGGCTAAGTCCTTAGATCCTGTGTATTGTCTCCTCGTGCGTTCCACTGGTCTCTCATAAACTCTTCTAAAACCTCTTTATCCCACGTGCTTCTTCCCATGTGCCCTTCTTCTTATTACAATGGCATGCCACGTGCCTTTTGGTACTTAGTCAATAATTCAGGGCCCAATGATCTCATAAACTCTTCAACTTTTGAATTATTCACAAAATCAGAATTAATCGTTGTTGTTTACTTTCTATTAGAAAATAAAAAAGATAGCTAGTGAATGAATTATTATTGTCTGAGAATCAACAATGGTAGTAAAGGAAAGAATATAAGCTCACAAAACACCAACAATTTTTATCTTGGAAAATCCCCAAAGGAGGAAAACCATTCGGAAGGGCAATTGCTCTTTTTCCCACTTCTATTGGCCAATTCAAATCAATAAGTACAGAATTTACAATAAGTATGAAAGAGAAGTAGATAATATCCATACACTTCCTCTTAATTACTTGCTTGCTCTGTATCACACTCCTTTCTTCTATAAAATACAATTCCAAAGCAGTAAATTTCTTGCTCACTTGCTTTCATACTTCATGATGTTCTAAAATTCTACAATCATGTATTTATAGCCTTTCTCATGTCCTCATGTGCACCGGAGAATGGGAAAGGTCATGAAGGAGAAGAGAAACAAACATCCTTTTAAATTTAGAGGTTTTTCAATATGAATTTTGTTTTTTGTCCTCTGTAATGTCCAGGATCACGCTGCCTATGTAGATTGGCGGTCCTGAGACCATCGCCCTACTAGGTGGCGCTTCTATAACTGCCACCCTGCACATACAATTCCAGCAGTAATAATTTCTTGCTCACTTGCTTTCATACTTTGATGATCTTCTACACTTCTATAATCATGTATTTATAGCCTTTCTCATGTCCTCCCATGCACTGGAGAATGGGAAAGGTCATGAAGGAGAAGAGAAATGGACATCCTTTTAAATTCAAAGGTTATTCATTTCAAAAAAAAATTTCTATCTGTAATGGCCAGGACCACTTTGCCCTATGTATACCAGGTGGTCAGGGACCACCACCTTCTTGGGTGGTGGTTACAGAACCACCACCACCCGCATAGGGTGGGCCAGCCGTGTTACTTAAAAGACATAACGTCCATTTATTACTTTTCTTTCTTTGTGCTGACTAATTTGAATGAAGTGGAGTTATTTTGGATCCCTATGGATCACACCTCCCCTACTTAGGAGGATTTTGGTCCCACAAAAGCTTAGTGGGGGAGTAGATGAGGAAATAATTCCCTCACTTTCTCCTTCGAGTACCACCGGGCTTGCCTTGGTGTCTTTCCTTTCAGTCCAATCTGCCAAGACTCCTATGGACCTCTTCTAGTCTCTCTGACCTTCTTCTTCAGTAGCACTACATCCTCCTCCAATTCACCTCATGAGTCCAAGACACAATCCTTAATGGAGGGTAGTAACTGTAGTTCTTCATCTTCATCTAACATGGATGGATCATATAGGTGCAAGTTCTCATAGTTTACTACAAAGTACATCCTCATAAATGATAGAAAATCAAGTCGAAAAGCATTTTCCCCAACCTAATCCAATATGGTGAAGGGTCCATATCGTAGTCGCTTGAGCTTCTGTGCTTGACCTTGTAGTCTCTCCTTGCTCAAGTAAAGCCAAAATTTATCTCCAACATGAAGCTTATGTTCCCTCCTATGTTGATTATGCCTAGCTTTGTACTTGGCTTGAGATTTCTCTAGTTGTTCTTTGAATTTGAGATGGATTTTCCAGATCCTCTCAATGAATTTGTTTTCTCTAGTCACCTTTGTGTCTCATGTCTCCTTCTCATCCTACTTGTCCAACTGATATGTACAACGGGTTTGTAGGTAGATATCCTAAACATGCTTCAAATAGTGACTTCATAGTGGATGTGTGTACTGCCTGGTTATAAGAATGTTGAATGTAGGCTAAGGAATCATCCCAAGTCCTTGGGTATTTGTTGTTATACCCTCTGATCAACTATACCAAAGTCCTATTCACCACCTCTATTTGTCCATTTGTCTGTGGATGGAAATTTGTGCTCCTTTGTAACTTGGTATCCATCTTGTCCCACAAAGTAGTCCAAAACTTCCCAAGAACCTCGGAATCCTGTCGAAACAATAGACTTTGGCAAACCAAAATGCACCCATACATTAGCAAAGAAAAGATCTGCTTTGCCTCATGTACTTTTATTGTCTTTTTACATGCCATAAGAATACATATTTTACTAAATCTATCAACAACAACATAAAGATAGTCATGGCCATGCTTAGACATAGGTAATCCTCCTACAAAATCCATAGAAATGTCCTCCCACGAACGAGTAGGTATTGGAAATGGCATATACAAACCTTCCTTCCTAGTCTTAGGCTTGCTAGTACAAAAAAGTTTACATCCACGTATAAATTTTGATACTTCTTCTTGCATATTGGGCCAATACACATACATTTGAAAGTGGGATAGGGTCTTACCAAACCGAAATGTCCCACTACTTTTGAGGTATGTGCTTCCCTCATCGATAAAATTCACTCTTCTTCTTTTGGCATGCAAAGCTTCCCCATCGGTAGAAACCCTTCTTTGAGATAAAAATCTTCAATACCTATCCTTTCAGCCCCTTGGGATGCAACTCTTGAATGTCACCCCAAAGTCTTTGTCTGGGTATATGCCTCTCTATAAGCTTCCTTCGTGAAGGGCTCGATTTAAGAGATAATGGCCGGACAAGAAAATTTATCCTACATGGGTGGCCTAGAAAACATGTCTGCCACCAAGTTTGTACTACCATTCTTGTATTCAATCACCAGATGGAAATGTTGAAGGAACCCCATCCATTTGTAGTGCCTTGCCTGTTGTAATTTAGACTGTGCTTGCAAATACTGGAGAGGTTTGTGGTCAGTGTGTACAATAGTTTATTTACCCAACAAATAATGTTTCCATTTTTTAATTGCCTGAACTAGTGCATACATTTCTTTATCATATACTGAATATCCTTTAACTTCTGAAGTGAAAGTTTTGGAATGATAGTATATGGGTTTACCTCCTTAAGCAACACTGCTCCCATAGCATAATCACTAGAATATGTCTCTACTTCAAAAGTCTACTAAAAATTAGGAAGAGCAAGTACTGGAGCATGAATAATCTTGTATTTCAATAACTCAAATGATTTTTCTTATTCCTTACCCCATTCAAAACCCTTACTCTTTGCAGCCACTATGTGTAGAGGTGTTGCAATCACGAGAGAAGCCCAAAATGAACTTCTGCATGTACTTGTACTACTCCCATAAAACTCCTAGCCTCCATGGCTCCTATTGGTGTTGGAAAATTAGTGATGGCTTCCACCTTCTTTGGATCCACTCATAGCTCTCCTCCTCCAACCACGTGCCCAAGATAGACAAGTGACTATTTGGAAAATTCACATTTCTTCATATTACAAAGTAGTTGTTTTTCCTTGAGAACTTGCAAGACTTGCTGCAAATGAGTTAGATGTTCTTCCCATGTGGCACTAAAGATCAAGATATCATCTAGATATACAATGACACATGAATCTATGAAATCCCACAATACATCGTTCATCAGTCTCATAAATGTAGGGGTGTATTACATAAACCAAAATGAAGTACTAACCATTCATACAAACCATGTTTCATCTTGAAGGTAGTCTTCCATATATCCTCCTTCTTTATTCTAACTTGGTGATAACCTGACTTGAGATCCAACTTCATGAAAATATTTACATTCTGAAGCTGGTCCAAGAGATCATCTATGTAGGGAAGTGGATATCTATTCTTTATGGTGATCTTGTTCAAAGCACGGTAGTCGATGCACATTATCCAAGAACCATCCTTCTTTGGCACCATCACAATAGGTGAAATGCATGGTGAGGTGCTCGGACGTATCACCCCTTGGTCTATTAGTTCCTGGAGTTGTTTCTTTACTTTAGTAATCTCAAGAAAGGATTGCCTATACAACCCGATGTTTGGTAGAGGTGACTCTGGAAATAGTTGAATCTCATGCTCTACTTCTCGTTTTGGTGGTAACCCACTAGGAGCCTAAAATACTTCTTGAAAAGATTGAATAATACTATCCAAATCTTGTTTTCCTTGGTTAGAAATCTTTAAAACTTCTACCCCATCTTGTTTATCCTTTAACAAAAGTAAACAAAATTGATTATGATTTTCCTGAATAAGTCATTTTTCTTGGTTAGCACTTACCATAGTAACCCGTGTCTTATGCTGGTGTTCCCAGGATGTTGTAGCTGATCCCATCCTTGACCCATCACATCTTGGTTTTCCTTCTCATGAATATAACATCCCTAAAATACAACTAAGGAATCCGAAATACAACATCAAAAGCATGAAGTGGAATATCGTCAGCTTCAAAAACATCTATATATTGGGAATTTATCCCAACCTTGACCTTACATCTTCTTGTTACCTGAATTTCAACACCCTTCTTCACCCAACCCAAAGGATAAGGGTGCAGATGCTCATAAGTATCAAGACCAAGCTTCTTTACAACTACCTTAGAAATCAAGTTAGATTGAGAATCAATATCAACCAAAGCATTTACCTTAGTTCTCTTGATCTAGATTTTGATCTCGAATAGTTTACTCATCTCTTCTTCACTGTCCATGTTAGTGGTTGTGCATCCAAGCCTTTCATCTACATCCGAGTCATCTTCGATTTACACCTCCCCTTGTGTCTTTACAAATATCATGGACTTCTTGGAGTCCTTGGTTTGGTTCTTTAGATGTAACTCCGGATGCAAATTCCAACATGTAGCGTCATTATGACGATTGATATCACAGTTCTTGCAAAAATTCTTGGATCTTTACAAGTATGCAAAGTAGTGGCAGCTTGTTTACCTTTCCCTTTCCACTTACCTTTGTTATTTTTTTTCCGTAATCCTTTTTCTGTTGATTTTTTTACCACTTTACTCTTGGCTCTACTTCTCCTTGCTTCTTTTCATCATCTAAGTAGTATCCCTGTACATATGATTCATTGAGATCTTTGGGCTTTGTGGAGATGAATTTTCTTGAAGGTGGGTGTGTTGTCCTCTCAAGTACTTGGTCGAATATCCTCATCCTCCATATCCATGTTTAGCAACATGTCTTTCCTCCAAAACTTCGTAGTATAGTCCTGCACACTTTGACCACTGCCTTGTCTAAAATACTGCCATTTAATCATTTGGTCAATTTTGTGGCCAATAGGATAGAAATTAGCTCTAAGTAATTCTTTAAATTCTTGCCAAGATTTTACAATAGGACGCTTCTTCTTCTCACTAGTGGTTAGATGGGTTTCCCACCAAACTAGACCATTTCCCTCCATTTTGAGACGTGCAAAGGTGATTCTTTGTGCCTCAAAGGTGACATTATGGACACTAAAATAGACTTCTAATCTTTTCAACCATTTATCAAGTAACTCTGCATCTACATGTCCTTCAAGCTTTTGATTTTGACTTTAGTCTCAACTTTAAAAGGATCATGTTTAGATTTTACCTTTTCTCTTGTGTTAGAAGTCTCTTCTTCATGCTCTTCCCAATAATCTTCCTCATGGTGCCTCTTGCCTATACCAAACTTTTTGGCTAAGCCTCGAACCACCGAGTCCATGGAGTCTTACTTGACGGAATATGTCTTCTGCAAATCTCCAAGTTCCTCTTTCCTTCTAAACATTCTATCCATCATGGTCTCTAGCATCTCGATTCTATGAACCAAGTTCTCTTCCTTCATTTGTCCCCAAATTCTCTGTTTCCACTTCTTTGTAGAAATTTCTGGATCACAAAGTAAAGCTTCTTTGCCTTCAAATATTTTCACCGCCATACAAATTCAATAATGAATACCATAGTCCCGGATACTTGTTAGCTCGATACCAAAATCATTTGTAAACTTTTCAACTTTGGAATTATTCAAAAATCACAATTAATCGTTGTTGTTTACTTTTTATTAGAAAATAATAGAGATAACTAGTGAATGAATTATTATTGTGCTAAGAATCAACAATGGTATTAAAGGAAAGAATATAAGCTCACAAAAACCAACAATTTTTATCATGGAAAATCCCCCAAAAGGAGGAAAACTAGTCGGGAAGGGCAATTACTTTCCCACTTCTATTGGACAATTCAAATCAATAAGTATAGAATTTACAATAAGTATGAAAGAGAAATAGATAATATCCCTACACTTCCTCTATATTACTTGCTTTCTCTATCTCACACTCCTTTCTTCTACAAAATACAATTCCAGCAGTAAGAATTTCTTGCTCACTTACTTTCATGCTTCGATGATGTTCTAAAATTCTACAATCATGTATATATAGCCTTTCTCATGTCCTCCCATGCACTAGAGAATGCGAAAGGTCATAAAGGAGAAGATAAATGAACATCCTTTCAAATTTAGAGGTTTGTTTCAAATTTCGTTTTTTGTCCGTAATGGCTAGGACCACTGCCCTATGTAGACCAGCGGTCCTGGGACCGCCACCTGCCTGTTGGGCGGTGGTTCTATAACCGCCTTGCACATGTGGGGCAATGGTCATGTTACTTAAAAGATAGAATCTTTGTTTATTACTTTTATTTATTTGTGTTGACTGATTTGAATGAAGTGGATTTATTTTGGATCCCTATGGATCACCCAACAAAAATCACACTACCATATTTATCAAATGTTTAAGAACAATCATTGGAGGAAAGTTCACATCTTTGGAATTTCAAAGATATTACACTAAAGTTAGGATTGAAATGCATACAACCACCCACTATACTCGACAACAAATCATGGTTGTTGAATGAATGAATAGGAATCTTCTAGAGATATCAAGTAACATGCTCAAGAATCCAAATTTGGATAAAAATTTATGGGTAGAAGTAGTTTCTACAACTTGTTATCTTATAAATTTCTCACCATCAGTTGTAATAGAATAAGATATTCTTGAAGAGGTATGGATAGGTCATCCACGTGACTACTTAGATTTGAATTTTTTTGTTAGAATGCTTATGCTCTTACTAATAATAATCAATGTTTAAAGTTATAACCAAGATCCAAGAATTACATATTTGTTGGGTATGGTGAAGTAGATGGTGTTAAGGGATACAGACTATGGGATGCTACTTCCCACCAAATCATCATCATAAAATATGTAGAGTTTGATGAATCCCCTTTCCTAAATTAAGATTCTAAACTGAAAAAGAACAAGAACTTGAATATCAACTTGTCAAGGTTGAAATCCATCCATTTTTAGATACTAAAAACAAAGAAATTCAACCATTTTTCAATGTTGAATATGTTGAAGCATCATAAAAGTTGAGGAAACATCCGAGTAGATGGTATGGAGGTCACAACAACTTGAGAAAAACACCTCCAGTCCATTATGGAGATCTACATGAGATGATGAGTAATGCATCCTCCTAGTAAGTACAATCCCATTATTTCCATTGTTTTGATTTCTAATGATGGAGAACGTAGCTTTTTTTTATCAAGAATCATTGAAATATTTGGATAGTACGAAGAGGAAAATAGAAATTTAGGAGGAGATGGATGCTCTAGAAAATAAAAGGTCATGTGATCTAGTACAAGTTCCAAAAGGAAAAGTCATGTTAGCTCCAAATGGGTTCAAACATAAATGAAAGATAGGTGTTGATAACAAAATTGAAAGGTACAGGGCTAGATTAGCGGTAAAAGGACTTGTAAAGAATAAAGTATTTATTTTCATGATATCTCTTCACCAATTTTTAAACTTGTTTCAATTCAACTACTCTTAGCACTAGTTTTATTACTTGATTTGGAGTTGGAGAAGTTAGATGTTAAAACAAATTTCTTGCATGGATATTTATAAGAGGATGTCTATATCGAACATCCTAAAGGATTTATACAAAAAAGAAAAAAAATATTTGTTTGCAAGTTAAGGAAATCATTGTATGACATGAAATAGTCACCCAGGAAATGGTACAAGAATTTTGATGCTTTCATGACCATCTATTTTCTTTAGGAATTAGTATGACCATTGTGTTTACTTCAATTTTTTGGATATATTTTTTTACACTATATTAGAATTATAAGTTTATTATATGTTTGTTGTAAGAAAAATCATTGCAGAAATTAATAGTTTAAAGGCTCATGTAGCTAGGACATTTGATATGAAGGATCTAAGAGCTGCAAAACATTTTTTAGGCATGGAGATACATAGAGACAAGAAAAATAGTAAGATTTGGTTATCACAAAATAATTATTTAGAAAAGATACTAACTATATTTTGTATGAAATATGTTAAGCTAGTTAAAATCGATTTTTCTTCCCATTTCAAACTTTTTTCAATTTTTGTCCTAGAAAGAAGAAGAAGGAAAGGAGTACGTTTCTCATGTATGATATGTTTGTGTAGTATGGAGCTTAATGTATGCTATGGTATGTACAAGGTATAACATTTCATATGTAGTTGGATTTGTTAGTAGATATATGGAAAATATAGGTAAAGAACATTGGGTATCACTAAAGTGGGTGTTTCACTACTTATGAGGCACTCGTGATTATCGCATCACCTACAATAATAGTGGTGATTAAATTTGTGGATATGCTGATTCAGATTTTTGCAAGTGATTTTGATGAAATAAAAGATCAAATTCTAGTTTTTTTACTCTTTCAGGTTGACCTATTAGTTAGATGTCAAATCTTGAAAGATTACTATTATGTCAACTACTAAGGCGTAATATGTAAATGCCTATTATGCTTGTCAAAAGGTAATTTGGATAACACTCAAAGAGTTATTAATTTGGCCAACAATCCAATGTATCACAATAATAAAAACATATTATAGTTAAGTACCATTCATTTACACATTTTATTGATGAAGGAAAAGTAGCACTAGAAAAGTTCAACATTAAATAAAATTATGCTCATATGTTCAAAAATGATTATTAGAGAAGCTAAAATGGTGTTTGGTTTTTCTTAGTTTAAAATAAAGGTGATGAGTTGGTTAGTGATTAACCAAAAGTGTGGATATATAATAGTTAATCTAATCTAGAATAGCATGTAAACATGGTAAATAAATACAATAAATGACTACGGAAAAATGACCCAGAAACTAATCTAAAGAAAGTAGAAACACTAATATGCAAGAGAGTAGTATGAAAATGACTTAGCTGATTTGATGAACTGTAGGAATTTTTCACATAATAAATAGAATAATCTGAAGCATGAGAGATTGTGCAAAGGTCCTAAAAAGGACATTTTTGGACTGATTCTCTAGACTATGGTACCTAAAGAAGGACTAGGTGTCTTGGTCTACCAAGTATGGGCACTGACCGATCTGTGTTGGAGGTCCAAAACTGAGTTTTACAGGTTTGGGAGGTGGTTTAAAACCCTTATTGTGTGTTGCATCAGATTCGTTGTACTACGCCAGATGTACCTAATAATCCAAGATGAAAGAAAGACCCATAAAATACTAGAATAAGTATCAAAACCTAAAAATAGAATAATGCAAATGAATAGGTCATACTTGACCTCGAGTTACCACAATAGTGGGCTTACTAATTAAAAATCGCACTACATTTCAGACCCAAATGTAGTTCTGGTGTGTGTGTGAATCATGTGCCCTATGTGTTCTTGTGTCATTCGTACTTTTTGAAGTCATGAATTATAACTAGATGTAAAATGTAACTTTATGGTGGATGGAATAGAATATAATCCCTCATATGCTTGTGTGATGCAGATTAACCAACTTTTTCCCTTTTGATGGGGCCAAGTGAATGCAAATGATCTCCAAATGCCTTTGATAGATGCAACCCTAGGTGAATGATAGTAGTGACTAGTGCTTGGTACCTCATCATGGTCTCATAACTTTATATTTATACGGTTCCCTTGATCTAATTTCTTAATTAACCCCAAAATGGCAAACCACTAAAAAGATAAGAAATTAAAATGGAAAGAAAGTTCAAAAGGGATCGTGGGTGCCCTTGGTGGGACCAGAGTGCCCATGGGCACCCCAAGATTTCAGCTGGCTGGCTCCCAATCAAAGCTCAAAAATGTGAAATGACAAAAGCTAACTAGGCATGTGGGTGTAATAGGTTAGAAATGATGAAAGAAAATAAATTAAGATGGTCGAAAAATGAGGCTTAATTAGTACTTTCTTCACTCAAAAACCCTCTAAATAGTAGTATGAGACCGAGACTAAATAATGTCTAAAGTGGATGATTTTGTGTCTACATTTTTCCCACTTTATGTTGGTGAGTGGAAAGCTTGGTAACATAAAGTAGATAGAGATGTGTACCTAATAATCCATGTAGAGTGATATAGAAACACATTGAAGGACTAGACAAAGCATGGCATGACAAAAATATGATTGAGCGTGGAAACTATAGATGAAAATGCACAAAAAAAAGTGATGAGAATGAACCTAGGGTGGAAACGCGTGTGTAGCTACCGATGTGATGTACTTGTATGGTTCATATGGTGTGTGTTTCCGTAAAATGTTGTTTTTGAAGTTGTTGTTGCCCCATTTCATTTCTCATTTCCCATACAATCGGACTCGCAAGGAGAAAATGATCAAGTATTCAAATATTTATGTATGTATGTGTAAAAACTCAATATAAAATATGCATGTGTGGAAATGTAAAAATCATGTGAATGTCAAATACATAAATGAAAAATTTAAATGGAACATGTGCACCTGATCCATGTTGAGAAAGAGAGTGTAGAAGGATATCTTTTACTATCAGGGTTTTTGGGCAATACGACATCATAGGCCAAAGAAGCGTAGAGAGGAATTCTGTTGTATCCTCCAACCTTTAATTGCTTCCTTGAACATGTGTGAAGAGATCTTTGTATTCAATGGTTTTTTGGGTGATCCAACACCACTGGAAAAATTAGTGTAGAGAGGAAATCCGTTGTATCCTCTAACCTGTAACTGCTCCCTAGAATGCTAAGGAAAACCATGTCCTATAAAAGTCATTGTGTATGGGGTTCATAGACTGGTCTAAACCCACTCACTGTATATAATCCACAATGCCAAGGCATAATGTATTCAACCGAACCAGTGTAGAAGCATTATGTATAATGTAAAACCCTAATTGATGCCCCCTCTTTGGGGTGCATGCAACATCGCTGATAGGAGAATGCAGCCCCAAAAGAGGACCAACCACATGTAATCTAAAACTTTTCCTTGCACGGGAAGGGAATGCACTTGGTAGAAACCAAGGAATGCACAAACAAGAAGGATAGCCAAAGACAAGTGTTAGTATAAGTATATGTGTATAAATCAATGTGTAATCTACGCAGATAGTGTAAAAGCTACCAAACAAAGCAAGAATGTAAACACGCAAGAAGACATAATAGTCAGTAAAAAGTGGGATATAAACATGGTGCATCACTCATGATGTCACAAGACATGCAAGGCCATAATGGTTACTTACAAAAACAAGTGTGTGGACTAAACATAGGGTAGAAGCCTACATATAAAAGTAAAAATAACAATCAAGAACGAACTATAAATGAGAGTGCACCATCGGAAATAATCAAAGTGTATGTTGTGTCTAACACATTGTGATGATTGTGTATGTGTATTGATGAAATGTGACGTAGAAATTATGTGTGGTTAAACCTTATAGCCTTATCATATATCACAACAAGATTAATGTTGGAGTGATGATGTAGCCTAAAAGCGTATATCACTACTAGATGAATAAAGGGGAGTGGTGATGTAGCCTAAAGATACCACTACAAGATGATAGAATAGGTGACCATTTATCCTATGGCGTATGTCACTAACCTAGGGATGTCGCATTATTAAATGTCGAATGATAGACATGTGAGTATGATAAGGTCTATTTTATTTGTAAACCCTCGACACTTGAGTATGGACTGAGGAACTAAAGTGTGTCATATGGTAGTGAGTGTAGCATGTAGAATATGGGTATTTGTATGCTCGATGTTAGGTGTTTGGCTTCCTGGAATCAAATAAATGGCATGATCATGATCCCTAACTCGGTGGTATTCCCTTTGGAATTACATCAAAAATAGATGAGTGAGCACTAACAATCCTCTCAAGATCGGGTGACATCAAGACTCTAAATTTTGTACTTCTATGGAAAATAACTTTGCTATAAATCCATCTACTCCTTTTCTGAGAACCTTCTACATCTAATGAGAGCTAATAATTTGTGGAGACTTAGCTACCATCCCATTCAATTGTATTTTCCTTCCATCTGAATGAAATCACATGAACAATTCTTGGAAATTCATCTCTATAGTACCTAAGGTTGTGAGCCATTGGACACCCAAAACAATATTTGCCCCTCCCATAGAAATAGAAAACATAGGTGAGTCTAACATGTAGTCTCCCATGGAAAGCTTGATACTATGGCACTTTCCTGTGTACTTGACTGTCCCACCATCCGTAATCATAACTTGCATTTCGGGCTGGGTAAATAAAACAATTGAGGTGGGCAACTAACTTACTATTTATAAAGTTATGAGTACTCCCCGAGTCAATCAACACTGCTACCTTCTATTTTTTGAGATAGCCAATAAAATTGAGGGTTTGAGGAGTACTAATACCCGACAATGCATGGTAAGAAATCAGTAGGTTGGTGATCCTCTACTTCCTCTTCTACTGGTTCCTCACCTCTCCTATAATTTTAGCATCCTCATCATCCTCATTACCTCCGTCAATATAGAAAAAATTCTTCTCAAAGACATTTGTGTCCCGGTCCATATTTTCTATCACAGCTTAAAGCATAATCCTTTTTCTCTCTTTTCTTCCATTTGTTGAGGAGTTAGTCTAATTGGCCTAGAAAATGAAGGGGAAGAGATACTATGGTCTTTGGTGTTAATGAAAGGTGACCTCCTACTACAAAGAAATTTTTCCTCTGCTCGACGTGCCATGATAATAGAATCAGAAAGCTTGAGTGGATTAAACATACGTACCTCATGCTCGATGTGGTCCTTAAGACCCCCAAGAAATAGGTCATTCAAATTATCTTATGGTATATTCTCCACCCTTAAGGATAGGTTTTGGAATTGATGCACATAATCTTTGACTGATCCTATTTGTCATAACTTTGCTAATTGACTAAAGTAGTTATTTGAAACACTAGAACTATAGTGTAATTGCAACTCCTCGGTAAAAACTGTCCAAGTGACACCGAGACCATTCTTCTACCTCTGAGCACATAACCATCGATACCAAATGAATTGGTCTGGTTTAAGATATAGGGATGCCAATGTCACCTTTTTCTTGATGGTGTTTGATGTAGCTCAAAGAAGTTCTCCATTTGATTTATCCAATTCAAGGGATCTTTACCATCAAATTTGTGCATATCCAATTTTGGCATCATGTTCTAGTGGTCGTGAATAAGTTGGATTCTCGATTGGGATGGAAAAGTGATCCAACATGGTTATTTTGTCCATGATTTTGAATTGAATATCCTCCTTGGTCGATATGGGATGGATTTGGGCCATAATGTTTACCCTTTACATGTTGCATGATATCATCCAACCAATGATTGATTTGGGCTATGTCTCCTTTAGAGGCCATCTCGATTGTACATTTCACACTCATACTAAAGTTGACTCACCTTATGATCAACTCAAGTAAGCCCTAGTGTTGAGGAATCAGATTTACCCCTTCTGAATCCATCTCTTCAATCACTATCTTATCTTTATCTTGGATTTTACCCGGAGTAAGCATTCTTTTTTTGCTCTTGTGGAAGGCCCCATCATGATATCAAACCTTAGGGTTTAGGTTTCATACAAATTCGGAAAAATAGGAAAAACACAAAGAAAATACTAATACTAATTTTCTTATATCTTTTCAAAATGTAAAGAACTTGAAAAATTCCACAATTTGTACCTAGGGAGTGATTTTATGAAAAACCTAAATTTGTAATAAATTTTAAAAATAAATTTAAAAGTCTTAAATTTTCAGGGAACCTTACTTGAAATGTTTCACAACTGTGGTAAAATATCTCCCACCAATTCACTCTGGTTAAAAATATATTGCGAAACAAAAAATTAGGGTTTTTGCCCTAATTTTGGCCCGATCACACTCCGATACCACTTGTAATGAAATTACTAGTATAATTGATATTATGAGCAGAAATAGAACACCAAATAACATGATATTTCAAAATAATTATCTCAATATGAAGTTGTAATAGCTTCGCCACTTCAAGGGTAACCTCCAAACCATATAATAAGACTCAAATGCTGAAATGATCATGAACTACTACCTACAATCATCTATATATACTATTCATATGTTACGCCATCACCTGTGCCGACCTATTAATCATGAGAAAGTATAAATGTTATAATAAAATGATATGGTAAGCCATAAGTTGGCTACTCATATCCTAATACAAGTAATAGGTTAAGGGCGTAGCATATAACTAGGTTGAAAGCGTCACGTATGGTCTTGGAAATACTTGGAATCAGTTCTACAACTTCACCGAGTGCTTTAACTTCCTAGAAATGTATGTCTCTATGTTTTAGTGTTCTTCATGTATTTTCAAGATGGATCTCGCAAAATCTTCTCAAACCCTAGAATCCTTGTAGTGTAAGAAGGAATTCCTACAAAACAAAGTTAGGTGGATTATGGAAACCCTTATTCACAACCGATATCACCATTACTCAAGAGGGATCAAACCACACGTCATTCTCCTAACATGTGATATCTATTATAGTGCAATCAAAACTTGACAATCGTGTTTTGACAATGCTTTGTTTGAGTTTCACACTTGCTAAAATATTTGGGAACAATCACTTTTCTTTATTTTAGAATGAAGATAAAGACTCATATACCTATAAGGAGACTTCATACCTATAGAGGGTGTTTCCCTAATGGATGTGCATGAGTTATTTTGTAGTTTAGGAGCTTCGGTGCCTTTACTAGTTTAATTCACATGAGGAGTTATTAATGTTCTAGTTTCTCAAATGAGATATTATTTACTTTCTTATATATTCTTCCAAAGGTTATTATTCCATGAAAGTTTGAATAAGGGGATATATTTTCTCATAAAATGTGATAGAATCAAAATAAGTAACCCAAAACATCTCATGTCTAAAACCATATAGTAAGGGTCAGCTTGTAGATTTGTACAACCCGACTCGAAAATAAGGCTTTTAACCATGAGGGAAAAAAACATCTTTTGACTTAATGGGTTGGAGGATGAATGATTATAGGTGTTTTTATACAATTAAACTTCAGAAAATGAGGATAGAGGGGTGTATGAATATAATCAAGTAATATAAGAACTACCAGGTGTGCTAAAAAGAGTGAGGAGAGTGCATTTGTACATCCGAATATGAAATGTCAAGATGAATAGTGTCTAATGATAGTGCTGGGTTAGTACAAGGTTATACAGATAATATATCGATCTAAACATACATATAATGAAAGTGGATATTCTACCGTATATAATACAAAACAAGAGATATAAATCAACACCAAATTAAACATGGTTCACCCAAAGGTGGGCTACATCCACCAAGAAACAAGCTAGTTTATTATCCAAAGATTTAACAAGATATACAATGAAGATTTACAATCTTCCACACCTCTCGATGTATAGTATTTTCTTTCACTCAAGATTTTACTTCTTCTCAAAGAATTCTCTCTCTCACAATTACTCTTACAATAATCATCAAATTTTGTAATTTCTTCTTAATTATTTCTTCTAAACGCTGGATTTCATGCTTATATAGGCGTATCCAAAATTAGGAACTTAGCCATGCAATTACAATCAATAGATCTACTTTTATGATAAAATTAGATCTAATTCCAAAGAGTTAATTAAAACATCCACATGTAGGTAACCGACGCCGCTTGTCCCTAACCGATGTCAATTTCTCCTTTCCTAACCGATCATGCAGATCATAGGTGACCAATTTTGGTCCCTCTATAACTAATGTCGACATCGTATTTTCCAAAAAGTTTCATACTACATGCTAATTAGAGCTCAAACTCAACAATCTCTCACTTGGAGATTAATTACTGCACCATACCTATACATCGTCATTCTTAGATCCTTCCTTAGCTTTGTTTCTTCCTCTTCAAGTCTCAAACTCGAAGACCAACAAAAGTGGAGTGTAGCTCTAAATTCTCCTTTGTTAATGGCTTTATTAGCATATTTGCAGGTGGTTCTCACTTGTATGAATCTTTTCCAGATTCAACTGCCCATCCTCCAATACCTGTCATATGAAGTGATACCTCAACTGAATGTGTTTCGTTCTCGAATGAAACATTGAGTTCTTTTCCAAATGAATTGCACTATGACTATCACTGAATAATTTGCAATCATCTTGCTCCTTTCCCAACTCTTTCATGAACCTACTCATCCATATCATCTCCTTACTATCCTATGTAGTCAGAACATACTGCTGTCTTTGATTAGACAAAGCCACAACCTTCTACAGCCTCTTGAAATCTAGCTAACTATCGCCCCACCTATTGTGAAAATATATGCAATGGTGCTCCTCCTACCATCTAGATCTCCACCATATCTCGAATCAAAATAGCCACATAATGAAATATTTGAAACCATAGCATAAATGCATGCTAGATTTCCATTTCAAATACCCGAGTACCCATTGTACTTCTTTCAATGCTCTTTACCTAGATTGGCCATATATCTACTCACAACTCCCACTTCCCTACTGCAATGTCTCGTCCGGTAAAAACCATAGCATATATGAGACTCCCAATTGTTAAAGCATATGGTATTCATGTCATGTATTTAACTTCATCATGTGATGATGGACACTGATCTTTGCTCAATTTGAAGTTTCTAGCCATAGGTGTACTCATAGGTTTTGCATTCTACATCTTGAAACTTTATAACACCCCTGTAGATATAATCCTCCCGAGACAAATACAATTTCTTGTTCTTCCCGTCTCTATGTATTTTCATGCCAAGGATTTCTTTTGTAGCTCATAAATCCTTCATAGAAAATTTGTGAGCGAGCTTTCCTTAAGCTTACCAATGTCCTACATACTAGATCCCGTAATAAGCATATCATCCATATACAATAACAAAATAATATAGCTTCCATTTTTAAGCTTATTGAAATAAACACAATGGTCAAATTCACATCTCAAGTAACCATGCTCATGCCTAAAACTATCAAACCTCATGTACCATTGCCTTGGAGCTTGCTTGATCCCATATAGGCTCTTTTTCAACCTCGCACACTAATTTCTCTTTACCCTTGACTTCATACCCAAGCAAAAAAGTCCGCATATAAATATCTTCATCCAAATCACCATGAAGGAAATCCGTCTTCACATATAGTTTCTCTAAATGTAAATCCTCTATTGCAAATATACTTAATATCGTATGAATAGAGGTCATCTTTACAACAAGATAAAATATTTAACCAAATTCAATACCTACTTTCTATACAAATCCCTTTACTACAAGCCTTGCCTTGTACCTTTTGTGTCCACCCTATTCTTTCTTGATCCTGTAAACCCACTTGTTCTGCAATGTCCTCTTACATGTTGAAAACTTAACCAAATACCAAATCTAGTTCTACTCTAAGAGTCCATCTCCTCATCCATGCCATGTTCCCATTGACATGAGTCTTATCCCGCATTACTTCTTAAAACTATCTCGATTCACCATTATCATCAATAATAAATAAAATATAGAAGGTGTAAATATTTTTGAGGTTTACTTACCCTTTTTACTTTCTCATGGGAGTTTGGGGTACCAGAGGCTCATTCTGGACCTCCTGGACATTTGTATCCAAATTTGTCGATTATCGACGCCACTAACAACCGCTTCTGCCGATTAGCTTAGGATCTTATGTAACCGATACCCATTTAGCCGACCGATATTGGTTAGGGTCAACCGACACCGTTCATATGTAACCCTGTTGGATAATTTTAAATCGAGATTTCATTTTCATTCACAAAATTCTTAACCGATTCTTCCTTGGTTACAAAAAAATGATCCTTGTACATTCTCTTTTCATTCCATTCAATGTCACAACTCTTAATAATTTTACAATTCTCTAAATCCCAAAAATAAAATCCGAAATCACCGAATCCATAACCAATGAAAGTGCATCTCTTAGATTTTGCATCCAACATTTTCCTATTTTCTTTATCAATATGCACAAAAGCTTCTAACCAAAACTTTAAGAAAAGATAGATCTACCTATTTTTTGTCTAATCTTCCTCTAGTATTCCTCTTCTAGTAAAATTGAAGTCCCATGGTTAATCAAATAAACCTCTCAGTATCAACTACTTCTTCCAAAAATGCAAGGGCGATACAAAATGTATCCTCATACTTCTAAAGACGTTCCATGATTGTCCTGTTCATTCTTTTCGCAACACCATTCTCTTATGGTGTTCTTGGAACCGCCCTTCTCTACATATCCCATTCAATGAACAATAATCATTGAAAGCCTTGCACAATGATATTCACCACCATTATTAGATCTAAGGCACTTTAACTTTGAATTTTATTCATTCACAACAAGGTCTTTCCATCTTTTAAAAGTCTTAAAAACATCGACTTGTGTTTAATACAATAAACCCATGCCTTTCTTATAGCTACATCATCAATTAAAGTAACATAATACTAGGATCCTCCATGAGAAGCTACCCGGCTGGTCCCCACACATCCGACTACACAAACTCCAATTTCTTCTCCTTCTTAGTTGCCCCAACTTTGAGAAATCTCACTCTTTTTCTTTCCAAAGACACAATGCTCACAAAAATCAAGATATAAATCTTTCAAATATGATAACTTACCCTTAGCCTTTAATATCTGCATTCCTTTTTAACTCATATGGCCCAACTAATTATGCCACATGCATGCATCTAAATCTGAAGTAGATAATGCAAAAAGGAATCAATAACATAGGTAGATAAATATAATGTTCCTACCTTCTTACCTCTTGCCACAAAAAAGGCACCCTTGGTCACTTTCTCGAGAGTCTCCTATAAATGTAACCATGCAACCAACTTCACCTAGTTACTTTGCAGAAATAAGAATCCTTCGAGGCTTAAGCACATGCCTCACATCTTTCAATACCCATGTATTTCCATTCTATAATTTTAGATAAAATTCCCTTTACTAAGTAATACTGCAAGGTTCATCATCACTCAAATAAACATGTCCAAAATTGCCTTGACATAATTTATAAAATAACCCTTATTAGGGGCTACATGGAAAGAAGCTCCCGAATCTAAAACCCATGATTCAATTTTATTATCTAAATAAAGAATAAGAGCATCTTGCATTACCTTTGCAGTTGCAGATTTGCTTCTTTACCTTTTTCTCGTTGTTGGTTCTCTTTATCCTTTGTTCAACAATATTTCTTTACATTTCCTTTCTTTCACATTTCCAACAAGTAATTCTCTTACCTCTGGATTTAGATCTACTCATTCCTTAACTTTGATTTCCCATTATTCTTACTCTTAGATCTCTCCTTTCACCTACTTCTACTTTCTACATTCAAAGCATTCCCAAATGATTCCTCCGTACTTTCCCCGTGAATTTCTTCATTCAATTATACTAACCACATCATCAAACTTCAAAATATTATTAGAAAATGTTGTATTACTAACAACCATTACCAAGTTATCCAAAATATCGTGAAAGAACATAAGAATAAAAGTTCTTTCACTTCATCATCAAACTATATATCAACCGATTTTAACCGATTTACAATAGATTAGAAATAATTCAAACGACTAGATGCAAATCCACCTTCATGTATCTTAGAACTATATAGTTTCTTCATCAAATATAATTTATTTGAAGCACTAGGTTTTTCATATAAATTAGAAATAGATTTCATTAACTCTACCATGTAGAAGTCACTTTTGTAATATTGGAAGCCATGATGCTTCCGTGCTCAATCTTATAGATTCCAAAGTCTTTCTCAAAGAATCTTCCATTCTTCATCACCATCTTCGTAGGTCTAGACTTCTCATCCAACAATAAATAAAAATATTTTTGATATAGATAATCCTCAATCTGCCATTGTTTTAGATCTCATTCAATCAAAAAATCCTCTCGTGAGTAAATTTGTCAACACATCAAACCCTCAAACAAAGATTTGATACAAGTTGTTTGGGTTAGCACAAGGCTATACATATAATATATCAAATCTAAACATACATGCAATGAAATCGGATATTCTACCAAAAGAATTATATAAAATAAGAGATATAAATCAACACCAAATTTAACGTGGTTCACCCAAAGGTGGGCTATGTCCACCAAGAAACAATATAATCTATTATCCAAAGCTTTGACAAGATATACAATGAATAATTACAATCTTCCACACCTCTTAGATGTAAAATACTTTTTTCACTCAAGATTTTATTTCTTCTCCAATAATTTTCTCTCTCACAATTTTTCTCACAATAATAATCAACTTTCGCAGTTCTTCATTATTTCTTATAAACCCTAGCTTTCTTTCTTATATAGGCATATACAAACTTAGGGAAGTTAGCCATGAAATTACAATCAATAGATCTTATTTTATGCTAAAACTATATCTAATTCCCAAGATTTAATTAAAACTTCCACACACAAGTAATCGATGCCGATTAGCCCTAACGATGTTAGTTCCTCCTTTCTCGACCGATGCCGGCCATATAGGTGACTGATGTTTGTCCCTCCATAACCGACGTTAGCTATAATGTTTTCCATCAAGTTTCATACATGTTAATCCAAAGTAATTAAGCTCCACAACTCAAAATATAGATTACTAAATGTAATCATCTACATTTTCCACCCTTTAAGTATGAAATGAAATTACATGCTTAAAGGAAAGGAAACTTGATTTTGTAGACACATTTATATTTATTTTTATTAAATTTGTTTTGTATTATTTCATTGTGTTGGTGTTGGAAACTTGGCATGCTCCAAAATGAAACCTACAAAACAAAGTATATTCATTTCCCAAGATAGGAAATCAACTTTAATTTAGTATTTTAAAACCCTCCCTAAACCTTAGGTCCTTTGTGGCACATTTTGATGGAGTTTTAAGGTAAGATGAGGATCTTAGTAGGGTTTTAAAACCTTTAACAAATTTACATTTTCCCAAGGAAACACTCGAAGGTTTTTATTGAATAAATAAGTCTACAGAGGTTTGAAATACCATGTAAAAATCTTACGTAGAGGTTACAACAAGTCTCGCAAAGATTATGAACGGATTTTCAGATCTTTAAAACCCCTAAAGGGATAAAAGACAACTTAATATGATTGAAATATGTTTGTAGGAGGATAAAATCCCATCTACCTGATTGAAGTGGTTTTTAGAAATTGTTGATAGGTTTTCCCGGGGTATATAGGAACCACACAATCTCAAATTATGATTAAACATGGTCTTCATCCTACAAACCTCTTGTTAAGTTTGTAGTCCCTCTTTTTGGTCATACGTAGGTCCAAAAAGTGGTTATAAGGTGCTTTATAAAGTCGTAGGGTTTTGGAAGATCCTATGATAGGCCTAGTAAGTGTATGGAGGGATTTTTGTCAAATAATACAATGAAAATTTCTTTGAATCATTTTATAATAGGTAGATTTTAGTTTTATGTTACTAAGTGTAGAAAATACCTAAAACTCAAAAGATGGTAGAGTTTAACAATACCTTGACAGCCGACATACAATGTCGGGATGGTCACACGTAACATTGATAACTACTCCACCTTTTTCCAAATGAAGAATCCTATGATCAAAGACAACTAAATAAGGAATATTAGACAAAATGGAATGATGGGCTGCTCGGCAAAGGATAATTCTAGGGATTCAAAGGGTCTTCCTTAGAGTATGGTGGCTCGTTTTTAAAAAATTAAGTACTTTGATAATAATGATAAAATAGATAGTGATAATAGTAAGGGACAAAGTGAAAACTCAAGGTTGAAAGGAAAATCTTGTTCCACTTTGTAGGTGGCCTAAGATAAGATGGTGAAAATCTAAACAACTTCAAAGTAATCATACAAGTAGTCCTCAGCATTTTTGTCATTGATTTTTTTGGAGGAATTCAATTTGTTCCTTAATGTCCTCAATGTTAGGTGTGAATGCAATGAAGAACATAGCAAAGCTTGTGGAGGAGGATGTCTAACTGTTCCCACATGAAGGGTAGCTGGATGATCTAAGGTCATAAATTTCTATAATAGGATGTGATTACGCTGGAACAATCATCTATACAAAAGACATTATCGAAGAGACAACTTAAATCCAGAGATATACATAAAATTTGATTAAAATGTTATGATTGATAAAAATAAGTTGATGGATAGGAATCATAGGTGATTAAGAGGAATCATCGGTGATTTAGTCAATCGTGGGTGATTCAAGGTATATGTTAGCGATCATCAGTGAAAAGACTAGTTTTTCGCAAAATGTAAAACTTGATGAAAACATAAGTCTAAATTGATAATTTTAAATGTCATGAGATATAAGGGACAATAATAAATCAACATGAGTTTTTCCTTGTAGTTTGATGAGATATGGAATGTCTACAAAGAATAGTGATGTTGATCATTGGTTGTTGATTTCAAGTAGAGATTGTTGAGGAAAAAGATGTAAAAAAGTGATGTATTGTTGGTTCTCGAGGGAATTGATGTTGTTTGTAGGCTTAGATATTACTAAAGTGGCAGATTATCACTACTTAGCTTGAAGACAAAGATGTACAAACATTCAAAATATTACTTAAGATCCCTAAAAGAGGAGTTGAAACTTCTATTTATAATCGCTGCAATTTTTAGAATCACCGACGATCCAAAAACTTGGGGAAAATGTTTAGAAGTGGTTGAAACCACTTCCTAAACGGTATTTTTCGGATATGGGGATGTGGAAAAATGGTTGGTAATAGGTTAGATTAGTTGGGGAGGTAAAGAGGTTGGGATAAAATGGGTTAGGGATGGTTTAGAAATGGTTAGGTGGTTTCAGGGGGGTTAAGGTAAATTTAGTAGAGTAAAATATGATTTACGAAGGGGTAAAAATTTATTTTACTAGATCTGAGAGAATGCATTAGGTAATGTTTATAATTCTATTTATAGATAAAGTAATGTGTGTATGTGGGGAGTAGGTGGGTGATGAAAACCCAGTGTCTACATTTCCCCTTTTTTGTCAAGTGGTTTATGATAGACAAACTCTAAAAAAAATAGTTTGAGATGGTTTGCTTTGTGTTGGATGGGTGATCCCCCCTCAAACTAGGGGTGATTGTGACAAAGTGCAATGATCACTAGTTTGATTGAGTTGATTGGATAGTTTTGACATGTGTGTTTCATTTTAAGTTTCCCAAGACGAGCTATAGAAAAAGATTAGTGTTGTTGTGGAACGAAGTGATAGAGGAACCAAAGGGTTCATGTCCTATAAATGTATGATTCATAGGAAGAAAATGTGATTGTAAAGAGACCAAGTGGTAAAGTTATAGGGGGATAAAGGGCCTCATGTCCTACAGAAATATGGCTTACTAGTGCTACGGTTGCAAAATAAATTCATGATGGATTACCGATAGAGATTAGATTTTGATAATCTTGGGCTACGTAATCAAGGAAGTTGTTGATTGGCTGGTTTATTTATGTTGTAATGGATTTGGGGCCCTCAAAATGAGGCACATGCTGGATAAATGTGTCACTTAGATGAATTTTATAGTTTGATGAGGTAAAGGGACCAAAATTGATGTTGCCACGGTGAAGGTGGGCTTACACAGATAGGAATTAAAGTGATAGGTTAACGAAATGGTTCTTGACCTTTAGACATATGAATTAACGATGACAACGGGAAAATGAAAATGACGGTTTGATGAGGTCAAAGGATAGAAAATTGATGTTGCCACAAAGGTGGCCCGACGAGGTCAGGAAGTCAAGTGATAATGGAACTAATGGGTTCATGTCCAATAGACATATGACTTAACATCGACAAGGGAAGATGAAAATGATGGTTTGACGAGGTCAAGGGAAACAAAATTGATATTGCCACAAAGGTGGGCTTACGAGGCCACGAATTCTAGTGATAGGGGAACCAATGGGTTCGTATCCTAAAGACATATGAATTGATGGCGAAAGATGATGGTTCGACGAAGTCAAAGGACCAAAATTGATGTTTCCACAAAGGTGGCGTTTACGTAGGAAGGAATTCAAATGATAGGGGAACCAATGGGCTTCAGTGACCTATAGACGTATGACTTCTAGGAGGTGATGGAAAATATTTTGAGAGACAGAGGATCGAATAACATTCCTAGTGGTGCTAAGGGGAGTAAAGTGCTCAAGGAGGTGTTCACTTGACAAATGTAAATTTTAATGAGTATATGTAATTCTTTTGATGTATACGGATCTTTGTGAATCCTATTTTTGATGTATATTTTTTATATATAGAGCTTTTGAGACTCTAGATGATGTATAGAGACACATTGATATGATTATGATTTTTGATTTATGATCTATGTGTTGACTTTACTTTAATGTGATGTTTTTGGATGTGGTAATGTAGTATTGAAATGTGATCATGATTGTATGGATATTGATAGAATTTGATGTTATATAGATGTTGATAGATGTTAATGTATTATTAATATTTTGATTTTAAAGTGAATTTAACTTTTATCAAAATGCTCCATAATCATGGATATTAGTAAAACATGAATTGATTAATTTTATACTATATTTGATACATATGTGGTGGGAATCATCGATCAAGGCTCTTGCACTTTTGGCCTTATAATAAATGTTAATACATGACTAACACTAGGTAGTTACATGTAAGATCTTGGATATAGATGAAAGTGAAATGTATACCTTCCTAAGACATGGGAAGGGTTGACATATGTAGGTTGTGTGGGAGAGTAGGTTATCCTTTCAATGGTTTCATAGGAGGTGTCCCAACTATACATTTTATTTTAATGCAAACTAATCGATGCAAGAATTTTGCTTTAGTGGGAAAGCTTATCGATGCGGAATATTTCCTAGGATGCTTTTTTATATTTCAGTTTTGAAGGCTAATCAATATGGGAAGCCTTTTTATATTTAGCCATCATTTGAGGAAGTGGTATATAATTTTTACTTTTTCATTTTTACTTTTGGATAACCTGTCCTTCGAGGGATCAATCTACAATTTTGACGTGCAACTATCCTTTGAGGGATCATTCTACTTTATTTTGACAATATGATTTTGATACTTGATATTTTTCCTTCGAGGGATTAGTCTATTTATTTTTATAATATGCATCCATATATATTTTTGACTTTATTTTATGCTGAGGTTAGCCCTAATAGATGATTTTGAGGAGGGGGAAAATGTGTGTAAATACTACAGATGTGTTTCTCGCAACATGTCTTCAGTTGGTAGATAAGGTGTATGGATGTAATGATTGTAGGGATCCTATTAAGGAGGAAATTTTCCATGTGAAATATGAGATGAATAGAGCCGTGATGCTCATATTTAAGGTTTTGAGGATATTGACAGAAAACCACATGCTTTCAAATCATTACAGTGATGAAATGAAGGGTTGGTGGTGGAATAAGATCTTTGATGGGACTATTGTCATGATGGCATGAGTGTGTTAACATTAGAAAGGCCAAAAGTTCAAGGAATTCAAAGGTTCCTTTTCATGTGTACCATCAAGGAGGCCAAGTGGTAACCTCCCACCCATACTGTGAGTGAAGACATATGGATCGATCCAGTTAGGGAAAAACTTTCCACATTTACTCCTTTCCATAGTAGTGATATTTTTATTTTCTTTGAGAACGAGATCCCTATATTAAAGTCACGATCTTTGACATGTTTTTTATAAGTGTGCTTGATGCGCTTATAGACATGATGTTCTAGAGCTGTTAGACATTGTTCATCTAGTAACTCTAATTGTGTTAGACAATCTTGACGATTTATAATCGTCATTAGTGATAAAATATTTGAGGGATACATGGAGTGATGGGATTTAAAATTTTAGGTGTAAAGCTGCAGGATCCATAAACTATATAAAGGGTGTAGCACCAAGAGGAGTACAGATGCTAAGACAATAAGCCTAAAGGTAAAATGATATTTAGAGATGCCAATTCTTTCCTACTTGATCGATAGTTCTCATGATAATCTTGTTAATTATTCTGTTAGAAGCCTCAACTTGTCCATTTTCTTGTCGATGGTAAGGAAATGAAAATATTATTTTGATGTTAAATGTGTCATATAATTTCTTATCTTCTTTATTCTGTGAGGATATTCCATTATTAGTGACTAGATTATTAGGATGCCAAAATGACATATGATATGTCATTGGTAGATTAAATCGACAATTTTTTTACTTTAGTAGAGATTAAGGGGATAACCTCTACCCATTTACTGAAGTATGCAATGGCTATGATGATAGAGTGATTTCATTGTGATGAACGTGGGTCGATGAGGCCTATGAGGTTTAACCCCCATTGTGAGAAAGGTCGGAGGTCTTGAGAGGGTCAGTAAAGCCTAACTGGAATGTGAGTGAGATTAGAAACTTTTTGACATTTAATGCATTTCTTGACATATATGCAAAATTATTGATTGATAGTAGGCCCTTCATAGCCCATTTAGAGGATATGCTTAGCGATAAATGACCTGTTAAAGTGTCGACCACATATTCCTTCATGGACTTCTTTAATGGCTTTAGTAAATTCATGAGATTTAGATATCTTAATGAGATACCATAGAATACATGTTTATATATAACACCACATATGATGACATATCTATTAGCACGTTGGAGAAAATATCGCTTAGAATTTTTAGACAAGCTAGAGGGAATTTTGATTGTGAAAGATAGTCAAATGTTTGAGTGTACCAGAGGTCTATTGGATTATTTTCGATGAGATTGATAGATGGGAGATCATTTTTGTGAGATGGTTGATCAATTTTATGCACAACAATGAATAATTTAGAGTCATCAGTTGATAGAGGGATGAGAGATGCAAGAGAAGCCATGGTGTTTGTGAATTTTTTTAGAGGATCACACAACTATTTAGATGATATAATAGTCAAAGGCTTACTAAAAGGAATTTGACAATGGTTTTATAAAAAATCATTTTTACATTGATAAATTCATTTGATTTGGTTGATGACAAGTTGTGAGTCTCCGTAAATATCTAATATTTGAACGAGTCATCAACTAATTTTGAATTGGAAAAATTATTAAAAGTTTCAATTTTTTTTTAAATTTCTGAATCATCTTTCATCTCATTAAGAGTTTCCTCATTTTTTCATCTTGACATCCTAAGAAAATCCATTTTTCGTTTCATCTCATTCGATGAACACTTCATTTTTATGCTCATTTAAAGATGAGGATTAATTAATTCATTTTCTCCTATTTTCCAAAACAAATGGATTATTTTAACTTGGGGGAAATCAATTAATTATTTAAAATATTAATGTCAAATTGGTTCTCCGCTTCCATTTTTCCCCTTTTCGAAAAAGCTTTCATTTTCCTCACTTGTGTGAAATTCCCTTATTATTTACCAACCCAACTAGATATTAAACGGTAAAATATCTCCCATTTCCCATGTGGAGAAATGGAGGGGAATTATCAGCCTACTTTTCCATTGTCATGGGAAAATGGTTAAATTCTCCATCTATTCTCCTGAAATTAATGCCCACTATCCGAAGAAGTTAGGAATTGGTTATTCAACAGAAGGAAGAAGAAGCAAGCGATTCTAAAATAAAGAAAGATTCTTGGGTGTTCATGACTTCCCTCAGTGAACTCTAAAGAAGAAGATTTGAAGATTTTTATTTCCAACTATTATTATTTCCCCGTGAAGGAACGCTTTTTTAAAAGGATTTTATGATACAAAAATTAGGAAACATCCAAGCAAGAACCCTAGCATCACGTTGACACCCCACGATTGGCTAAGGATCCATCACATAGGAAAAAGGAGCAAAGGCCACACAGCTTAAAGAACCAAACAGCCACACATTCCTCGGAGGCATCAACTCAAAGACGCAGCCCAAAATTAGGACACGAAAGTAGGAAGAAGGTAGGCCACACAGTCAAAGGAAAAATAACTCACGCAAGGGAGGTAATCCATACCACTCAAGTCAAAAAAATCCAAAAGAATAGACCATGCTAAGATTAAATGAAAAGAACAGGTTCACACATCAACTGTCCACACACTCATCCAAAGCAACCAAATCCAACACAAGTTAGAGAGGATTGTCCACGCATTTATTATTTCCAATATAGGTCCAAAACAAAAATAAATAAAAAGACACAGTTCTAAGCATTGTTCACACAACTTTTAAAATAGAAAAGACCATGCATCGTAAAGGGAAGACCACACATAAATGAAAGATTTACAACATAGGCTTTAAAAATGAAAGACTTTCCACACATACAAAGAATAAAATAGCCCACATAGAGAGGGACTATCAATGCGGGAGAAAGGAAGAAGCCCGATGTTATTTCTATCATGCCTAGGCACATCTCACACCATTTCCACGTAGTTATCCACACATTCCTTCCTCGCCAAGCACGCAGGCCAATACAAACCGTGCTCACCTACACAAAGTGACCAATAATAGTTTATCTTGAGCCTACACAAACAAGATCAATTCTTTTGGCTTATAAATTAAGCCCGACCCAATTTGGTGTTATCGAGCTCGACCTTAAAAAATAATGCTTTTCTATTTTTGAGGTAGTTCGGTTTCTAAGGCCGAATTCATTATATTTTGGCTTGATTTGTAATTTGAGCTTAGTCTCAATATTTTGTTGTATAGCTCGAGCTCATATTACTGCTTTGTAATAATTATAACCCGGAATTGCTCGACATTATTTTTATTAAAATAATAATAATAAATAAAGAGCCATATTTTTCCTTGTAGTTACGGTGATCTAGAGACTAAGACCCGACACCATTTTGTGTGTTTCCTTGTTCTTCCTTCAAAATTCATAATGGCTGAAAAACCTAAAAAATCTACGAGAAAGTAAAAGAAATCCACAGAAAGGTCAAACAAGTCCGCACTTAAATATGAATTCCAAGGGATCATTCCTCCCACTTCTATCAAATCTACATATGACAATATCACCGACACCGATCTTGGCCACATCGCTGTGACATAATTTTGTGATTGGGTGAAATCCGAAGGGACCATCTTCTCGAGATAGACTCTATCATAGTGGTGTACCTCAAGCATCAAATTAGGGTTTATTGATCAGTATTATGGTTCATGGTTTAGGGTTTAGAGTTTAGGGTTTATGGCTCATCATCAAGGGTTACAAGTTTATGATTTAGGGTTTAGGTTTTAGGACTCAAGGTTTAGGGTTTAGGATTTAGGGATCGTGGTTTAGGGTTTAGGATTTAGGGATCGGGGTTTAGGGTTTATGGCTCAAGGTTTAGGGTTTATGGTTTAGGGATCATGGTTGAGGGTTTAGGGTTTAGGGTTTATGGTTGAGAGTTTAGGGTTTAGGGTTTAGGGATCAAGGTTTATTTTTTAGGGTTTAGGTTTGACGATTTATGTTTGAGGTTTCGTGGTTTAGGGTTTTGGTTTATAGCTTAGGGCTTAGGGCCTAGGGTTTAGGGATTAGTGTTTAGGGTTTAGGGCTCAAGGTTTAGGTTTTAGGGTTTAGGGCTTACGTTTTATGGTATAGGGTTTAGGATTTAGGGCTCAAGGTTTAAGGTTTAGGGTTTATGGTTTAGGTATAGGGTTTATGTTTATGGTTTCAAGGTCGTGGTTCATGGTTTAGGGGAAAGGGTTCAGGTTTAGGGCCCAAAGATTGAGGTTTAGGTTTTAGGGTTTAGGGTTAGGGGTTAGGGTTAGGGGGTTAGGGTTTAGGGCTCAGGGTTTAAGGCTTGTGGATTAGGCTCACCCATTCACTCACTATAATGTTCTATGTCTTACCCATTCTTATAAGTATTAACAAAGAGTATTCAACTAAAAAGGGTTCATCTACTTCGTAGGTAGAACATTCAAGGGAGTCATCACAATTTGATGCCTTTCATATACTGATATTTTAAAGGAGGGAAATTACATATATCTAAGAATAATTTGGTACAAATAAATGTTACCCAATACAGAGCTATATTATTGCCATACTGTCGTATGCAAACTATTTCACTCATTGTAATTTTTGTGTCTTACCCATTCTTATTAATATTGACAGAGTATTCAACTAAAAAGGGTTCATTGACTTTGTAGGAACAAAATTCAAAGAGATTCATCAAAATTTGATGTCTTTCATCTGTTGATATTTTGAAGGAGGGAAATGCCCACCTCTCATAAACAAGGTAGTTGTAAAAGCAGACTTAATGATGGTTCTAGGCACAAGACTAGGAAATATGGTCCTAAGATATTCAAAAATATGAACTCACTCATGAGACCTACTGGAAATATATGAGGTTTAGGGGTTTAGCATTTAGGGCTCATGGTTCATGGTTCAGGGTTTAGGGTTTGAGACCTTTAGGATTTAACATTTAGGGATTAAGGTTTATGGTTTATGGTTTAGGGCTCATGGCTCAGGGTTTAGGGTTTAGGGGTTAGGGATTAGGGTGCATGGTTTAGGGTTTGCATGGGTCATGGTTCGGGGTTCGAGTTACGGGTTTAAGGTTTAGGGGTTAGAGCTCAAGGCTCTGGATTTAGGGTTTAGGGCTCATGGCGCAAGGTTTAAGGTTTAGGGTTTAGGGCTCAATGATTAGGGTGTAGGGTTCAAGGATTAAGGTTTAGGGTTTATGGTTTAGGAATTAGGGATTAGGGTTCGTTGTTCATAATTCATGGTTTATGAATTAAGGTTTGGGGTTCGAGACCTACTAGTTTAGGTCATAAATTTCGTGGTTTAGGGTTAAGTGTTTAGGTCATAAAGTTAAGGGTTTATGGTTTAGTGTTTAGGATTTAGGGCTTCTGGTTTAGGTATTATGGCTTAGGCTTTAGGGTTTAGGATTCAAGTGCTTAGGATTTAGGGTTTAGGGTTTAGGGTTTAGGGTTTAGGGTTTAGGGTTTATGGGTTAGGGTTTAGGGTTTAGGATTTAGTTTTCAGGATTTAGGGTTTAACATTTAAGGCTTATGGTTCATGGTTTAAGGTTTAGGGTTTAGGGCTTAAGGCTCAAGGTTTAGGATTTAGGGCTCATGGGTAAGGGCTTTGAATATTTAAGGATTATGGTTTAGGGCTTAGGATTTAGGGTTTAAGGTTTATGGTTTAAGTTTTAGGATTTAGGGATCATGGATTAGGGTTTAAGTTTAGGGCCTTAGTTTTAGGGTTTCATGTTTAGGGTTTCGATTGTAGAATTTAAATGATAAAAGATTTAGGATGAATGCTGAAATCCTGAAAATTACCTAAGTACTAACTAGATTATATTATAAAAACTATCTCCTAAATGTGACTAATGGAGTTGTGAGACTAGTTCCATAAGGTGCAGAGTGACCCTAATTTCTTATATTTACTAAAATAAATTTAAAGTATAAGAAATAATAAAATATAAATAATAATAAATGAATTAATTATACTTTAACATTTATTTTTGTACGTGAGCTTGCCCAAAAGCATATACAATGTTGAAAGGAACGATAAGAAGATTGTTTCAAACCGTGATCTCGACTATAATAAAGACACCACATTAAATTTACAAGACAAGAGTTAAAATACCATATATGGAAATCCATCATTATCCATAATGCTCATTACATTACAATAAAATGAGTTGAATTATTCTATAAGAAAGATGTACATATAGGAGGAGGGAAGTGCAACTAATACCTAAATTAGTGGAAGAACTCCCACTAACTCGATCTTGGTATATAAGGTAACTCCAAAAGACTAGTAAGATAAATCCACATAATCGAGAAGTTAACTCAACACAACTAGTACACCTAAGCAAGTTAACCCAATAAGTGTAGGGCTAACACAAGTGTAAGAATTATCCTAATAAATAAATAAAAGGATAAATAATAACCTACACTAACACCCTCTTGTAAGCATAACTTAGGTGGGTGGAAAAGAAGGTGGGTCCCAACAACAAGGCCTGATGAGGTACCCACGTACAACAATTGGGAAAAATGGACACCGCAAGGTACCCAAAACCAGTAATAACAAAGTAGAGAGAGAAAATCCTGCTACAAGATATCCTTAGAAGCTCGGCTCCAAAAACTCATGCAATGCTGAAGAAGTGTGGTGCGCACTATGGTCTGAATTAACTACTCGATCATATAAATAAAAACAACCGACACTAGGATTCACCATAATAGTTCCATGCAAGGAGACTCATCAATGGAGTGACATCGAAAATGCAAAAAACACCAAACATAATTTGATCAATCTTCAAAATAGGCGTGCCACGATCCAAGAACAACCAAGGCAATAAGGCAAAGACATGAGATCCAAATAAATAGGAGTGCCACGATCCAAAAAAACCAAGGTAACAAGGTAAGGACATGAAACCCAAAGAAGCGGTGATCAACACCACACCCTCCCATACTACTTTTGAATGAGTAGAGTGATGCCACATATCCGTATGAGTTGCCAAAATCAACTACTTGAACACCGACAAACTAACACTAGGTTTCACCGAATAGCTCCCCCTCAAGAGAGACCTGTCAACATGCCAAAAAAGTGTAAAAATATAGATCCAAAATATCTCAACAAACAAGAGAGATATAAATGTATACACTCATAGATACAAGAATGCAACACCCAAAATTTTAGGATGTTGGGCTCAACCAAAATTACATCCACAAGTGATCACAACACCCTCCCAAATTTGGCACTTTATAATTGAGTGCATATAAATAATACAATGAGTAACAAGACATTTTACATTTGAAATATGTGTATAAAAATGTCACCAATGCGTAGATCTCGAAAAAATACACAATTTAAAAAAATGATCACCTTAATCTGAGCTACAGATCAAAAGTTATGAGCTCTAGAAGGTTTTGCTATTACAATAATATTTTAATGCTGATCTTTTTTTTTTTAAAGGTGCACGTGACACCCAAATGTCCAAAGTGTAAAAGAGTGCATCCACACGATAGATTCTAGTGAACAAAGGATAAAAGCCTATGTCCAAAACTAAAAGACTGCATCTAAAACTAAAAAACTGCATCCAAAACTAAAATATCTAGAGGGTAAAAGAATGCATCTGGAAGGTACACGCTTATATCCAATGGATAAAAGAATGCACCCAGAGGGTACATATCTCCATCCAAATTTTACTCTCGCAAAACATGGTCCAGTTTATAATTGATTCTAGGGTTATGACACCTTCCAAATCCAATGGCACGCTCCATTTTGCATAAAAATGCATGCTACAAAAAAGTGTTAATAAATTATGAATACATGAAAATAATAAACCCTTGCTTCTAAGAAAAAAACTTACATATGGATGTCTACATCATCTATAGCTCGATACCATGAAAGGAACAATAAGAAGATTTTTCAAATCATGACCTCGAGATGATAATAACACACCACATTAAATTTGCAAGACAAAAGAGTTAAAATACCATATGTAGAAATCCATCATAATCCATAATGCTTATTACATTACAATAAAATGACTTGAATTATTCAATAAAAAGATCTACATATAGGAGGAGGGAAGGGCAACTCCTAGCTAAATTAGTGGTGAAGAACTCCCACCGACGATAATCGTAGTTAAGTTAACTCCAAAATACTAGTAAGATAACTCCACACAACTAGTACACCTAAGCAAGCTAACCCAACAAGTGTATGGCTAACACAAGTGTAAGAATTATCCTAATAAATAAATAAAAGGATAAATAATAACCTACACTAACAAATGTTTATATTATACGGAATGCGTATGTGTTATAACGTGCATGCATTTTGTGTTTTCACTTTTTCCAAGCCATGCCTCAAGGCTTGGGATCCGGTTTGGATCCCCAAGCCTGAGGCATGGACCTGCACAAACACAACAAACAACATGATTTTGTAGGAAAATGTAAAAATGTCACTTTCTCCATGATAAATCAACATAAAACAATTGATTCTTTTAAAAAAATTATACCACGACGTAGAGCAGAGTTTCTTCTTTCTAAAAATATAATTTTTCAAATTTTCTCGACTAATATAAGGTTTCTATATTATGTATTTTCTAATTATGCCTTTTTATAAATTTTTTTGAAGTTTAAATATGTCTATCTTTCATCGTGTATTGTTTGTTGGGGTCATCGAAATTGAAAAAAATTATACTAGCACAAACTAGGCCTAATTATATACATATTCAAAAAAAATTCTAATTTTCTATATTTTTTAGGTAGTTAGGTGGTGGGCATGGTTAGAGCTTCGTTATTTTTCAAAACATAAAATTTTTGTGCTAGAAAAATCATAAAAAAAAATATTTGCTAAAAAAGCTAAAAAACCTAACATAACCTGGAATCTTGATGTTATTTTTTAGTAATAATAAATAAAGAGCCATATTTTTCCTTCTACTTACGGTGATCCGTAGAGTAAGACAAACAATTTTGTGTGTTTCATTCCTTCAAAATTCATAATGGAAATATGAATTCCAAGTCCGCACTTAAGGGATCATTCCTCCCACTTCTATCAAATCTACATATGACAATATCACCGACACTTGATCTTGGCCACATCAATGTGACACAATTTTTGATCGGGTGAAAGCCAAAGGGAAAACCATCTTCTCAATAGACTCTATCATAGTGGTCTACCTCAAGCATCAATTTTCTCTTATTTCAGTGCAATTCCTCCGAGCTAGCTAGCCATTGCACGTGGAACATTATGATCCCAAAAGGTGAGGAATCTTCAAGGATAATCGTGAGCCTTTCCTTTTGATCACACTAGAGCACATCAAAGAATTTCTCAACATCCTTTATTTCCTTAGAATGTTGACATCACTCAACAATCAAAGCAAGAGTTTTGGGATGAATAACCCCTCAGGTGGACCAAGATGGTCAACAACAATTGGCTAGTGACCAAGAGGACTCATGTTGACCGGTTTCCCAAGGAATTGTACCACATTGAATTTGTGGAGGAAATCGGTGATATGATCACTCTTCTGAGCCAAGTCTTTGGTCTCCCCTCTGCAAGATTTTTCACCCATGGATGTATCAGTTCATTTACATCATCCTTGCAAAGAGATAATTTGTAGATTGGGCCACCATCATTAGTGACACTCTCCATAAGAAGTTGATCGAGGTGAAGATGACTAGGCATTTCTACATGACATCATACCTAACCTATGTGGTGGCCAGAAGAAAGTTATTTTTGGGGTTAGAGACATGAAAGGCATCATGGGTCCTTCAAATAGTGTTTTCCACTATTATCCATAATTGAGTTTCAAGAATAGCTCTCATCACTTCAAGAGATTTAATGATGCTTTCATCTTCCACGTGATCAAAAAACTTGAATAGGAATCTGAAGAAAGATTCTCCAAGGATGTCATGGTGGTCATTTCTCAGTGGGGAACATGGTTCATTCAGTTCCCATCCTTTTCCTACATTCACATGAGCATGGATTTGTAGGCACTCCATGGAAGCTTCCCAAGTATGTCAGTGATAAGTGGGCATTAATGGAGCTTGCACAAAACTTTTCCAAGTTCATTGTCTTCTCAATGACAAACATCCATTCAAGCATCCACTTCCCAATCCAAATTGGGAATACCAATGCCCAATCTCTTCAGTGCACAACTCATGGAGAAGGAGTTTTCTCTCATTACCATACATCCATTTGTGAAGAGATCCCAATTTGACATCAATGGATTCATGCAAAAAAAGCTCTTGGAGTGAAGTACCAACACCATCCCACCATGGAAGACTTTTGGTCTTCCTTCTCAGATGAACACGAAGTAAGAAGGCGAGAATTCTCCCACCTACCTTGCTCAAATCAAGGCCTTCAACATCAGAGATCCTCCATATTCATTAGTAGATGATGGTGACAATTTTATTGATCCCTCATATGATGTTGTTTCCTTCACTCCATTTCCCCAAGTTGATTGGACCAAGAGAGATGAATTCTCTCTTGATGGCAAGAATCATCCGATTCTAGAAAGGAGCATAGCTTGGTATGAATGAGAACTTGTAAAGTTACCATCCATCCAAGTTCATACCCCAAGACATAAAATTTCCAACACGAGGAGGTCTCTAGTTGACTAAAACCTCTTCTCAGTCAACCTCCATGCCATCAACCCATACACATCAAGTAAGGAGAGAATGGTTTCCCAAATCCACTTCTCCAAAGAAGATGTCATGAGGAGAAACATCCAAGGTCCTAGCCTATTGAAAGGAAGAGAACGTGTCTCGGGTTTTCCACTTTGAGTAGAGACTCATCTACTCACATTACTGATAGTTCAAGGAAGCTCATCATAAACACTACTTATCCATGTCATGCACAAGAGTCTACTCAAGTGCAAGTGGTCCAAATATCAAATGCTCTTGAACCCCTAGTTCACGAAGATGTTTCTCAAGGTTTCCTCCTTGAGGTTCAAGAGGTCGATGTTGAAGTTATTTCCCAAGGATTGAAGTCATGGAAATAAATCTTGTAGAATCCAATGATGTCAAGAATGGTGTGAATGTTGCTTCAGACTCCAGGCTTTTGTGTGTAGAATTGGTCAAGGAGACCCCTTCTTGGGTTGACTGTGAAGTCAAGAAAAGAAAGAGGGTTGTCAAGGTGATCAATATTGACTTTGATGCCCTTTCCAAGATTTCAAATGATGTCATCCCCAAGAATCCTAAAGTGTTCTTGAGAATAATGGTGGATGGAGATGGAAACAAATTTGTAGATCTTTTCATTCCCCAAGTCGAGAAGGAATGTAATGCCATGACGCCTATTGACTATGAAGTATCCAGGCTTTGGACTTGGGAAGTCTACATTGGAAAGTGACATGGAAATGGCCTGAGATTCCATGGATATTGTGTTAAGAAGGCTTGAGAAATATAAATCTCATAATTCTCAACTCAAGGCCAAAAGAATCAGTTGGTGAATTATGTTCAACATCTGATAAATCCAATATCCTCCACTTTTCCAGTACCTGATGTAGTGGTTTCCCCCGATGAAGAAACACTCAATCTTTCAAAGGGGTAAACACTTTGGGCCATGTCACTAAATCCTGGCTTTCAAAATTCTCATTTTTGGAGAGAGACAATCAAAGCGGTCATAAAGCTCCATGAAGACATTAGTGCATACCTAGATCCAATCCTTTCTTTTAAGGAATATTTTTCTTCTAGCATATCAAATCTGGATGAGATATTTCCTAGTCTACAAGAGATGATGAGTATGGAATCTACAATTCTAGCCATTGAAGGGATCCTTGAATTTGAATGTCGAGGGGACACGCTTTTCTATGGTGTTTACATCTCAAGTCATGGAAGACGCTTCTCAAAGATTCCATGATTCATTATGAAAGCATATGCAATGAAGCCTTTCACTTCACTCACCTCAATTCATGAGTTCATAGCTGAAATCCCTTGTGATTTTTTGGATGAGCATAATCAAAGGCATTCATCAGAACATGTTGAGGAACAATTCTCACAATTGTTTAAGGACATGTACATTCCTACCATCAACTTCTCCTCTACTTCAATGGAACATTGTTGTATCAAATTGAGGAACCTGTTTGAGGATGCTCAATCGAAAAATGGTCAACCTAAATAATATGCCAGGTAGGATTTTGGAATTGCAGGTGTTCTACGAGGTTGTGCTTCAACCAAGAGTGAACCTCCTAAAGAAGAGAAGATGTTTGAGACATTGGAAAGGTTCAGATCTTTTCAATTGGAAAAGGTGGCAGATCCTAATTTCACCAATGGGATGAGGAGATAACATTCTGGTATCTAACAAAGTGGGAGAGTCCATTTCTCATATGATTGAGATAGATAGTGGACCCCACTTTAATGGATAAGGCACTAGGTCTTGTTTTATGTTTTAAAATGATATTTTAAAGTGATGTTATTGTTAAACTCATTTTTAGCAGACTTTTGATCACTTAAGTGATTTCTAATTTCAAGTTACTTTTTAAAAGTTAGTTGAAAAATTCAAAGTCACTTAAGGTGCCCTAATTTAATGTTCATGTAAACCCTAACTACCTTGTAACCAACTTTTGGGTTATAAAAGGAAGTTAGGGGCTCATTTGTAAGGGTGACTTTGAGAGAGGAGAAGAAATACTTTTGTGCAAGATTTGTTTCAAGAAAGAAACTTTGTGTTCTTTTGTGAAGACATTTTGAAGAGTTAATGAAATATGAACTTTGTGTCCCATTCATTATCTCTTATAGCATTTGATGTTCTTATGTTCATTAGATGTTAGTGTTTAAATATCTTGCATGTGAATACTATCTTTGATCTTATTGTCAACATTATTAATTTTTTGTTCTTGTTCACAATGATTAAGCTCTGATATCTACTTACTCATGTGTGTTCCCTTTCATTTATTCTTGTTTAGCTGATTCAAACTCCATTTTATTTGAGTTAGTTATTCATTGTTCTTCTTCTTCTCTATGCAATATTAGGCTTTGTTTTTACCTAACTATTGTATGCTCCTTCCATCCATTCCTTTCCATTTCTTTCCTTCATTCCATTTCATTTCCCTCATTCACACTTCTTTCCATTTGATGTCCCAAAACACCCCCACATACAATTTTGAATGTATAGATGTAAATATAGTTTTGGTTTTCAATAAAGGAAACCTCACCTTCATTGAGGAGGGACTTTGTCCCCTAACTGTTGCATGTCATTTGCATGCATGTGCAAATCCATTTGCTAACATTTTTTGGTGACTCTACTGGGGATTCAAGAATCATTAACCAATGCTTGGTTAAATCTTTATGACTATCCCCTCTACACAAGCTCCAGTTCTTCAACCGAATCTTGTGCCCAATGAATATTTTCAAGGAGACATTGTTTCCAACCTTTGGATAGTAGCTTGGGAAAACCATGAAATCTTGCAGCAATTTGTGGTTGTTGATAGAGCCATTGATAAAGAAATCTACATTAAAGACCTTAGAAGAAGAGCACCCACACTTGTGGCCAAAAGACCTCCTGACACGTGTTGATCATTGTTCATCGACGTGGCCCTCTTCCACCAAGGCAATAATTTATATGACTATTACAAGTAACTCACCTATCTTGCAACCAAATATTCTTTTTACATATACTCAAGAAGACATATCATCATATTTGAGGCAAGCTATTTGGGAAAAGTGCATGAATGACTATCATTTTCATCTTGCACATCAGTATTGGATAATGAAGAAAATCAAGTTACGAGAGTTGCTAGAGTCATTCAAGCACAAAGATATCAAGAAAGAGAAAGAAAGGCTAGAGCTGATCAAAATGTGTCAGTGATCCTTTCACAATAAATATTTCAAACTAGAAGGAAGGAGGTTTACACGAGGAGAAAAAGCAAAAGGTCAATCTGATCCAATTTTTTATTTTCAAGGAAATTTTGGTTTCAAGTTATCTCCTCCAAGGAGGAACACTCTTCATAAATCCATAAGCCTTGCATCAAGTCCTAAAAAAAGTAAGGGAGGAATCACTACAAGTCAAGCACTTGTTCTTTCTCACATTTGTTTTACCCTCACATACAACCTTTCCCAGGATGGATGCTAACATACCATGGGGAAATGCCATAGGCCCATTGGCCTTACCAACTCGACATGACCTCCCATGAGGATCGATGAAGATTCTTCCCAAGTTCAATGGAGATGGGAAGACTTCACCTGATGACCACATTTCCACCTTCTTTTGTTGCATGTGTAGTTTTTTTGGTGGAATATGAAGATGTTGTTGTTCACCTCTTCATTGAAACATTGCAAGACATTTTCATGGATTGGTTTCATCATCTCCCAATGGATGCATTACAAACTGAATGATATGAAAAGTAAGTTTGAAGACAAGTTCAAAATGGCAAGAAGATGAACATGCCCTTTTAGTCCAACTATCTCAGTGAAGAAAGAGCCAACATAACCCATGAGGAATTTCATGGCTAAGTTCAACAAAATGGTGAACAAAGTTCCTACCGAATTCACCCAAACCTTGATGGAAAAAAAATGTTTTTTATTAATGCACAACAACCAGAAGTGTGCTATCAACTGAGAAGGGCTAGAGTGGCTACTTTGGAACTTTCTCAATCCATGGCAATAGAAATTGAGGATGACCTAATCATGGTGGGAAAATTCAAGAAAACTTCCCTCAAGGGAAAGAGTCAAGAAACCCAATGCTTCATGAGACCATACTCACTAAGTTGGCTAATGATATGTTAGCTTTGAAAAAAAGTTTTTCAAAGTAGTAAACCTACTACTTACAAAGACATCCCAAGAAAAGGCTACATTCCCAAAAATCCAGAATTGTAGGCACTCTAATGAGGCTTGCTATTGAAGCAGCTCCCACAACTAACTCAAAGTGTGATGTCATTGAGGAAAGTGATGATGAAGTTGAGATCATCGAGGTTGATGAAGAAGAGCCAGACTCTAGGACATCTAAACCTGAAGTCAAAGAGCCTAAAGGAGAAAGTAATAATCATTTCTTTGAGTACCATTTCAGAAGAAGAAGATGAATATGAAGAAATTGTAGAAGATATGAATAGTCAATCCTTCATGGTCTTCACACACTCTCAAAAAAAGGAGTAGAGTACCACTAAGGTGGAAGATAAAAAGAGCTCCAAGGAAGTTCCTAAAGAATCTAAAACTAAGGAAACTTCCAAAGAATCTAAAATGACTAAGATTCCTAAAGAGTCCAAGATGACTGAAGTTTCCAAGGTCAAATCTATCTCAAAGAAAGGAGAACCTTTTCCAAGTCAATCAATCAGTTGATAAATCAGCTACGAAGAAAGTTTCTTCTTCCACATCAATATCAACTAAGCCCAAAGCAAAGGTCAAAAGTGAGCCATCATCAAGTTTGAAAGAACATGTATCTAGACATCAAGTATGGTCATTTTTCCCAAATTTGATATTATTGATCATATCAATAAAACAAAAATTCCATGTCACAAGTGAGTACTTGAAGTCCAATAAGGATCAACTCAAGAAATTGGTCCAATTTATCAAAGGTGACTCTATTGTTCATTCCTCTAAAGGAATTATGAAAACTCCCAAAGATGGGAAGACTCAAAATATTGTGGTGGCCACTACACCTTCAAATGAAAAGGTTGAACCTTTCTTTGTGTCCTTTCTGATCAACGGATGCAAATTAAGTAATTGCATTATAGATTCTAGAGCTTTAGATAATGTGATGCCTATAAAAGTAGCACATGCTCTTGGTTTGACTTGTACAAAAACACTCGATCTTGTTACTCCATGGAGACAAAACAAGTTCCTCTGATTGGGTAGATTAAAGACACTCAAATGGCTTTAGCTCAATTTCCTCAAAAGTGAGTTAAGGTAACCATTCTAGTTGTTAACATTCCCACTTCATATGGTATGTTGTTAAGTAGGAAATTTTTGTAGAGATCTGGGTGGTGAGATTCAAATGGATGGTCTCATGCTATGATCCCTATCAAGGGAGAAATGAAGAAGCTAATACCGAGACTCAGGAAAAGTTCACGGTAACAAAAACAAAGATCCTCGCACATGTCCTATGTTTCAAAACTCTAATATGGGTAATTATATGATGACTACAGAGGTTCATGTGCCTGAGGTCACTTGCCAAGATCCCAATGAGATCTAGACTCTTGAGTTTGATGGAAGTTTGTTTCTCAACAGGTTCCAAATGAGTGGTGCTTATATCTCCGAATGGTAAATATTTCCTTTTTCTTACAAACTCCAATTTTCAAATACTAACAAAACTATAGAATATATGAGGCATTAATCCTTGGCCTCCAAGTTGTAGAAGAAAAAGGGATCAAAATTTTGAAATCCTTGGGAGATGCAGAGTTGATCGTGAAGCAAGTAAAAATCAGTTTCAAGTAAAAATGATCACTTGAGACACTACATAAAATAAAGTGTGGGATGCGATTGAAGCCTTCGATGCTTTTTCCATAAAATTGTCCCTCATGAAAATAATGACAAAGTAGATTCTCTAGCAGTCTCAACTTCATTGATGATCCCTCATTCAGAGTTTGATCAAGACAAATACACCATTGAAATGATTTTTAGGCCAAGCATTCCCAACAATGCAGAAAATTGGCAAGTCTTTAATGATGATCAACAAATTATTGCCTTCTTAGAAAAAAGGGATAATTTTGAATAGTTGTACTTTGAAGGAAGTGATTCTACATTTCACAATCAACCTCACCCATTCAAGAAAGAGTTGAGAGTGAGGATCCCGGTGATGGCATCATTCAACTCAAAGGAAATAAAATTCCAAAAGGATTGGTTTCACTTGAAGAACTTTTTTTGATAAACATGACAGGTTTATCAAAGAGAAAGAGCAGAAGACCTATGAATTCTACTGACTATGAGGAAGTTGACATTGGTACCAAGGAAAAACCTCACCTAGTCAACATTGGTAAGTGTTTCTCACCTAAGGAGCGCAAGAAATTTGTAAGCCTCCTTACCAAATATTTTGATGTCTTGGCTTACTCATATGAAGACTTGAAGTCTTTTCAACCTAGGGAAATGGAGCATGCCATACCTTTGAAACCTAGTGCAGCTCCATTCAGGAAGAAGAAAAGACAATATAACCCCAAGATAGTAGGATGATACTCCATGAGGTTCAAAAGATGTTGATGCATGAATAGTGTTTCCTATTCGACATTCAACTTGGATAGCTAATATTGTCCCGGTTCATAAGAAAAATGGAGAAATTAGGATTTGTGTGGATTTCCACAATCTTAATCAAGCTTCCTTGAAGGATAACTATCCACTTCAGTCATGGACATATTTTTCTAGGTAAGTAACTAGATCAGAAATGCTATCCATGCTAGATGGTTTCTCTGGTTATAATCATATTGAAGTAGCTAGAGAAGATCAACATAAAACCACATTCACCACCCCTTGGGGTACATTTGCATATAGAAGAATGCCTTTTGGTTTGATCAATGTCAATGTCGTGAAACCTTTCAAAGGGCTATGGACATGGCATTCACATATTATAAAAACAGATCATCATAATATACCTAGATGACTTGATGGTTTTCTCAAAGAAGTGAGAAGATCATCTAAGAGATTTGGAGAAAATATTGCAAAGGTGTAGACTTCATAGAATCTCCCTGAATCCAAAGAAGTTCCATGTTTGGAGTTACTGGAAGGGAAACTCCTAGGTCATATTGTTTCTAAAGAAGGAACCAAGATCGATCTTGAATGCATGTTCAAGCTATCAAGAATCTTTCCTTACCTACAAGTAAGCCTGAGTCCACTCATTCTTTGGGAAGGTGAAATTTTTGAGAGGTTCATGCCATATTTTTTTGAGCTAACCAAAGAAATTTATGACATGATGAAGGGAAAATAATCCTTCAAATGGTCAAAGGAAGGTAGGGGAGCATTTGAAAAATCAAGGATGTTATTGCAAAATCTCCTACATTGGTGTGTCCCAATTTTAAAAAGGATTTCATAGTCTATTGTTATGCTTCCCACACATGATCTCTATCATCCTGACTCAACATAATCAAGAGGGAATTGAATCTCCTATTGCATTCATGAGTTCTGATTCAAGAAACATGAACTAAATTACACTCCCTTGAGAAACATGTGTACATGGTGGTTAGAGCCTTGAAACATTTCAGATACTATGTGTTGAATTCTCACACCAAAGTCCTAGTTTCGACACCACAGTTAAATCAATGTTGACACAACAAGAACCAAGATCTAAAAGAGGTAATTGGGTCTCCAAGATCCAGGAATATGACTTGGACATCAAGCCTACCAATGGTTCAGGAAGAGGACTCTGCCAACTCATCACAGAGAATGAGCCAAGAAATGACCTTGAGGAAGAACCAGTTGAAGAAATTTTACCATTGTAGTTTTTCAGTACCATAGATGAGTGGTATTCTGATATAGCTTACTTTCTCACATATGGTGAATGTCTTGAGAATCTGACAACTAAAGAAAAAGAGCTATCAAATTAAGAGTTTCCAAGTATGTCATTTGGGACAACACCTTGTTCAAGAAAGGTATTGATGGCATGTTCCTCATATGTGTTGATAAGGAACAACAACCCAAGTTGCTTGAAGCCTTTCATAATCATGCTTGTGGTGGTCATTTCTCTAGACCAGTAACAACTCATAAGATTTTGAGTGCATTATTACTAGCCCACTATGTTTTCTCGATGCTCAAAAATGGGTAGCCAAATGTGAAGCTTGTCAACAATTTTTGGAAGACCTAAATTGGAGATTTTCCTTTAAAGCCTTTCATTGAAGAACCCTTTCAACAATGGGGTTTAGATTTCATCGGGGTCTTGAACCCAAATTCTAGTGTTGGTCATACTCACGTGCTCATGACAACCGAACTATTTTACGAAGTGGGTAGAAGCTATTCCAGTGAAACAAACATCTACTATGGTAATTTGTGACTTCATCAAAGAGAACATTTTGGTTCATTATGGAATTCCACAAAATATCGTGATGGAAAATGCCACCAATTTTTCTTCTACAGAGATGGTAGGTTTTTGTTATGGGTATGGGATATCTTTATCTCATTCATCAGATTATTATCCTCAGGGAAATGGTCAAGAAGAAATCTAATAACAAAACATCATTACTATCGTGTGCAAGTTGGTCAAGAAAATCAAAGAACTTGGCACAAAAATTTATATGATGCATTGTGGGTTGACCGCATAACTCCCAAAAGAGAATTGGAATGTCTCCATTCCAACTCTTGTATGGAACCGATGCTCAAATTCCCATTACATTGGAGTTACCGACATTACGATTGGCTCAAGAAGTTGATGATGAATGCTTCACCAATGCGTTGATAAAAGGATCATGTTCCTAAGTAAGCTTGAAGAACAAAGAAGTCAAGTAGCAAATAGATCGAGGAACACCAATCCAAGGTAAAGAAATTGTTTGATAGAAAAACTAAGGAGAGACAATTTCAAATCAATGACCTAGTTCTTCTATGGGACAAGAGGCGTGAACCAAAAGGAAAGCACATGAAAGTTTGATTCATCAGTGGCTAGGCCCTTTCAAAATCAGGCATTTTTGTGGAGATAACACATATTACTTGGCATATCCTGATGGAACTCATTTTCCTCTACCCTATAAATGGGAAATATCTCAAGCACTATCAAAGTTGAAAATGGGTTGTCCCCATATGTACATAGGTAATTAGGGTTTTTTTGTTCTCGTTTCCTATTTTTTTGGTTTCCTCTCTTTTGTCATCCCATTTTTTGTGCATCATCATTTTTGGGATCATGTTCATTAAATTTTTGGGTCTGGTCCATTGTTTGTTCATCATGAAGTCCTTGTCCCCAATAAGAGCCAATTGTTATCAACTAATTTTGAATTGGAAAAATTATTAAAAAAATTTTTAAAAAAAATTTTTTTGAAATTTTTTTCTCAATCATCTTTCATCCTCATCAAGAGTTTCCTCATTTTTTGACCTTCCTTGACATCCATTTCGAGAAAATCCCTTTTCATTTCATCCCATTCCAATGAACAATTCATTTTTTATGCTCAGTTCAAGTTCAGGATTAATTAATTAATATTTTAATTAATTTCCTCCTATTTTCCAAAAATAAATGAATTAATTTAATTTGGGAAAATTAATTATTATTTAAAATATTAATTAATATTTTAAAAACAAAAAAGGGAAAAGCTTCCTGGATTTTGTCATGAATGCCAAATTGGCTCTCCACTTCTTTTTTTTCCCTTTTCTGGAAAAGCTTTCATTTTCCCCACTTATGGGAAATTCCCTTGTTATTTGTAACCCAACCAGATATCAAAAAAAAATATCTCCCCATTTTCCCATGTGGAGAAATGGAGGGGAATTTCTCAGCCTACTTTTCCCATTGTCATGGGAAAAATGTTAAATTCTCCCTCTATTCTCCTAGAAATTAATGCCCACTACCCAAAGAAATTGGGCATTGGTTATTAATGGAAGAAGAAAGAAGAAGTGTTACAAAATCAAGAAAGCTTCTTGGATATTCATAACTTCTCTCCAGAAAACTCTATAAAGACAAAAGATTTGAAGAAGCTTTGAATTTTTTTTATTTCCAACTTTATTATTTCCCTGAAAAGTTTTTTTAAAGGATTTTATGACCAATATTGCAAAATTAGGAAATACCCCAAGAAAGAACCCAAAAAGGCTATTTAGACACACACTGGCTAGGATCCAAGTCACACATTTGAAGGAGAAAAGGCCATGTTCACATTAGCATAAGCAAAAAAAACATAAGCAAATAAAATCAAGCATTCATTAGCAAAAGCTCAATCATTAAATAAATAACCATACATAGCCCAAAATCAAGCCAAGTTGTTTTAGGGTAGAAAGATGGTAAGACACACCATTCAAATAAAAACAACACATGCAAGGAGGTAATCCATGCCACACAATTCAAAAAAAAATCACAGATAAATGAACATTCCACAAGAAAAAGTAAAAAGTATGATCACACATCAATTTACACACACTCATTCAAAGAGCCAAATCAAATTAAGAAGTTAGAAAATTGTATCAATTCATTTGTGGATGAATCGCGATGTCACAAAATTCAAAGAAAGAAAATGCCAAGATTTTTCAAAATGAATTCATCCTTTTTGCATCACAATTTTCAAAAAGAGAAAATTTCCACGCATTCAAGGGAAGATTTCCATGCAAGTATGAAATGATAACATAATGGCTTTAAAAAAAACTTGCACACATAAACAAAAATAAAGCATAAAAGCCACATAGAGCCAATAGGAAAAGGAAAATCTTGAAGTTAATAAAGCCCAACATCATCAAAGAATCTCACATACCAATGTCCAAATTAAAAGAGAACACATTCCTTTTCACAGAAGTTTACATGCAAAATCTCAAGTGAAGATAAATCCACCAAAGATTTGGCCAATGGATTTCATAGATTTTTCCCAGCCTACAAAAAATCTCAAATTTTTCGGTTTAAAATTAATCTCACACCAATTTGGTCTATCGAGAATCAAACTCGATGAAAATAACAATTTTCTATTTTCATTGTAATTCCATGGCCAAATTCAATATGTTTTAGCTGATTTGAAAATTTTAATCATAAATCTTCAACAATATTTTGTCTATCAAGCTCATATTATACTATTTTAAAAATTTTACTAAATAAATCATTCGATTTTATTTTTTTATTTTTATTAAAAAATAATAATAAAAATAAAGAGCCATATTTTTCCTTGTGGTTACGTGTGGTCCGAGAGACTAAGACCAAACACCATTTTTGTGTGCTTCCTTATTCTTCCTTCAAAATTTGTAATGGCTGAAAAAACCTAACAAATCTATGGGAAAGTCAAATAAATCCGTAGAAAGGTCAAACAAGTTCCACACTTAAATATGAATTCCAAGGGATCATTCCTCCCACTTCTATCAAATCTATGTATGACAATATCACCGACACCGATCTTGGCCACATCAATGTGACACAATTTTGTGATCGGGTGAAAGCCGAAGGGAAAACCATCTTCTCAGATAGACTCTATCATAGTGGTCTACCTCAAGCAAAGATTTTCCTATTTTAGTGCAATGCCCTAAACTAGTCATTACGCTATGCGTGGAAACATTATGATCCCAAAAGGTGAGGAATATTCAAGGATAATCATGAGCCTTTCCTTTTGATCACACCAGAGAACATCAAAGAATTTCTCAACATCCCCAATTTCCCTGAGAATTTTGACATCACTCATCTAAAATCAATAAGATTTTTGGGATGAAGAACCCCTCAGGTGGACCAAGATGGTCAACAACAATTGGCTAGTGACCAAGAGGACTCATGTGATCTGGTTTCCCAAGGAATTTTCCCACCACATTGAATTTGTGGAGAGAAATCAGGTGATATGATCACTCTTCCTAGAGAATCGAGTCTTCGGTCCCCTTTGGTTAGGATTTTTCACCCATGGATGTATCATCCTCATCCGTATCATCCTTGTAAAGAGATAATTTGTAGATTAGGCCACCATAATATCATTAGTGACACTCTCCACAAGTAGGTTGATCGAGGTGAAGATGATCGGGGCATTTCTACATGACATCATACCTAACCTATGCGTGGCCAGAAGGAAGTTATTTTCGGGTTAGAGATGAAAGGCATACATGGGTCCTTTAAATAGTGTTTTCCACTATTATCCATAATTGAGTTTCAAGAATAGCTCTCATCACTTTAGGAGAGTTAATGATAAATCTTCCACATAATCGAAACTTGAATAGGAATCCAAAGAAAGATTCTCCAAGGATGTCATGGTGGTCATTATGTTCAACATTTGGGAACATGGTTCATTCCTCCCATCCTTTCCTACATTCACGTGAGCAGGATTTGTAGGACACCATGGAATCTTCCCAATCTATGTCGATGATAAACATTAATGGAGCTTACAAGATAAATTTTCCAAGTTTTAAGGAAATTCTTCTTCTAGAAAAACACCATTCAAATCCACTTCCCAATCCAAATTGGGAATACATTATGCAGATATCTTTAGTGCCAAATTTTAAGAGAATTTTTCTCTCATTAACATATATCCATTTGTGAAGAGATACCAATTTGATATTTCTAGTCTACAAGAGATGATGAGTATGGAATCTACAAATCTATCCATTGAAGGGATCCTTGAATTTGAATCCGAGGGACATGCACTTTTGGTGTTTACATCTCAAGTCATGGAAGACGCTTCTCAAATATTCCATGATTCATTACTAAAAGCATATGTAATGAAGCCTTCACTTCACTTGCCTCGATTCATGAGTTCATAGATGAAATCCCTTGTGATTTCATGGATGAGCATAATCAGAGGCATTCATCATAACATGTTGAGGAATAATTCTCACAATTTTTTAAGGACATGTACATTCCTGCCATCAACTTCTCCTCTACTTCAATGGAATGTTGTTTCAAATTGAGGAATCTGTTTGAGGATGCTCAATCGAAAATGGTCAACCTAAATAATATGTAAGGTAGGATTTTGGAATTACAGATGTTTATAAGGTTGGCTGTGCTTCAACCGAGTGAACCTCTTGAAGAAGATAAGATGTTTGAGACATTGGAAAGGTTTAGATCTTTTCAATTGGAAAAGGCAGGAAGATCCTAATTTCACCAATGGGTGAGGAGATAGCATTCTGGTATCTAATGAAGTGGGAGAGTCCATTTCTCATACGATTGAGATAGGAAGACCCTACTTTAATGGATAAGGCATTGGGTCTTGTTTTATGTTTTAAAATGATATTTTAAAGTGATGTTATTGTTAAACTCATTTTTAGCAGACTTTTGATCACTTAAGTGATTTCTAATTTCAAGTTACTTTTTAAAATTTAGTTGAAAAATTCAAAGTCACTTAAGGTGCCTAATTTAATGTTCATGTAAACCCTAACTACCTTGTAACCAAATTTTGGGTTATAAAAGGAAGTTGGCTCATTTGTAAGGGTGACTTTGAGAGAGGAGAAGAATACTTTTGTGCAATATTTGTTTGAAGAAAGAAACTTTGTGTTCTTTTGTGAAGACATTTTGGAGAGTTAATGAAATATGAACTTTGTGTCCCATTCATTATCTCTTGTAGCATTTGATGTTCTTATGTTCATTAGATGTTAGTGTTTAAATATTGCATGTGAATACTATCTTTGATCTCATTTTCAACATTATTAATATGTTGTTCTTGTTCACAGTGATTAAGCTCTTGATATCTACTTACTCATGTGTGTTCCCTTTCATTTATTCTTGTTTAGCTGATTCAAACTCCATTTTATTTGAGTTAGTTATTCATTGTTCTTCTTCTTCTCTATGCAATATTAGGCTCTTTTTTTACCTAACTATTGTATGCTCCTTCCATCCATTTCTTTCCTTCATTCCATTCCATTTCCCTCATTCACACTTCTTTCCATTTGATGTCCCAAAACACCCTCCCCATACAATTTTGAATGTATATATGTAAATATAGTTTTAGTTTTCAATAAAGGAAACCTCACCTTCATTGAAGAGGGACTATGTTCCCGACTATTTAATAATAGAGGGATTAAGTAGGTAATGATAGAGCTTGGAATTTGTGAAGTACAAGGCACATCACAACTTTTTGGCTTCAATATAACGAGTTTCATATTCATGGAGAGTGCAAATTATATAACTTTAAACAACTTGTTGACGATTGTACTCATCCCGATCAACGAGAAGGAATCCAAGGCATGATTAGTAGCAGATATGTAGAGGTAGAAGGGATCCCCCTCATGTTGAGATGTTAGCACAGTGGTGATAAGAGGTACTATTTGAGGTTATTGAAGGAATTTTGATAATTGTGATCCAATTTAAAGTTTACATCCTTTTGAAGGAGGTGATGAAAAGGATGAAAACAATCCAAAAGTTGTGAGATAAAGTGATGGATCACTTGAAACTTTCCTTGAAGGTTGTAAATTTGTTTCAAGTCTAATGGAGCAGCATCTTGATGATGGCTTTGATCTTGGCAGGTCTACTTCAATGCCTCGAATAGACACGATGAACCCTAAGAGTTTACTAGTGAGAACACCGAACACATATTTAGCAGGGGTTAAGATGAAGGAAGTATTGAATAGGACTAGAAAAGATTATGTCACGGATGGCGAGACGATCCTTGCATTGTTTTGATTTTCCTACAAGACTATCAATATAGTCTTCTATGATTTTGTTGATAAGATCATAGAAGATGTATGTCATAAATTTAGTTGATAACTAGCTCCGACGCATTTTGATTCCAAAGTGCATTACCCAATAACAAAGTCCCCAAAGGAATGATGAAGGATGTTTTATGTTGGTCATTGGTGGCAATGAGGATTTGGTTGTGCCAGAGAAGCCATCTATAAGGAAGAGAATTTCGTGACCAGCGGTTAGATTATCGAGCTGGTTGATGTTTGAAAGTGGAGATTCATCTTTACGAAATGAGAGATTGAGTTCCCGGAGTTATTACGGATGTGTAACTTTCATGAGGCTTTTATTATGGCCACAATATTAGAGAAACATTACAAATAGTCAATAGGTATGTTAAAATTAGCATAGAGAAGATGTTGTAACTCTTCTTTGATGAGAAGAGCTATGTGAGGGTGCATGTTATGTAACTTTTGTTTTTCAGTCAATATTGTCATATTATATTTCTCATAGATGTAAAAGGGGAGGGTAGAATCAGAAACATGAAAAATAGGTCTTATAGGTATTTGTATATGTGGTTACCATAAATGTTTCACGAAGGTGGTTGCCATCAATGAAAAAGGGGGAGCTTTTTAGACATTGTGTCTAGTTGTTGTCATTGATGTCAAGTGTCACATTGATGTTAAAGGAGTCTTAAGTCAGCATGAGGTGTTTAAAGGCATGATGACTAGATGAGATTCATGTTCTTGGTGCATGGTCAAGAGAGTTGGTGAAATATATGAGATTTAGGAGGTATATGAGTGATGGTATGATGTCAATATTAATCAATATTATGTGTCAAGTGTGTAAAAGTGTCTATAAGAAGTTTTCAAGGTCAGTTCTTGGGTATCATGTGTTAGTTCAATCCTAACTAGGCCTAATCCTAGACCTAGTGTATGCGAGGGATGGTATAGTAGCATGAGAAAAGAAGTAGAGAAGGTCATGAAAAGCATGATGAATTTTTTTAGGTTGTATGGCATGTTTATATTATTTCAAAGGTCACAAATAATGTATATAATGCATGTTTAAGGTCCTTTTGAAGCAAGACTATGAAGACAAAGCTAGTTTACATGGATAAGTCTTAGTTTCAAGAGATATTAAGAGGTGTGAAAGAATGGATGAGAGTTGGAAAACATAGAGGAGGTTGCTACGTGCCATGGTCTAATTTTTATGCCAAGAGTGAATAAAATTAAAGAAAACTCATTTTTAGCCAACTTGAGTTCTTAGAAGTGCAAATTCCGAAAAATGTCACTTTCTTATCCTCACCCAATCATGTGTGTTTTTCATGGGAGTCTAATATCTTGGGGATATTATTACATGGAATTAAGAAATTATACCAATAAGAATAAGGTATTTTGGTAGTCACATTTTTATGAACCATGATTAACACCAAAACAACTTCGTTATAGTTTCAAAACCCTAGGTTAAAAGTGACTTGAAGAAAAATGACTATATAGTTCCATAAATCATTATTTTTTATATTGTGATGATTTTATGATGAAGAATAATCCTCCATATTTCCATTGATTTATTTTAGATTTTGTGACAATGTGTGGGCCCTACCCAAAAAGGTAAGTTTATGGAGTTTTATAGTTTGTGCAAACATTTTCCGTTGAACCTAATGACTAAATTACCATTTATGCAAGTTTGGTGTTGTACTATATGTCCATAATATTTTCAGGTCATGGTTTAGGTCCTAATATGCAAATTGTGCCCTATCTTTGAAGACTAGTATTTGGGCTTCAAAGGGCAGTTTAGAGAAGTATTCTTAGAGGAGGTTTGAGGCATATACAATCCAATTTATGGAATTATGAGCACATGTTGATGTATCTGAGATCAATATATTTCCAATGATATATAATACTTGCATGGTTGAGGTCATTTGAGGTGGTATTGAGCCTCATCTTTAAGGTCTAGGGTTTGGTGCACAAGAACAAGCATGTTCTTGAGATGGTTTCACAACTTGAGGAGATGTCACAGAGATTTTCAGGTATGGTGGAATCATGGTGAGGTATTTTTGATGTTTTTGAGTTGATTCAATTCCTTGGTGAAGTGGTTTTCATATTGCGCATTCTGATTAGTAGAGTAGGTCTCTTGAAGTGATTTTTGGCTTATTGGGTCCTAATGGAGATTTTTGGGCATGTTAGTGATGTGACAAACCAATGTGGTAATTCTTATAATGTGCTCATTATTTTTATCATGTTTTGAGTATTTATTCACGATGAATTCTAACCTACATGATATGGATGCTTGAGAATTATATATAAACACTTATAAGGCTCATTTGTGGATTGTTAGAGCAATGGGAACACATCAAATTTTGGAAGGAAGGAAGAGAAGGTTGTGACCGAATATTTAAAGAGTATGAGGCATATAAAATTATTAAGTATGCTTATATGTTTCTTATCCGATGATGGTGAGTTGAAGGAGGTCATCCATACATGACCCATTGAGAAGAAGACCTAATTTGTGTGCATGGAATTGAGAGAGATAGAGGAGACTATGAGGAAACTATGAGTGGTAAATAAAAAATCAGAGAAGAGGTAAGAAGATATAGGAATGGTATAGAAGAAGGAGCTACAAGTCATTAGACCTAATCAACACATGTTGATGCATGTTTGAGAAAAGAAGAAGAATGTGTGTTTGAGAGGGGTTTGAGTGCATGGAGATGAATTAGTGATCACCATCAATTATTAGAGAAAAAAACCCAGATTTGATCTTCATCTTCAGGTGGCTGAGTTGGTGCTTGGTCATATTATGGGGTTTTATCCTCCTTTTTGGGTTGGTGCCTCACTAAATTAGGGGTTAATGCTCCTTATAGGGTTGGTTCCCTACTAAACTAGGGGTTGGTGCTCCTTGTGGGGTTGGTGCCTCACTAAATAAATCTTGTGTGATGTGTAATATTCACATAAGTCCTTTTTTAGTAATATAAGTAGAGTTTCAATGGTTTTTCTTCCCCTCAGGGTTTCCCACATATCTTTGGTATTCTTGCGCACTCTCTTATTCTTGTGTATGGTTGATCATGCTTAATATGTTCACATTTGTTAATGTATGATGAATGGATTATTTGAACGATGTATAAAACTTAAGAAAAATAAAGTAAATGTTTGTAAATACTTGATTCACCCCTCATCTCAGCTCATTTTTCTTCCAATAGATTGTTCCTTTTCCTATTACAGTTACTCTATTACTATTTCCAAGAGTAATATCATTCTTCACCGACTCATCTAAACTAGAAAATGAATCCAAGTTTCCCGACATATGATTAGTACAACCAGAATCTAAATAAAACATATCACATGGACTCTCTTAACAGAGATTACATTTAATATGTGATATAGAAGGTTTTTCTTTGACAATACATATGTATGCAATAAGCATGGAGATTGGTGTAGAAATCCCAACCTAATTTTGATTCTACCTATTCAACATACCGCTTTTTCCCATATTCATAAATACAAAGGCCCATATTTCATGTAATAGTGACACCGCACATGAGACTTATCATGTCTCTAACCAAAATACTTGATTATGACCATGATCTTGACTTTTTCCTCTTCCAATTTTTTTTTTGGACCGCTGCTACGCCCACTTCTAGATGGACTTCTTCCTTTGCCTCTAGGACTAAAATTGCCTCTTCCTCTAAACACGGTTTGAAGTATGAGATGAAAAATATTTTTCTATAGTTGTATGTGATTTTTTCAACTTTGTTATCATGATTTATTAAATATGCATGCAATTGATCAATTGAAATATGACTCAAATCATTGGTTTATTCTATGGCTATAACTAAATAATTAAAATTTTAAGGTAGAATATTAAACTTTTTTTTATATTATACTTCTATCATTTAATTTTTCTCCATGAGATTTAATATGATTTACTAGGCCAACAACATAAGTAAATAATGAATCTATAGAGTATGATTCTTTCATATACATATTCTTAAAATCTCTTTTAAGTGATTGGAGTTTGGTAATTTTAAATTTCTCCTTACCTTGAAACGCAACCTAGAGAGTATCCCATGCTTCTTTTGTTTCGTTTAGCTACTGCCACTCTAGGAAGAATGCTTTCATGGATAGCTTGAGCATATATAGAAGAGGTATTTTCTGTCTTTATTTCTTTTTTCCTTCAAGAGACCATTCTCTTTCGAATAGAAGTAATGTATTTTCATCTTCTCAACAAAAATTGATTATGTATGAATCATTCTCTAGATCCTCCTCCATGAGTACTTGTAGAGACCTCTCAACGTTATTTGTATTAATCTCATTTTTACCTTCGAGCATGAGAAGAACATGGCCTGGATGCTTGGATGTAAATTTTTATTCTTTTGAATGCACAACATCACATCACGTGTTTCCTCATAGAAGTTTTTTTCTTCTTAGTAACCCTCTTGACGGAAGTTCGTGATTTTTGGAAATAATGTTTCTTGTAAGAATGATGGAATTTGCAGCATTAAGATCAAAATGTCTAATGGTATAATGAGGACTTTAACATGAGTAAGACATGTGCTAGAACTAAAAATAAATTTTATTTCCTCAAGTGAATTAGACTCTAGCAAATTTAAGTTCATAGGTCAAGGTGGAGTTGTAAAGGTGTATAAGATTTCCTTAGTTGTAATGAAGCATTTAAAGGTTTAGAATATTTACATATTGTAAGGAGTACGAATATTAGTCAAATGAATATGGTATTTAAAATAAAAAAATATCATACTTGTTTATGACATCTACATTCGGGAACATGAGAAATAAAGGGTTGAAGTCGAAGATTCATGAGTTACTCCCGATTTAAAGTTTCAAGATTTGAATTTCTTCAACCACCGTGTTTTTGGGGAACACTATAAATATAAGTTGAAATTCGAAATTCATGTAAGTAAAAGTATTCTTGATTATATTCATTTTGATCTTTGGGGTTGAACACCTTTAGTTTCATATGGTTGAAAAGCACACCGCCATATTTATCAAATGTTTAAGAACAAACAATGGAGGAAAGTTCACATCTTTGGAATTTTAGAAATATTACACTGAATTTGCGATTGAAATGCATACAACCACCATCTATACTTGACAACAAAACATGGTTGTTGAATGAATGAATAGGAATTTTCTAGAGAGATAAAGGATCATACCCAAGAATGCAAATTTGGATAAAAATTATGGGTAGAAGTAGTTTCTACAACTTGTTATCTTATAAATCACTCACCATCATTTGTAATAGACTACAAGTTTTTGAAGAGCTATGGAGAGCTCATCCATGTGAGTACTTAGATTTGAAATTTGTTGGTTTTAATGCTTATACTCTTACTAATAAGAATCAATGTTTAAAGTTATACCCAAGATCTAATAATTATATATTTATTGGGTTTGGTGAAGTAGATGGTGTTAAGGGATATAGACTATGGGATCGTACTTCCCACCAAATCATCATCATAAAATATGTAGAGTTTGATGAATACCCTTTCCTAAAATCAGATTCTAAAATGAAAAAGAACAGAACTTGAATATCAACTTGTCAAGGTTAAAATTCATCCATCTTTAGATACTCAAAACAAATAAACTCAACCATTTTTCAATGTTGAAGATGTTGAAGCTTCAGAACAACACAAGGAAACACCTGAGTAGATGGTATGGAGGTCACAACAACTTGAGGAAACACCTCCAGATCCATTATGGAGATGTACATGAGATGATGAGTAAGGTTTCCTCCTAATAAGTATAGTCCCAATATTTCAATTGTTTTGATTTCTAATTATGGAGAACCTATTTCTAATCAAGAATCAATGAATGATTTGGATATTACCAAGAGGAAAATAGAAATTTAGGAGGAGATGGATGCTCTGGAAAATAAAAGTTCTTGTGACCTAGTACAAGTTCCGAATGGAAAAAGTCATGTTAGTTTGCAAATGGGTTTACAAATGAAAGATAGGTGTTGATAAAAATTTTTGAAAGGTACATGGCTAGATTGGTGGTAAAAGGATTTGTACAGAAATAAAGTATTTATTTTCATGATATCTCTTAACCAATTTTTAAACTTGTTTCAATTCGAGTGCTCTTAAGACTAGTTGTTTTACTTGATTTGGAGTTAGAGAAGTTAGATGTTAAAACAACTTTCTTGCATGGAGATTTATAAGTGGATTTCTATATGGAACATCCTAAGGTATTTGTAAAAAAAAGAAAAAAAATATTTTTTTGCAAGTTCAAAAAATCATTGTATGACATGAAATAGTCACCTGCATTAGTACAATAATTTTGATGCTTTCATGACTATCTATTTTTTTGAGCAATTAGTATGACCAATGTGTTTACTTCAAGTTTTGGATAGTGGTTTTTTCATCATATTGGAATTATATGTTGATTATATGCTTGTTGTAAGAAAAATCATGGCACATATAAACAGTTTAAAGCCTCATTTAGTTAGGATATTTGATATGAAGGATCTAGGAGCTAAAAACACTTTTGTAGGCATGGAGATACATAGAGACAAGAAAATGGTAAGATTTGGTTATCACAAAATAATTATTTAGAAAAGATACTAGCTAGATTTGGTATGAAAGATGTTAAGCTGTTAAAATCCATTTTTCTTCCCATTTCAAAAAAAAATCATTTTTTTCCTAGAGAAGAAGAAGAAAATGAGTACATTTCTCATGTATACGATATGTTTGTGTAGTATGGAGATTAATGTATGCTTTGGTATGTACGAGCTGAATAAGCATGTAATGTTACATAGTATTATGCTCAAATATGGGAGGCTTAGGCAATGGCATGTTTTGAGCTTCAACTAGATGACATGTAGTGGACATAGATTTCATATAAGATGTAGAAGGAGCACAAATATGTGATATAGAAGCATCCTTAAGCTGTTGAATTTTAGATTTGAGAGATATAATAGTGGATTCCATGGCCTTAAATTTATCTTGAAATAAAGCATGTAGAGTGTGGATTGATTCCAATAGGGGTTGATTAGATGGAGGATCACTAGGGTTATTAAATAGACAGTGAATATAGGACTTATTTTGTGTGGCGGCGTATTGTCATTAAGATACAACATGTCTAGGGATCTTTTCAAAGTAGCCTCGAAAATTGGGATATCTCTTAAGTAAATCAGATAAAGAAACTTGAGCAACTTTGGGAGCCATGATAGAGGAAAAAGAGGATCCTAAGTGTGAAATACGTTGGGTTCGCAAAGTGATTAAATAAAAATGTGAAATAATAGTAGTTAATCTAATCTAGAATAGTGTGTAAATGTAGTAAATGACTACGAAAACATTACCCAAGTAACTAATCTAATGAAAGTAGAAACCCTAATATGAAAGAGAAGAATGAAAATGACTTAGTTGATTTGATGAACTTGCGGGACTATGTCTTAGAATAAACAGAATAACTGGAAGTAGGAATTATTTTGCAGAGGTCCAAAAAGGACAGATCTGGACTCGATTCTCTTGATTGGGGTGCCTGTGGGTGCCCCGATCTAAAGTATTAGTGCTCTAGTCTATGCAGGGAGGTCTAAAACTAAGTTTTACGAGGTTTGGCAAGTGATCTCAAACCCTCGATGTGTGTTGCATCAGATTCGTTACACAACGCGCCAGATGTCATTAATAATCCAAGATGAAAGAAAGACATGCAAAAGACTAGAAGAAGTAATAAAACCTAAAAAAGAATGAAAATGAATAGGTCAGACTGACCTCATCTCCACAATAGTGGGCTTACTAACTGATTGTTGCGTACATTTCAGACCAAAATGTAGTTCGGTGTGTGTGAATCATGTGCCCTAGGTGCTCTTGTGTCACTTGCACTTTGTGAAGTAGCGAGCAATAACTAGATGTAAAAATGTAGTAAAATGGTGGATGGAATAGAATAGAATCCCCTCCTATGCTTGTGTGATGCAGATTAACCATCCTTGTCCCTTGTGATGGAGCTAAGTGAATGCAAATGATCTCCAAATGCCTTTGATAGATGTAACCCTAGGTGGATGATAATAGTGACTAGTTCTTGGTCCCTCATTATGGTCTCATAACTTTATATTTATAGGGTTCTCTTGATATAATTTCATAATTAACCCTGAAATGGCTGACCACCAAAAATATAAGAAGTTGAAATGGCTAGAAAGTGCCCAAAAAGTGGTGGGAAAGTTCAAAAAGGATCTGGTGCCCTGGTGGGACCAGGGCGCCCATGGGCACCCCAAGAGAGTAAGTATTAGACTAGGCACCTCAATCAAAGCTAAAATAATGTGAAATGAAAAAGGATGACTAGGCATGTAGGTGCAAGAGGTCGGGAATGAAGGAAGAAAATAAAGTAAGATGGCTAAAATATGGGGGTTAATTAGTACTTTCTCCACTCAAAAAAGCTTTTAAATAGCAATATGAGACTAAGACTAAATAATGTCTAAGTTGCATGATTTTGTGTTTATAGTCATCAAGATATCAAGTAGAATATTTTTTTAAGGTGGATATTGTTAGATATGTGATAACGAATTTGAATGTTAGATCCCTTTGTAGTGGAGTTTGTCGCCAAAATTAAAGGAGTCAAGTTATTGTTTCTAGAAAGATGAAATCTACCATATTCTATTTTAGGAAGGAAAATCCTAATGGCATTTTTCGCTCTATTTTTAGGAGGAGGAATCTTAATAGTACTCGCCAATTAGGTGTATTTATCCTTATGGAGATCCAAAGTAGCTCAATATGAGTTCACATATAATATTTTCATCTTGAGTTATTAAAATATTGATATGTTGCAAAAGTCGATATTTCCTTAGCTTCTCTATTACCACATAAATCAAGTGTTTTATCTCTGCATATTTGGTATTCTATTGATTTGTTTTATCTCTATCTTTCTAAAGTGTTATTATGATATTTAACATTCTAATTATCAATTCTTTGTAAGTGTGTGATTTCCTAACATAGAAAGCTCAAATTTATGCACTATGATATATATCATAAAAAAGTTTTTATTTGATTAAGTGACACTAAATTATTCAATATTTTATTATTTAAAATTTTGTAATAATATTCATACATATGATCAAAAATTTTATTTGACTTATTTTGCATTCTTAAATGCAGATTTCAATAGGATTGTTCTATCAATTATGAATATTATTTGTGCACCTACATCATATCTCGTAATGCCCACATTTTCAACACCAAAATTCAACAAGAAATTATCCAAAAAAATTATTTACATTTTTGTATACATGACACCATATGAGATTACTTAGGACAATGCAAAACACATGATATGTTTGCACAAACATTAACCCACATAGATAACATGAAAATATGTGATGCACAATAAGGCCACTTTTTCCCAAATGACAAGGCACAACATAATAATCCAAATACAGTATAAACTCCCGTATAGGCACCATCCATGACACAACACTTTCTCATTTTACATATTTATTACATTCATATTTCATTATTGACCTTAATCATTTGATAATCACTTGTTATGCAGTCCTTCATTTTTCTTTAAGCTAGACTACATTATCTTTATTTTGCTTAACATTTCGTTGGTGATGATTCCATCTAATTTTGCTTGTTTCCCTTTATCACAATAAAATGATGTAGCCTGATTGTTGGTAGGAACATATGTGCATACATGAGGCTACTAGTGTTTGTCCTACGGATTTGTTTTCTAAGTTGTATGTTCGTTTGGTTTTGTAATTTATCTTAGATGCAACCAGAAGGGTTTACATGGAACGAAGGAAGTTTATTAGTTCAAAGGTAAATATATTAAAAGTTCCTTTCATGATAGCATTTAATCACTAGGGTTACCCTATTTTGTTTTGAGTTATTATGACTAGCTCTGTATATTCTAACTACTTCTTTTAGATAATTAGTTTGCATTGATCATGATATGTAGTAGAGGATTCTCCTCGAGTCAAAGGACTCAATCCTCAAATTTCATTTATATTAATTTTTAATCATTTAACAATATTGATCAAACCATGTTTAGGGGTGTGGTGATTGTGTTCGTCCCTTATAAATCTCAAGTTTCCCCATTTACTAGGTTAAAAGTTCACTAAGGAGACATTACATTACTTTTATTTTCTATAATCTCATCTTAGTCATCTTATAATATTAGCATCATACAATTGAAAGAAACATTGAATTTTTTTCCAAAGTCTCCTCTCATGTTCTTATAACCCTTACATCATTACGTTGACTTCATAGTGACTTCTTGTTAAAACAACTAAGGTGCATATACTATTTGTCCTTTACTGAGTCACGAGGGATCCTAAGGGGTATGATTTCACACTTAACCAAGCTTGGATTATTATTGGGCAATTTAAGTATTAGATGTGTATTACAAGGTGATATGCAATTATAATTTTATATACCCTATGATATTCTAGTGACTACCCTTCTCATTGGAAAAAACATATTAGTGTGTGTGAGTCATCATAATTCCGTAAGAGGTCCAAATTCGACTAATTTCAATTGACACTAAAAAGGGGCCTACACCATATAATTAGGAAAAACTAGATAAAAAATTATGCCTACCTCGCAGCTTATGCACAACTAGAGGGACTCCTGCTAAGATAACACCCCTATTTGTGAAGAGACAGGGCTTCAAAATCAAGGGTTTCATGCATAGGTATCTTACGACGTGGGTTCCACTCATGGTTCAAACCCTCATTTCATAGGTACATAACATGCTTAATGCTAAGTCCATGGAATAAATCATGAGTTTTAATTTACATTAGGTTCAACACCTCGTTAGGACCAAGTCTATGGGTTTATACTAGATACGAGATTTGCAAGGCTAAACACAAGAGAACAATCCTTCATCAAAAGGTTCTATTGAAGTATGACGCTTGAGAGAAGAACTACTAGTTGGTAAACACTAGTACACTGTTGGTGCAAAATCACACAGCACCCCTGGACACACATCAGGCTTCTAGGTTGATGTTCAGGCATCCAGTGTGATTGCACAACATGGAAACCTCTCTCCAAGCGTGGGACTTGTGAAACCGAGAGAGGAATCTTCAGAGAAGGCTGGTTCTGCTCCTAAACTACTCCGCCACAAGCTATTCCAAAGGTGCAGAAAGCTAATCTAATCCTAATCTAACCACCAAGGGGACAGGGAGAGAGAGGGAGAAAGGAAAAGAACAAAAGCCTACACTAAAACGGTGATACACCAGAGAAGGAGAATGTCGAACATCTATCAAAACTGCCATGGGACAAAGAGAGGTGAGCAATGGGAAGGATGGACAGAAGCATCACGAACCCAAGGATAGATTTCACACGGAAAATGTCCCAAAACTCCATGAACACGGCTCCAGATCTGCAATGAACGTTCAAACATGCACAAATACCTAAAATGAAGAGAGGCAAGAAGAAAACAAGCAAAAACGAGCAAGGATGGACAGATGCATCACGAAACACGTTTTGTTGCTCTCGTAAGTTTGCACGAACATCATTTCATTAGTAAAAGGCAAAAACGCCATTACAGAGCAAGGGAGGAGGTTCGAACTCCATTTTCAACCCTAGAGAAGAAAAGAAGGGAGGCAGAGTAGAAAGAATCAACAACTTTTTATCTTTTTTTATATCTATAACTATTTCTAACTCCTTTTTAAAATGAGCCAAATCGCTTTATACAATGCATGGGTCGAGCCTGGCGAGACATGTAAATGTAGGAAAACGTGTAAGCCCATTCCTCCTCGACTGTAGGTGCATTAAAACGGCATGGGAGGACCTTACCAACCCATACCCTGTTACTCTGACCGGATTACAGGAGAATGCGACCCATTCTGCATTAATTTGGCCGCTGAAATGTCACTTCTGGTCATATCACGTGCCAGAGACGTTTTCTGAATTTTCCCTCTCCAGACTGCACCAAAACTCGATATTAGCCCCAGAATCATGTAGAGGATTTCACTAGCTTTCCATTGATGTCAAGAACGTACAAATCCGAGCTCTGGGTCAAAAGATATGATGATCTGAAGATTTAGGGCACGGAACAGACCAAAACGGATTTTAAAATATTTTCCCGCGCTTCGCCACCTGGGACACATGTCAAGCTCTGATTGGATGAGCGAGGTCTTCAGCCTGTCGGGTTCGGGATTCTCCTCTGCATTTGCATCGGGTTTGGGAGGTGGCTCGACATGTTTTCCTTCCATGCTTTCGCTGCGTGTTTCTCCGATTCCAAACCCGATTTGCCTTGGTCGGGTTTTCCAACCCCTGCAACATGTTCTTCGCGCCATGTTCTCCCGACGTGTTTCCCGACGCCGAGACCTGATTTGCTTGTTGGCGGGTTTTGGAGGCCTCAAACATATTTCTTTGTTGTCGGGTTTTTGACCCCTCCGACATGTTCCTTGTATGTCGGGTTTTCGAACTCCCGACATGCTTCTTTGTTTGTCGGGTTTTCCAACTTCTCCGACACATTTTCCTTGTTGTCGGGTTTTCCATCCTTTCGGCATGTCTTTTGTGAGGACACGTGGCAGCTTCTCATTGGTTCTCGGCCCTGTCGGCTCCTTCGCGTCCTTTCGTCCATTTGTCCCGGATGTCCCAAACCGTTTGGGAAAAAAACCTCCGATCCACCCGAAATGGGCTTCCTTGTCCCTCATTCGGTGATGACACGTGGCGCGCTTTGATTGGCTTTCGGCTCCTTCAGCTTTTCACGTCCCCACGCGTCCCTTTGTCCCATTTGCTTTTGTGCTCCTTGTGCTGATTTCGGCGAACCGGCCGGTTCGCGTCCATTTGTCCCACTTGTCCCACTTTGTTTTGGACTGCCTCGACACTTTTCACCCGCTTTCAGCCGGTTCCCGCGTACTCGCGGCCCACTTGTCCCATTTGCTTTGGACCATTTGTTCCTATTTCGCCCGGTCCGGATGGTTCGGGTCTTTTTGTCCCAGATGTCCCATTCCATCCCTCTCAGCAGCTTAGTCGATTTTTCTTCCTCTTTCGGCCGGATTGGCTTTTCGCGCCCACCGCGTACTTTTACATCCCAAATGTCCCAAATGCTTAGCGGGCCGCTGGAGGCTTTTCGGCCGATCCACATTTCTTTGTCCCAAATGTCCCAATTGCTCCTAGGACTAGGACTTAGTCATTTTTCGTGATTTTTCCCGGATCGACCTACTTGCCTTTCTCGCAACCTTTTTTGCACTTTCTCAGAGCTTGCTCCTTCCTAACCTGGATAGGAGAGTTAGAAAAATATCTGAGGGAACCTCAGAAACATGATGATTGCTCTGAATCAATCAATATGCCTGGGACTTGAACCTTCTGATGCATGTTATCAAAATTACCCTAGGGGGTGAATTTTGGATAACAATTTGGCGACTCAGTGGGGTCATCTGCCTGCTAGATGAATGATCAGTAGCCTGAAGCAATCCATTGGGCATGGAGTCATAAGCAAGCCTGAAAACTGATCTGAACTTTGAAAACCTCCCTCTGAGCCACTTGGAAACCCACCGGACATGGAGTTGTTCTCACCAAAAACCACTGAAATGAACTGTGCAAGAGCAAAACCAGCAACACCAAAACTATGTACAAAACTAAAAATCATACATGCCCCAAATGGAACATGCAGAGTGTGCACAAGCACTTATTCTGCTGAAAGCAAACCTACCTACTCTATTCTAATGGAAGCAAAGGCAAGCTAAACAAACCCTGCAACTGGTTGTGCGAAGTAGCTTCCCTTCTTCAAAATTGGCAGCCATGCAATTGATTTGGCACTGATCATGGCTGTTTGGATGGATGGAAAATCAACAAGAAGCTGGTCTTCCACCCAGATCATCAAGGTATCAGCTGAAAAATCCAATACCTCTTTTAGTTGCTCTGCATTTGGATTGGAGAGGTATGGCAGCTGATCCTTGGTACTTTGTAGCTCATCCTCATGCCCTGAAGTAGGCATGACTGGTTGTGGCTTCTCCCTTAGCTCCAACGAAGCCAAGTACCTGATTGGGCACGGTCTGATCCTTTGGATGTGCCCATTGCTCTGATTTTCAACTCCAAGAATGGAGTTCTCTTGTAGACCCTCTGAGATGAATGATGAAAGAGAGAATGGTGAAAACTCAACCGGCTCCTCTCCATCAAAGCAGTCCTCCAAATCTGACAGGTAAACTGCCTCATTGTTGTCCTGCTGCTCGTGTTGATGTGAATCCCATGAAGTCATGATTGCACAACTTCATGGAATGGAAAAGAATGAAAGGGGTGGAAAGAAGGATGAATGAAAATGGATGAAGATGAATGGGAAGGAAGGTCTGCAACTTCAGAGATGGGTTGTTGACCAGATGGAGTCGCCAGATGTGTTTGCAAGTGCCTCCAAAGGCTGAAATCTTCACGGGAACACATCAACCTCGCAAAAAGATGAAGTGGAAGACCTCTACGTCCCATCGGGCGTGCCAAAACTGTTAGTGGTCCCACGGTGGCTTAAAATTTGCTGTTGATAATGAGACACCTCTGAAAGATGAAACTCTAACTTCTGTGATGTCCCACCGGCGCGTGCCCAAATCTGTTAGTGGTCGCACGGTGGCTTAAAATTTGTTGTTGATGATGAGACACCTCTCGAAAGATGAAATTCTAACTTCGTGATGTCCCACCGGCGTGCAAAACTGTTGTGCAGAAATCACAAAGACCTGACGCACATCGTGCTTCTAGGTTGATGTTCGGGCATCCAGCAGTGTGATTGCACAACATGGAAACCTCTCTCCAAGCGTGGGACTTGTGAAACCGAGAGAGGAATCTCCGAGAAGGCTGATTCCTGCTCCTAAACTACCCGCCACAAGCTATTCCAGTGCAGGCAAGCTAATCTAATCCTAATCTAACCACCAAGGGGACAGGGGGAGAGAGAGGGAGAAAGGAAAAGAACAAAATCCTACACTAAAACGGTGATACACCAAAGAAGGAGAAAGTGGACATCTATCAAAACTGCCATGGGACACAAGAGAGAGTGAGCAATGGGAAGGATGGACGAAGCATCACGAACCCAAGGATAGATTTCACATGGAAAATGTCCCAAAACTCCATGAACACGGCTCTAGATCTGCAATGAACGTTCAAACATGCACAAATACCTAAAATGAAGAGAGGCAAGAAGAAAACAAGCAAAAACGAGAAAGGATGGACAGATGCATCACGAAACACGTTTTGTTGCTCTCGAAGTTTGCACTTTAACATCATTTCATTAGTAAAAGGCAAAAACGCCATTACAGAGCAAGGGAGGAGGTTCGAACTCCATTTTCAACCCTAGAGAAGAAAAGAAGGAGGGCGAGAGCGAGAAAGAATCAACAACTTTTTATCTTTTTTTTATATCTATAACTATTTCTAACTCCTTTTTTAAAATGAGCCAAATCGCTTTATACAATGCATGGGTCGAGCCCAGGGATAGAAATGTAGGAAAACGTGTAAGCCCATTCCTCCTCGATTTGTAGGTGCATTAAAATGGCATGGGAGGACCTTACCAATCCATACCTGTTACTCGACCGGATTACGGGAGAATGCGACCCATTCTCGCATTAATTTGGCCACCGAAATGTCACTTCGGTCATATCACTTGCGCCAGAGACGTTTTCTGAATTTTCCCTCTCAGACTGCACCAAAACTCAAGATTAGCCCCGAATCATGTAGAGGATTTCACTAGCTTTCCATTGATGTCAAGAACGTACAAATCCGAGCTCGGGTCAAAAGATATGATGATCCGAAGATTTAGGGCAGGCAATGACCAAAACGGATTTTAAAATATTTTCCCGCGCTTCGCCACAGGGACACGTGTCGTGCTCGATTGGATGAGCGAGGTCTTGACTGTCGGGTTCGGGATTCTCCTCTGCATTTGCATCGGGTTTGGGAGGTGGCTCGACATGTTTTCCTTCCATGCTTTACGTGTTTCTCCGCGCTCGAAACCCGATTTGCCTTGGGTCGGGTTTTCCAACCCCGCAACATGTTCTTTTCGCGCCATGTTCTCCTCGACGTGTTTCCCGATGCCGAGACCCGATTTGCTTGTTGGCGGGTTTTGGAGGCATGAAAACATATTTCTTTGTTGTCGGGTTTTTGACCCCTCCAACATGTTCCTCAGATATGTCGGGTTTTCTAGAACTCCCGACATGCTTCTTTGTTTGTCGAGTTTTCCAACTTCTCCGACACATTTTCCTTGTTGTCGGGTTTTCCATCCTTTCCGGCATGTCTTTGTGAGGACACATGGCAGCTTCTCATTGGTTCTCGGCCTGCCGCTCCTCCTTCGCCCTTTCGCGTCCATTTTATCCCCGGATGTCCCAAACCGTTTGGGACAAAAACTTCCGATCCGCCTGAAATGGGCTTCCTTGTCCCTCATTCGGCCGATGACACGTGGCGCTGCTTGATTGGCTTTCGGCTCCTTCGGCTTTCCGCGTCCCACGCGTCCCTTTGTCCCATTTGCTTTTGTGCTCCTTGTGCTTGATTTCGGCCGAACCGCCGGTTCAAGCGTCCATTTGTCCCACTTGTCCCACTTTGTTTTGGACCGCCTCGACTCTTTTCACCCGGTTCGGCCGGTTCGCGTACTCGCGGCCCAAATGTCCCATTTTCTTTCGGACCATTTGTTCCTATTTCTCCCGGTCCGGCGGTTGGTCTTTTTGTCCCAGATGTCCCATTCCATCCCTCTCGGCAGCTAGTCGATTTTTCTTCCTCTTTCGGCCGGATCGGCTTTTCGCGCCCGCCGCGTACTTGTCCCAAATGTCCCAAATGCTTAGCGGGCCACCTGGAGGCTTTTCGGCCGATCCGCATTTCTTTGTCCCAAATGTCCCAATTGCTCCTGGACTAGGACTTAGTCATTTTTCGTGATTTTTCCCGGATCGACCTACTTGCCTTTCTCGCAACCTTTTTGCATTTTCTCGAGCTTGCTCCTTCCTAACCTCGACAGGAGAGTTAGAAAATATCTCGAGGGAACCTCGAAACATGATGTTTGCTCCGAATCAATCAATATGCCCGGACTTGAACCTTCCGATGTATGTTATCAAAGTTACCTGGGGGTGAATTTTGGATAACAAAGACCCATACTTAGAATGGTCATGTACGGAGTGAGGATAATTCAATCTAGAAGGAAATCTCAAGTTTTTCTCAACCTTCTAGTGTCAAAGCTCACCTACTAATCATGCAATAATTGAGGGAAGATGCAAAATTGAAGGGTTTAGAGCACAATTCCATTTTAATTTATATAGAGATACTTCTTTCTACCTTACTTGATGTAGGTTTCACAACATAGCTATAAATGAAATCAAGAAGAGAATTAAGTAATATTTGGATAACTCTTAAAACTCGATAACAAAGAACAATTACAAGTTTATTTAAACTTCATGCACGACAAGGACAATATTTTATTTTAAAGTAATATAAGGATGAAACTTTACTATAAACATAGCAATACATATTTTTTATCATATATATCTTACTTGTACCCTACAAAACCATGTGAGCATGAGTCAATAAAAATTGTTGGCATGGCATGCACCTAAATCTAGTATAATTATTGTTTTTAGTTTTCCTTTTGCATAATAGAAATAATGCACACGCAACAAGAGAGGGTTAGATACAAATATTCTTTTCATTTTATTTATTTTCTTACCCAGGAGGATAGAGAAAGAGATAGGAAAGAGAGAGAATAGAGAGAAACATTATTTTTCCAAAAGTCACATTTCACACAACAAGCCACAAGGGAGAGTTTCATACAGTTATTTATAAGTTTCAATAAGTTTCATGACAGTTTATTGTCTTGACTAAGGTCATACGACCTTATTTTACATTTTCATACTAGTTGTGAAAACATCTAATTTTCACTCGGAGGCTAAGGGACTACGTTCGAAAAATGTCTTATGATGGGAAGATGCACAATGGTTAAGTTCCTATGTGTACTCCTATATACCCATAATTCACAAGAATTGACGAACGATTTACAATTGGCGCTAGATTTCCAGGCCATCGGTCGTAATTGGGCTAATTACAACAACAACCAAATTAGCTCGAGGGCTAGGAAACCTCATCCAAAAACTTACTTTCGATGAATGGAATCTCCACAGGAAGATTTATACATGTCCTCCTATATATAGAGAATTCATCGGGGTTAACGGAATTGAGAATTAGCAAACGGGTTAAAAACGGCGATGGGTTTTCCAGAGCCACGGTTGAGTTGGTCCAATTTGACCTAGTCAAACAACGACCAAAGGCCTACAAAATCCCTTTCGAAAACTAGCTAGAAATATGTTTTTCTCCATATTGAAGATTGTAAGATATTTTCTAGTATAAATACTAAAGGTTTGTAAAGGCGGAAAAGTGTTCCTTCACTTGGGGTCCAAACAAAGGAGAGGCGAAATGGAAACCAACTTTTCAATTTTAAAGAGCTGACTTCTTAAAAGTGCAAAATGTCATACATGAGCTCCTAGAGGGGTGGGGATGAGAGCACAAACTGTAAATTAGGGTTAATCTAAAGTTTGATATGACTCCCCATATAACAAGGACACAAACAAAACTCAACATTTCTTTTTGGGTTTCGTAATGTTGTTTTGTGAGTATTTGAATATTGTGTTTTTCTAACTTTGCAAGGTAGAAAAAAATGGTTGTTTTAGTTGATGACTCATCTAACTCTTGTTGGTACTAGTGGACATGAGAACCTAATTATGATACCTTGTTTTAACATTGCATAAGTTTTTGGTAAAGAAACACGTTTGATGGTCAAATTTTAAATCGGTAACTTAAATCACAAGTTGGAGTTTTTTTATTGTTTTGCACTAACAATTTAGTTAAAATATCCAATTGTTTAAGTATCTAATGGTTTGATATTTCTATTATATTACAAATTAAGAACCAAATTATAAAAAAATATAAAAGATTAAGGTAAGGAAACCATGTCTAGAAATACTAGCGTCTGTAGTGCAAGTGGTGCTCCAGGTGGGTTTACCCGCATTGTACAAGGCTCCAACTCTCTTTTAGCATTCTGTCAAATAGTTCACGTGCACCCACAACCCCTCCATTTGTACCATTCAAGACAACATCAAGGCCACATATGTGTCATTCCACTAAGCACAATAAGCTCCACTAAACCAATAGACTTTCCACAAATCAACCAACTCGTTATACCTCCAACCAAAGCAACTAGCCACAAAATACACATTTTCCAACCCAATACGTTATCTCCAGCTAAACATAGTGATTTCCACATTCAAATTCCAATACACCCCGCCACAGAAAAATCCACCGTGATCACAACCACTCAACAAGCTATTACTCTACTTGATAACTACCGGTCATATGGGTATGTGGTTCATTGACTTGCTCCAAATTCCCATTTGACATAAAATGGAGAGGATCTTTGGTGACAAATATGGAAAAAGGACTTCCCTTTAGTGATTGCATTCGCTTGAAATTTCTAAAAGTTTTCAACAAACCTAAAAGTTCATTCTCGAAATGGTTGCATTCCATGAGGCCACGCTTGGTTGGGGCATTTCTTGGAAAATCTTATATCTTTTTCTAGAGCACCATTTGTGCATATCCTACAAATAAGGAATTACATGGGACTACATATGGTTGAATCATGTTGTCCAATAGTCCACATGCCTTGGAAATGCTCCCACATTTGCATACATTACTAACAACACATTTACAACTATAGCATCTGGAAAATCTCTCATTCTCTCTATGCTTGACTGACTCCCATACCCTTCTCTACATCTCTTATTTTGGCACCACGGTGGTTTTATGGCGTGAAAGGTGATATGGTCGAGTTGCACACACCGTGAGTTGCATTGGTGAAACAACGGCCGAGAATGGAAAGTAGAGGGTTTCACGCAAAGGGAGAGTGAAGGAGATAGACATTGTAGAGACACATAGATGTGGTAGTAGGAAAGGCACTTTCAAAGTCTTTGACAATAAAACCACTACACGAGAATAAAGATAAGGAGCAAGAAGGAAGTGGTAGCTGATGTCTACCAAAGAATTGTGCAGCAAGGTTCCACACAATGTTATGATTAATGGTACTGATTGAAGGATGGATATTAGTTGTAGCTCTATTTAGCACAGCTTCCACACAATGTGCTGATTATCTACACTTGTTGCGACCATCCAATTACTTTGCTAGCTTTACCATGTTAACTTGGGTTCCAACGTGGTTACTCCTTTGGACCTCGAACAAAGTCCTCTTATTGTAAATAAATGCAAGGGAAAAAGACAGGTTTGAAGCCTTTTTGGGATGCCCATACCGCCCCACGTCTCCATCCACTTGCCCACCGGCCCATGAATCCTCGAGTTTTTTTCCTATTTTTATTTTTTATTTTTTTTTTAATTTTCGTTTGTTTGCTTGTTGGGGATCTACCTATCCCTCACGCACGTAATTAATAATGGTCAAAATTTTAAGTAACCAACGCTGTGGCGAGAGTGGTAGTGCGTGAGATAGGCTCAGCCCTTGTTGAGCACTTCAATATGCTGCAATGAAAACATATTTTGGTTATCTTCTTGTACACCCTTTTTGTCATTATAATATTACACCTTTGTTTGGAGACTCAAGCATATGAAAAATGCATGAATAATTAAAATGAAAATATGATTACTTTTCATAAAGGATGGTCGTTGAGATCCTAAAATACACATTTAACTTACTTAATTTGTAAGAATAAAAACTCATAAAAACCATATAAGAATCGTGTCTGTATAATATAAAACAAATCATCAGCTGTGTAAATTTAAAAAAAAAAGAAGAAGAAAAAAACATGAAAATATACAACATTCAGTTCAATAAATTTAAGTTCCTATTTGTAGTCCCTTACCTCTATGCCTATAAAATTTCAAAGAGAACTAATTGTGTCTGAATCATTCTCTACATGCTCCTCCACGAGTACCTGTACAGACCTCTCAACGTTATTTGTACTAATCTCAGTTTTACCTTCGAGCAAGAGAACCTTGGCCGTAAATTTTCATTCTCCTGAATGCACAACATGCATACGCCGCTGAACTCTCTCTCCACCAGCTTTGCCAGACCAAAATCTGCTATTTTTGGACAAAAATCTGTGTTGAGCAGTATATTTTCTGGTTTGATATCGCAGTGAATGATTCGGTCTCTGCATTTCTCGTGCAGATAAATTAATCCTTTTGTAATTCCCGTAGCAATCTCAAATCTGGTTTACCAACCCAGCACGTTCTGTGCTCCTGCAGACTCACAGAATAGTAAAGAATTGAGAGATCTCTCTGTGCAAAATCCCAGATTCACATGGTGTATGTTGCCTACGGTGCTTATTTCAGCACGCAATTGCTTCTCCCTCCCTTGTGAAGAGCTCTGTAATTTCTTGACGGCCATAATTGTACCGTCTACAAGAGTTCCTTTGAATACCGAGCTGAATGCTCCACTACCCAACTTGTGGCTGAAATTCTTGGTTGCTATTTTGAGCTCTTTGTAAGTGAATGTCCTTAGCAAAGTCATGTCATCCTCTCTGTGTTTATTACGCCATCTTCGATAGGTGACCAAGAAAGCTAAAATAGCACCAGCGGCCACTACAGCAAGCCAAATTGGATGGGCGCCGACTCTACTACTTCTTCCTCCTGCCTTGGATGAGGAACTTATCAACTCAGAAGCAGCCAACCGGATGAACAATGGCAGTCCATCTGTGGAAGGACGCATGTTTAACAGATCGCCAAACCACAAACTACAAATTGCAGGATTGGAATCAATGAAAGCAAAGGCTGTGCAGGAGCAATTGCGGAGACACGCAAGTTTACATCGCTCTTGTGTGCGCTCTTGGAAATATAGAACAGCGGTGTCTAAACGACCATGTCTCCACTACCACCACCTAAAAAAATACAGTAAGCAATCCAAGCACATCTCCAAATGAATCGCAATTGTGAAGTAATGTAAACATAGAAATAGCCAATAGAAAATATTCAAAACAGTTTAATGCCATTAAAACCTGCTTTGCAGTTTCTTCCACCATTGTATTCAAGAGAAGAAAATATCTAAACGAGCATGTCCCCACTACCACCACCTAAAAAAATACAGTAAGCAATCCAAGAAGAATGCGTATGAACTCCAATTGGTTTGGTTTGAATATCAATCCTGACTTGTCAGTTGGGCCAAGGGCGAAAACGATAGTTCAACCTCCAACAAGTATTGCCCTGTGCATTTACTTGTCTCCCTCTCAAAGAAATAACAGCTTCAAATCTTGACTTTTCAATTGATATATCTTCCAACCATCAAAATAATAAAAACATGTCTAAATGAAGCACTTATTACATTGACCATGTTAAGAATTGACACTCAAAATATATGGTTCTCTCTTATACATTTTTTCTTCAAGTTTGACGAGGCCAATACACAACAAAAGTCTAAATATATGCTTGGCTCTTATTTAAGTCTAAATTATTAGTGTTGAATATATAAAAATAATTTTCAAGAAATTTTTTAGACACTTTGACTTCGATAGGTTTGAAACTTTCTAACGTAACAATATTTGGTAATTTTCAAATCAAAAGATGTCATATATATGGATAGATTTTGATGATGTCATTCAAACCTAATTAGGAAACTACACTGCATGTTGTAATGGAAATAATATGGAAGGTAAAAGAGTAGTTATGTAAATATATGGTATATGAATATGCTTTCTAAGTATTTATTTAAGAAACATTGTAAATCATTGATGTTTGTAAAAAATTTTGGAGTGTGGGTTTATATTGATAATACATATTATTCAACAAAAATATTGTGGCCACTAACTAGATGGAAATAAGACATATTTGTGTGAAAATCTAACCATTATATATATCTAGAATTGTTATTATGAAGAAAAATGTTGCGTAACTTAATTTTATGGTTGAGTCTTACAACTTATCACGATAATTTTTCCAATAGGATTCATACCAAACATTACCCAAAACACATATATTTCTTGGCCAATTTTTCATCAGTTTATCACTAAAATGGCGGTGTAAATCTACAATTTTTGCAGAAACGTTTCTTACATGTTGTTCTTGACATAAACAACAACGATTAACTAACATTGATTATGCAAATTATAGTTTAGAGAAAAAATTAATCCTTGGATGGCTACTAAATCTTCCATCATGGTAGTGCATTTTATGCATTGCATATTCATGCATTTTGTCCTCCTTGATGCACAATCATTTACCCATATAATGTTTTGTATATGTTTTGAAGGTAAAACAAAAGTACATGCCATAATAAAAAAATATTTCATTATCGTATTCAATTATAGAAAATAGACTTGTTTGCATCCATGGCATAAAAAGTGTTGGGTTTTCTTTAATTTATATTTTAAGTCGCTCTAAAAGTTTCTCCCATGGCATAGAAAGTGTTGGGTTTTCTTTAATTTATATTTTAAGTCACTCTAAAAGTTTCTCCATCTGTGCTTGCCTAATAGAAAGTATGGACACAAAACACGACTTTTTATTCTCTCTTTGGTAAAGAAAATATGTTTAAACTGATCAAATGAATCTATTTGGTCAAGGATTTGATGTCACATTGGGAACACCTCTTACGAGTCATTGGGCATATTTATGAGAGAGGGAGGAGTGAACAAACCTAAGTGATCCACAAATGGACACAAACCTGTCAATACACTGCATTGTTCTCTATCAAAATAATATCAATTCAAGAATGAAGTGAATTAATAAACCATAGCATAAATTGGTCGAACTTGGATGTCTCTTGGGTAGTAATTTGAAATGGGTATTGACAAAACTAACTATAATGTTCCATTTATCCCACGTGATGATCTATAAGAAAACAAAAATAGATGAACCATAGCAAAATATTGAAATTGAAAAGAATTTAGGAATGAATACACATCCGGCTATGCAAACCAAAATTCCACTTGAGAACTTTATTGGAGAATGACTTGGGGTGAATATGCCATAGGAGATGTAATTGTTGAGTTAGAGAGGAAGGAGCATAAATTTTCCAACTTCCACCGAAGAAGGCGGTGATAGAATTCGAGAATTTTAAAAGTCTCAACCACATTAGCCTAGGTGTCTAAATAATGCCATTTAAATCGAGAATAATGATCTAACATTATTCTCTTCTTGGTCAAAGTCTCTATTGAAGCAATTTTTGATGTGGGATCCAATAGTTATTGGGGTGACCTTGTACACGCAAGAAAGTGTAGGGTATCTTTGGGTGCACTGGACTCCTCGTGAGCCCAGAATAAGCTAGTTAACGTAGAGGATGAAATTATAGTTTTGGATGGGGGATATGAATAGTGTCAAGATGGTATGAGTCGGGTGTAGGAATGCAAGCAAGACGAATGGATATCCCTCTACATATGCTCTCGAGAGAGCAAGAATTTCTCATGTAGGGAAATAAAAATCACATGAGATTCATCTTGGTGGATGGTGCGATCGAGGATGATAGCGGCATAGACCCCAAGATCTATGTCCTAATTGGTGAAGGGAGAAATAGTAGGTTATGCCACTTTGGTAAAGCGGTCATTTTAGAAAGGTTTTCCTTAATCTTGAAAAGTCATTTGGAGAGTATGATGGGAGATGCTAAACATGTTGAGAAAACTCATATCTCTAATGGGAGAAGCTATTTAATTGATTTAACTTATTATTGTGAATATTTTCATTCTTTTTGAAGTTTATATAATGTTTCTAATTAACATATACAAAAAGGATGAAATAATATTACAGATGGATATTCTAGTTTATTTAACTTCCAACACTACTTCCACAATTCGAATAACACTTTTCAAAGTGACTATTGATCTACCAACTATCAAAACATAAGGGATAATTAGCACTTGGATGATTCTTCATGGATTTGGAAGAGTTTGGGTGATCTGAGTACAAGAATAGGCTTATCTGAGACTGAAAATGCTTTATTACTAAAACTGACATCTGAAACAAAACCTAGCCAAAACCGTACAACTAGGTTGAAAGCATCTGTATGGCCCTGACCCTTTTGTATGGTCTTGGAAATACTTGGAATTTGGGTCTAAAACTTCTTGAGTGATTCACTTGCCTAGAAATGTATGTCGTTATGTTTTAGTCTTCTTCGTGTACCTTCAGGATGGCTCTGTAAAATATGCTCAAACCCTAGAACCCTTATAGTGTTAGAAGCAATTCCTACAAAACAAAGTTAGGTGGATTTTGGGCACCCCTATTCACCATCGATATCACCACTACTCCGAAGAGGGATCAAACCACATGTCATTCTCCTAGAATGTAATATCTACTATAGTGCGATCAGAACTTGTGACCGTATTTTGACAATGCTTTGTTTGAGTTCCACTCTTTCTAAAATATTTGGGAACAGTCACTTTGCTTTATTTTAGAATGAATATGAATAATCCTATACCTATAAAGCGACTTCATACCTATAGAGGGTGTTGCCCTAATGGATGTGCATGAGTTATTTTGTAGTTTAGGGAGCTTCAGTGCCTTTTCTACTTTATTTCACATGAGGAGTTCTTAATGTTCCAATTTCTCAAATGAGATATGATTTACTATCTTATATATACTTCCAAAGGTTATTATTCCATGAAATTTTGAACAAGGGGATATATTTTCTCATAATAATGTGATAAAATCAAAATAATTAACCCAAAACATCTGTCTAAAACCATATAGTAAGGTCGGCTTGTAGTTTTGTACAACCCGACTGAAAATAATGCTTTCAACCATGAGGTAAAATACATGTTTTGACTTAACGGGTTGGAGGATGAATGATTATATGTTTTTTTATGCAATTAAACTTCAGAAAATGAGGATAGAGGGGTGTATAAATACAATCAAGTAATCGAAGAACTACTAGGGTGTGCTAAAAATGAGTGAGGAGAGTGCAGTTGTACATGCAAATGTGCAATGTCAAGATGAATAGTTCCTAATGATATATTACTAAATTTTATTATCTACATTTGACCCCCTTTAAGTATGAAATAAAATTACATGCTTAAAGGAAAATAAACCTGATTTTGTAGACACACTTTGTATTTATTTGCAATAAATTTCTTTTGTAGTATCTTGTTGTGTTGGTGTTGGAAACATGACATGCTCCAAAATGAAACCTACAACGTAAAGTATATTCAATTCCCAAAATAGGAAAATGGACTTTAACTTAGTAGTTTAAAACCATCCCTAAACCTTAGGTCATGTTGGCACATTTTGATGGGTTTTTAAGGTAAGATGAGGATCTTAGTAGGGTTTTAAAGCCTTTAACAAACCTACATTGTCCCAAGGAAACACTTAAAAGGTTTTTTATTGAAGAAATAATTCTACAGAGGTTTCAAATACCATGTAAAAATTTTGCAGAGATTACGACAAGTCTACAGAGAGATTATGAAAGGCTTGTAAGATCTTTAGAAAATCCTACAAGGAGATAAGACAACTCAATATGATTGAAATATGTTTATAGGAGGATTAAATCCCATCCACTGGTATGAAGGGGTTTTAAACATTTTTATAGGTCTTCTGGGGTATATAGGAACCACACAATCTCAAATAGTGATTAAACATGGTCTTCATGCTACAAAACTCTTGGTAAGTTTTAGTCCCCCTTTTTGGTCATACATAGGTCCAAAAAGTGGTTGTAAGGTGCTTTATAAAATTGTAGGCTCTTGGAAGATCCTATGATAGGACTAAATACGTGTATGGAGGGATTTATCGTCAAAGAAAACAATGAAAATTTATTTGAATCATCTTATATTAGGTAGATTTTAGGTTTATGTTACTAAGTGCAAAAAGTACCTGAAACTCAAAAGATGGTAGAGTTTAATGATATTTGTGCCGACATTCGCAATGTTGGGATGGTCACATATAGCATTGGATAACCACTCCTCCTTTTTCCAAATGAAGAGTCATGCGATAAAAGACAGCTAAATAAGGAATATTAAACAAAATGGAATGACAGACTTCTCAACAAAGTATAATTCTAGGAATTCAAAGGGACTTCCTTGGAGGATGTTAGCTCATTTTAAAACAATTATGTACTTTGATAATAATGATAAAATCGACAAAGTGATAATGATAAGGATAAAGAAAAACTCAAGGTTGAAAGGAAAATCATGTTCCACTTTGTAGGTGGCCCAAGATAAGATGGCGAAAATCTAGACACTGACTTCAAAGTAATCATACTAGTAGTATGCGGTCGCTTGTCAGATTTTGTGGAGGAATTAGATTTGTTCCTCAATGTCCACAATTTCAGGAGTGAATGCAATGGTGAACATAGTAATCTTGTGGAGGATGTCGAACTGTTCCCACACGAAGGGTTCTTGGATTATCGGGAGCTCATAAATTCCTGTAATATGATGTGATTGGCTTGGAAAAATCATATATAGTAAAGACATTATTGCAAGAGACAAGTTAAATCCAGAGATATACATTGATAAAAATAAATTGATGGACAGGAATCATAGGTGATTCAAAGGAATCACTGGCAATTTAGTTGAATCGTGGGTGATTCAAGGTAATCGTTAGAGATCGCTGTGAAAAGACTAGTTTTCTCAAAAAATGTGAAACTTGATGAAAACATAAGTCTAAATTGATAGTTTTTAAATGTCATGAGATATAAGAGATAGTAGTAAATCAACAAAGGCTCACCTTGCAATGTAGACGAGCTATGGAACGTCTGCAAAGAATAGCGATGTTGATCATTATTTGTTGATTGCCTGTAGAGATTGTTGAGGAAAAAGTTGTAAATAAGTGATGTATTGATGGTTCTTGAGGGGAATTGATGTTGTTTCTAGGCTTAGGGATTAATTGAGTGGTAGAGTATCGCTACTTGGCTCAAAGAAGAGATGTACAAACATTCAAAATATTTCTTAAGATCCATGAAATAAGAGTTGAAACTTCTATTTATAATCGCTAGCAATTTGTTAGAACCACCAACAATCCAAAAACTCAGGAAAATGTTTAGAAGTGGTTGAAACCACTTCCAAAATGGTATTTTCGTGTATGGGGATAAGGAAAAATGTTTGGGAATAGGTTAGATTAGTTGGGGAGGTTAAGATGTTGGGATAAAATGGGATAGGAATTGTTTAGAAATGGTTAGGTGGTTTAAGGGGGTTAAGGTAAATTTAGATGAGTAAAATGTGATTTACGAAGGGGTAGAATTTGATTTTATGGGGTGAGGGGAATGAGTTAGGTAATGTTTATAATTCTAGGTTTAGATAAATTAATGTGCGTATGTGGGGAGTAGGCGGGTGACAAAAAATCCGGTGTCTATATTTTCACCTTTTTGTCAAGTGATTTATGATAGATAAACTGTTGGAAAAAATGGTTTGAGATGGTTTGCTTTGTGTTTGGATGGGTGATCCACCCTCAAACTGGGGGTGATTGCGATCAAGTGCAATGATCGATGGTTTTATAAATTTGATTGGATAGTTTTGACATGTGTGTTTCATTTTAAGTTTCCCCAAAACGAGGTATAGAAACAATATTAGTGTTGTCATGGAACAAAGTGATAGAGGAACTAAAGGGTTCATGTTCTATAGATGTATGATTCGTAGCAAGAAAAAGTGATTGCAAAGAGACCAAGTGGCCAAGTGAGAGAGGGGATAAAGGGCTCATGTCCTAAAGAAATATGGTTTATTGGTGTTGAGGTTGCAAAATAAATTCAAGATGGTTTTCCGTTAGAGATTAGATTTTGATGATCTTGGGCTGTGTAATTGAGGGAGTCATTGATTGGTTGGTTTATTGATGTTGTGATGGATTCGGCCCTCAAACTAAGGCACATACTGGACAAATTTACCACTTAGATGAATTTGATAGTTTGATGAGGTCAAGGGACCAAAAATTGACGTTGCCACGAATGTGGGCTTACACAGATACAAATTCAAGTGCTAGGTTAACCAAATGGTTCTTGACCTATAGACATATGACTTAACAGTGAGAAAGGGAAAATTAAAATGACGGTTTGATGAGGTCAAAGGACCAAAAATTGATGTTTCCACAAAGGTGGGCTTACGAGGTCGGGAAGTCAAGTGATAAGGGAACTAATGGGTTCATGTCCTATACACATATGACTTAACACCGACAAGCGAAGATGAAAAAGATGGTTTGACGAGGTCAAGGGACCAAAAATTGATAATGCCACAAAGGTGGGCTTACGAGGCCGAGAATTCAAGTGATAGGGGAACTAATGGGTTCATATCCTAAAGACATATGAATTGATGACGATAAGATGATGGTTTGACGAGGTCAAGGGACAAAAATTGATGCTATCACAAAGGTGGGGCTTACGTAGGTAGGAAGTCAAATAATAGGATAACCAATGGGCTCGCGACCTATAGATGTATGACTTGTAGTCCGTGATGAAAAATATTTTGAGAAACAAAGGATCGAATAGCATTGCTAGTGGTGATTAGGGAAGTAGTGCTCAAAGAGGCATTCACTTGACGAATGCCAATTTTACTTGAGTATATGTGATGTTTTGATGTATAGGGATCTTTGTGAATCCTATTTTTGATGTATAATTTTGATATACATAGATTTTGAGACTCCAAGTGATGTATAGAGAAACATTGGTATGATTATGATTATGATTATGATTATGATTTTTGATTTATGATCTATGTGTTGACTTTACTTTAAAGTGATGTTTTTGAATGTGGTAACGTAATATTGAAATGTGATCATGATTGTATGGATATTGATAGATGTTGATGTATTATTGATATTTTTATTTTAAACTGAATTTAATTTTTATCGAAATGTTCCATAATCATGGATATTAGTAAAACGTGAAGGGATTACTTATATACGGACTCGATACATATGTGATGGAAATCATCAGATTGAAGGATCTTGTACTTTTTTGTCTTATAACAAATGTTAATACATGACTAACACTAGGTAGTTACATGTAAGATCTTGGATATAGATGAAAGTAGAATATATAGCTTCCTAAGACATGGGAGGGTTGACATATGTAGGCTATGCGAGAGAGTACGTTATCTTTTCAATTGTTTCATAGGGAGGTGCCCTAGCTATACATTTTATTTTAATGCAAACTAATCAATGCAGAGATTTTGCTTTAGTGGGAAATCTTATCAATGCGAGAATCTTTCCTAGGATGTTTTTTGATATTTCACTTTTTGAAGGCTAATCAATGTGGGAAGCCTTTTTATATGGTTAGCCATCCTTCATGGGGTAGTCTAAATTTTTGACTTTTTCAGTTTTACTTTTGGAAAATCATCCTTTGAGGGATTGATCTTCAATTTTGACATGTAACTATCCTTCGAGGGATCATTTTGATTTCTTTTGACAATATGATTTTGATACTAAGTATTTTTCCTTCAAGGGATTAGTCTATTTATTTTGATAAGATGCATCCATATATATTTTTTACTTTATTTTACGCTGAGGGTAGCCCTAATAGACTATTTTGAGGAGAGGGATAAATGTGTGCAAATACTACACATGTGTTTCTCATAACATGTCTTCAGTTGGTAGACAAGGTGTATGGATGTAATGATTGCAGGGCTCCTATTAAGGAGGAAATTTTCCATATGAAATATGAGATGAATAGATCCGTGATGCTCATATTTAAGGTTTTTAGGATATTGATGGAAAACCACATGCTTTCAAAGCATTACAATGATGAAATGAAGGGTTGGTGATGGAATAATATATTTTATGGGACTATTTTCATGGTGACAAGTGTGTTAACATTATAAAGGCCACAAGTGAAAGGAATTCAAAGGTTCATTCTCAAGTGTACCATCAAGGACGCGAAGTGGTAACCTCTCGACCCATACTTGTGAGTGATGACATATGGACCGATCTAATTAGGGCCAAACTTTCCACGTTTACTACTTTCCATAGTAGTGAAATTTATTTTTCTTTGAGAATGAGATCACCTATATTAAAGTCATGATCTTTGACATGTTTTTTATACGTGCACTTGATGCACTCTTTATAGGCATGATGATGTTCTAGAGCTATTAGCCATCCTTCATCTAGTAATTCTAATTGTGTTAGAAATTCTTGACGATAATACTCATCAGTGATAAAATATTTGAGGGATACATGGAGTGATGGGATTTAAACTTTTAGGGGAAAAGCCACCTCATAGCCATAGACTATAGAAAAGGGTGTAGCACCTATAGGAGTACAGATGCTAGTAAAATAAGCCCAAAGGGAAAACAATATTTGGAGATGCCAATTATTTCCTGCTTGATCGATAGTTTTCATGATAATTTTGTTAATTGTTTTGTTAGAATCCCCAACTTTTCCATTTTCTTGTAGATGATAAGGCAGTGAAAAAATTAGTTTGATGTTAAATATGTCACATAATTTCTTAAATTCTTTATTCTTAAAGGATTTTCCATTATCAGTGACTAGCTTATGAGGGATGCCAAAATGACATATGATATGCTTGTAGATGAAATAGACAATTTTGTTTACTTTAGTAGAGATTAAGGGGATAACCTCTACCCATCTAGTGAAGTATTCAATAGTTGTGATGATAGAGTGATGTCGTTGTGATGAACGTGGGTTGATGAGGCCTATGAGGTCTAACCCCCATTGTGAGAATGGTCAGAGGTCATGAGAGGGTTGTAAAGCCTTACTTGGGAATGTGAGTGAGATTAGAATGTTGTTGAAATTTAATGAATTTCTTGACATATGTGTAAAAATATTGATTAATAGTAGGCCAGTAATAGCCCATTTAAAGGACATGCTTAGCGATAGCTAACCCGTTAAAATGTCGACCACATATTCCTTCATGGACTTCTTGAATGTCTTTAGCAAATTTGTGATATTTTAGATATCTTAACAAGATACCATAAAATACACGTTTATATATAACACCACCTATGATGACATATCAGGTAGCACATTGGAGAAAATATTGCTTAACATTTTTAGATAAGCTAAAGGTAATTTTGGATTGTGAAAGATAGTCAAATGTTTGAGTATACTAGAGGTCTATTGGATTGTTTTCGATGAGATTGATTGAAGGGAGATCATTGTTGTGAGATGGTTGATCAATTATGTGCACAACAATGAATAATTTAGAGTCATCATTTGATAGAGGGATGAGAGATGTAAGAGAAGCCATGGTGTCTATGAATTTTTTAGAGGATCGCAGAACTGTTTGGATGATATAATAGTCAAAGGCTTCTAAAAGGAATTTGATAATGGTTTTATATTTTTATAGAATCTCATTTTAACATTGATAAATTCCTTTGATTTGGTTGATGACAAGTTGTGAGCCTCCATAAATATCTAATATTTGAACATGTTATCAGCTAATTTTGAATTGGAAAATTTATTAAAAGTGTCAATTTTTTTGGAATTTCTCAATCATCTTTCATCCATCAAGAGTTTCCTCATTTTCTCCGTCTTGACATCCTTAGAAAATCCCTTTTTTGTTTTGTCTTATTCCAATGAATAGTTCATTTTTATGCTCATTTCAAGATCAATATTAATTAATTAATTTCCTCCTATTTTCTAAAACAAATTAATTAGTTTAATTTGGGGGAAATTAATTATTTAATTAAAATATTAACTAATATTTTTTAAAAAAGTAAAATCTTCATGGATGTTTTCGTGAATGTCAAATTGGTTCTCCGCTTCCGTTTTTCCCATTTTTTGGCATAGCTTTCATTTTCCTCCGCTTGTGTGAAATTCCCTTGTTATTTACCAACCTAACTAGATATTAAATGGTAAAATATCTCTCATTTCCCCATTTGGGGAAATGGAGGGGAATTGTCAGCCTACTTTTCCATTGTCATGGGCAAACGGTTAAATTCTCCCTCTATTCTCCTGGCAATTAATGCCCACTACCCAAAGAAATTGGGAATTGGTTATTCAATGGGAAGAAATAAGAAGCGGTTACAAAATCAAGAAAAATTCTTGGATGTTCATGAATTCACTCCGTGAACTATAAAGTAGAAGATTTGAAGATTTTTATTTCCAAATATTATTATTTCCCTGTGAAGGAATGTTTTTTTGAGAAGGATTTTATGATACAAAAATTTGGAAACGTCCAAGCAAGAACCCTTGTATCACGTTAACACCATGCATTGGCTAAGGATCCATCACGCAGGCCAAAAGGAGCAAAGGCCATGTAGTTAAAGAACCAAACAAGCCACACATTCCTCATAGGTATCAACTCACCATACAGGCCCAAAATCTGGACATGCAGAGTAGGAAGAAGGTAGACCGTGTAGTCAAAGGCAAAATAACTCACGCAAGGGAGGTAATACACGATACTCAAGTCAAAACAAAAGCCAAAAGAACAACCCACGTTAAGATTAAAGGAAAAGAACATTTCATGCATCAATTGTCTACACTCATCTAAAGAAACCAAATCCAATGCAAGTTAGAGAGGATTGTCCACACATTTATTATTTCCAACGTAGGTCTTAAACAAAAAAGTAAAAAGATGTAGGCCCGGAAGCATTGTTCACACAACTTTCAAAATATGAAAGACCAGGACATTGGTAAAGGGAAGACCACGCATAGGCTAAAAGATGCACCACATAGGATTTAAAAATAAAAGACTTACCATACATACAAAGAAGAAAATAGCCCACGTAGAGAGGATTGTCAACGCAGAAGAAATGAAGAAGCATGATGTTATTTCCATCATGCCCGTGCACAACTCACACCATTGCCACGTAGATGTCCACATATTCCTTCATCTCTAAGCACGCAGGGCCAATACAAACTATTCTCAACAATACAAAGCAGCCATAATTAGTTTATCTTGAGCCTACACAAACAAGCTCAATTTTTAGTCTTATAAATTAAGCCCTTGACGCCAATTTGGTGTTATCAAGCTCGAACTAAAAAAACTAAAAATTTTCTATTTTTGGCATCTTACTCTCCTTTTTATTAAGTTTGATTGCATTTTGTGACTTTTATTTGATCTGATATGAGTTAGGATGTAATTGTTCTATTTTTGATTGATTGTGATTCTAATGTTTAAAAGCTCTAAAATTCCTGATGAAGTGTGTGTTTGAAATTCAGTTTTGTAATAAAGTAGGTCTAATCAGTCAAGAAATGAAGTATGTAGTGTTCAACATGTTTTCGTAGCATCTGTTCCAATACAACTTAGTTCCGAAACTTCCAAGCTAGTTCTAAACTCCATTACATAGTCATCATCTAGTTCCTAACTTTCGACTTAGTTCCAAAACTCCAATATTTAGTTCCAAAATTTTCAGACTTAGTTCCGAACTCCTGGTATAGCTCCGAAACTCTCATGGTTTTGATCCTTAATGATTTCCTATGGTTCTAGAACTTCTCTGAAGTTCCGAAACCGATGGAAGTTTATCTATTCTAACCACATCCAGAGATTTTGCATCAACGACCCTTTCAATCAGGAAAGGATGAGAAGATTTCTGAACAGATCCAGGATAGTTATCTTACAACTGTCTGATCAGCCACAATCCGACTCAACATCTATTCTGGGCATGATTCAATTTCATCATAATCATAGAGACAACTATGATTGTAAATGTATATATAAGTAGACCTACATATAGATAAATATATATATATATAAATATAGATATAGAGATAGAACAAAAGAAGATAGATATAGAATAAGTACACAGATCCAGTACATTTTTGTAATACCAAATGTTTTATCAATAAATAGCCATTCCTATTTGAGAGAATTCTAAGTTGTTAAATCCTTGATTCAAGGAGGAGCAAGGGCCCACTCCCCCAAGGACCAAGATATTCATCTATTTGGTATTTATATTTCTTAAGAAAATAGTTTAGATCTATTAATTTTGTATCACTTTTAATTCTTCTAGTTAAACTCTGTTGTATACTTGTTCCTACAGGTGTCTAGATAGATTCTTATTTTTCTTGCAATCATTTTTAAGCATTCTAAGTTGTGTGTGTTTATTTCAAAAGCAAAGTGTGTTTACTTTCATAAGCAAGTGTGTTTATTTCCAAAGCAAGTGTGTTTATTTCCATTCTACAAAGTGTGTTTCCTTTCAAAAAATTTCAGTGTGTTTCCTTTCAAAAAATTTTTCATAGTATGATTTAAATAAGGTTTTACCAAGAAGTCCTTAAGACATTGAAAAGATCCCCTAAAAAAATACAAAAATAACTACAATCAACTACTAGATCAATAGGATTACTCTTGTTGCATATAGCTTTAGACACACCCCTGGTTTGATATGACATCAACAAGAAGTTGATTAAATGAAGGGAATAATGACACCCATCATTTTTGGCACCATTTTGGGGACACACTAGTTGGAATTTTCTAATTAAGTGTTAGCAAGAGAAACAATCATACATCTAGTAGTTGAAGGATCTTCCCTACTATATCATAAAATATATGAGTAGACCAAGAGACTCAAAGGGTAGATTCCTCCCAAGAACATCTTCACAAGAATTCATAACATCCTCTAGTCCAAATAAGGAAATTGATCAAGAATTGGAGGCACCATCATCCCCTATCATACAAGAAACAAAATTTCCACCTTTGGAATTCTTAGATCAGTCACCAAAGGAAGTAGAACTTTTAGGAAAAGGCTTATTACTCAAGATCCATTTAGGGTGAGTTTTGATTCTCAATTGAGTAGTCAACCTCCTACTCCTATTTTTCACCTTCCCCAAGGCATACCACATACCACATTGATTGGGAGGAAAATTTAGAAAATATTTTAAAAATGGCACGAGAAGCTGAAAGAGTACCTGATAGGACCTTTACTTATCCAATCCAATTGGGAGATGATGATACATCAATGAAAAATATCTCACCTACACATTTACCCACATTTAGAGGGATGTCATCTGAAGATCCTGACCAATTTCTATTTGAGTTCAAGGTACTATGTCAGACCTATGACTATAAAATAGATAATCAAAAACTCAAGTTGTTTCCATCCACTCTGAAGGATGCAACAATGAGGTGGTTCATGGGATTACCATCCAACTCTATTACCACTTGGGCACAAATGGAGACTGCCTTCCTAGACAAAATACCAGATTATTGTAGAGGGAGAAATAGGAAGGAAGAATTCTTCAAAATCAAGCAGGAGGAAGATGAAAATATAGAAGACTATTTAGACATAGATTCCTCTTTGTGAGCAAAAGGTGTGGATTTGTACTTCAAGAGGAGTTAAGTAAAACCATTTTTCTTAAAGGTTTGGATGATGAATCTAGGGAAGCCCTTAACTTGATAGGAGGTGGAGACATTGATCAATTAAGGATGAATGAAATTAAGGAGATTTGTAGAAGCTATTCTAGAACAAGGGGTGGACCTAGAAAAGGAAAATCAGTGAAAAGTCTGAATCCAGATATGAACAAACTAATGGATGAGTTAGAAAATTTTAAAATAGACATTTTAGTTCAATTAACCTCTACTATGGATGGATTACAAGCTAAAGAAAATGCCAAAACTGAACCATTGGCTATGTATTGTCCTAGATGTAGGAAGAAGCATGCAATAAGAGACTGTCCTTTGATAAAATAGAAATGTGTCTTATCTGATGAATCTAAAGAACATGATACTGATGCTTGTTCTCTACTTCCAATCATAAAGAATCAGCTTAAACAAACCAAGTACATCATCCACAATAGAAGAATTGAATTTTGTTTAGAGACAACCTAACCAAGGGTAAGTTTATGCCAAGATCAGTTCCTAATCCCTGACGATGCCATGGGCTGCTCAAACAGTACCAAAAAATTGGGGACAACCACCTTGGGTACCTCAACCAACATGGAACCCTCAAGATTGGGAAAATCAAGCTTGGTATGCTCAGGGACATCAACAACCATGGGCTGGTCAAGGAAATCCTTATGCTTGGTCACAACCTAGATGGAACCCTAGTAATTATGCTCAAGGAAGAACATATCCAAATCAAAATCAACAGCCATCATGGGATCCCCTACACAAAATTCACAAACTGAGAATGTAGTCCAAACACAAATACCAACGCACAACCAGTAGAAAAACCCAAGAAACAAACAAACAACTCTTGTTTATGGAACAAAACCTAGAAAAATCAGTTGATTTACATGCCATGGATTATAAGGATATTCAAACTAGATCTGGAAAATCATTAGCAGTCCACCTATTATAATCACTGAAATGACAGAAGAAAATGAAATCCCTAGTACTGTTGTTCCAAAAGAGGATATAAAAAAAAAGAAAAAAAGGAGCCAGATAACGACACTACTGAGACTCCATTTCCAGAGAGATTTAAAGAAGCTATAGAAACCAAGGAGTCTGAATTGGTACAGGAACTAAGGAAATTGAATATTGAAATACCACTATTACAAGAAATTAAGGACATTCCAGAATTGAACAAATTAATCAAAATGTTATGTTTGAAAAATCCTTGGAAGGAAGAAACAATACCCCAAGACTATCAAAGTAGATGGGAAACTTGTTGATTTATTAGCAGGAAAACTTTTACTTCCCAAATACGGAGATCCTGAAGTCCTGTTATTTCTGTCTCTATAGGGAAATAAGGATATACATAATGTTTTGGTAGATTTGGGAGTGGCTATCAATGTAATGACAATGGATACTTTGAAAACATTACCATTAATGGGTATACAACCTACTAATACCATATTGCAGATGGCGATAACTAGTCTGTTGCAAAACCAAAAGGGATTATTGAAGACGTGGTGGTTATGGTGGAGTCATGGGAATATCCAGTTGACTTCCTTATACTACAGCAGCCAAAAGGTAAAACATTGGGTTATCCCATTATTTTGGGTAGACCATGGTTAGCTACAATTGTTGCCTTAATTGATTGCAGGTCAGGTGATATGACAATCTCGAATGGTAAGAACTCTAAGAAAATTTCCTTATATCCTTCTGCATGACCTTTTATTGACAATCAAGAACAATTGTGGGTTGATTCTCCTGATACTAATAAGAAAAATTTGTCTTCTTTGGCTATGATCACATTGCAGGATCATGTAAGAGAAGTAGAAGAGATGATTAATCCACCATTGATGAGCACCATCCTCAAGCAATCAAAAATAGTTCCTAAACCATGAAATAGTTCTGGAACCTACAAACTTAGTTCCAAACCTACGAACTTAGTTCTCGTAAAACCACCACATTTAGTTCCGAAACCACCACATTTAGTTCCGAAACCACCACATTTAGTTCTAGAACCACGACAACAATAGTTCTCTGTGATTGGAAATAATTTCACTCTGAGGAATGAGATTTCTCATGGGGAGAGGAAGAATCAGTAGCTTTAGTTTCAAATACATCAGGGAGTGGTGAAGAATTTCTGAAAGTAGCAATGATGAAGAGTTTTGACCTACAAAGAGATAAGTATCATAATTCTCATTACTATCCTTTTTCCAAAGTATTTTGTCTCAAGGAACTTTTGGAGATGTTGCTACATACCATATGTTGTTACCACATGCATGTCCACTAAATACTTTAATGGAACCCTTTCAACAAATCAGTTCATCACACATTGAACCAAGCATGTTGAGATTCAACCGGTAAAACTTTGAACATTAACAACTGGTTGAAGGATGATGAAGAAGCTAAATTGTTTGATGTTTTAAAAAATCATACTAAAGCTTTTTCTTGGGATTACAAAGACATGAAGGGAATTCACCCAAGTATCTAGCACTCATCACATCTATACTAAAAATGTTAAACCAGTTAGGCAGCCTCAGAGAAGGATTAACCCAACCTTAAGGGATATAGTCAAACAAGAAATTGAAAACTATTACAAGTAGGTTTTATCTACCCTATCTCAAATAGTCAAGTGGGTATCTCCTCTTGTAATTGTTCCTAAAAAGAATGGAAAATGGAGAATATGTGTTGACTATAGGAACTAAACAAAGCCACACCGAGAGATTATTTTCCCTTACCATTCATAGATCAAGTCCTAGACAACCTTTCAGGTAAACAATACTTTTCCTTCTTGATGGCTTTAGTGGATACAATCAAATCAGAGTTTGTTGTGAAGATCAGAAAAAACTACATTTACATGTCCATGGGGTACCTTTTCCTATAGGGTGTTACCATTTGGCTTATGCAATGCTCCCAAACTTTCCAGAGAGTTGTACTTGCAATCTTTGTTGATCTAACAAATGATTGTGTTGAGGTATATATGGATGACTTCACTGTACACATGAGATACATTTGATGATGCTTTGAGAAATCTGGACAGAGTGTTAACAAGATGTGAACAACACAATCTGTCTCTTAGTGATGAAAAGTGTTTAATGATGGTTGATGAGGGGATTGTATTAGGACACCATATTTCAAAAAGAGGAATTCAAGTTGATCAAAACAAAATTAGGATCATTTCAGATTTACCTATTCCTCAACCCCCATAGATATCAAGTCATTTCTAGGACATGTTGGGTACTATAGGTGCTTTATAAAAGATTTCAATAAAATTTCTGCCCCCATGTTTAATTTTCTAACCAAGGACTATGAATTTCTTTGGGATGAAAAGTGTCAGCATGCTTTTGAAGAAATTAAAGAAAAATTAATCACTGCCCCAATATTGAGAGGACCTAATTGGGAAAATCCATTTCATATCCAAACAGATGCCTCAAATAATTCCATTGGTGCAGTTTTGGGACAAAAAGATGAAGAAGGAAAAATGTATGCTATTTATTATCTTAGTAAGAATCTTACTCCCACTGAAAAGAATTACACCACCACTGAAAAAATAATTTCTTGTTGTGATTTATGCAATCAATAAATTCAGACATTACATTACAGGTTACAAGATATTTGTACACACAGATCATTCAACAATTAAATATTTAATGAACAAACCAGTGGTTGGAGGAAGAATAATTAGATGGTTATTACTTTTGCAAGAATTTGATATTACCATTGTGGACAATCTAGGTAAATCTAATGTGGTAGCTGATTTTTTGTCAAGACTAACCACTACAGGGGAGCAAGATCCAATCAAGGATAACTTTCCAGATGAACAACTATTTTCTATCTCAGCAAGTACACCATGGTTTGCTGATATGGAAAATTATCTTGCAACAGGGAAGTTTCCTCCTTCTTTCACTAAGAAACAAATAAAGAAGTTAATCAAAACTAGTGCACAATTCAAATGGTTAAATGGAATGCTATTTAAATGTGGTCCTGATTTTGTTTTGTAGGTGTGTGTAAGAGAGATGAAATATTTGACATCCTCAGAGCATGTCATGATGAACCAAGTGGAGGACACTATTCAATGAAAAGAACAACTCATAAGATACTTGGCACTAGTTATTATTGGCCATCTCTGTATAAGGATGTAAAGAGATATATCAAGTGGTGTGATCCTTGTCAAAGGATGGGACAACCAACTTTCACCAATGAAATGCCTCTTCAACCTCAAGTAGTGATTGAACCATTTGAGAGATGGGGATTGGATTTTTTTGGTCCCTTTAATCCTCCTTCACAAGGAAAGGAATATATTCTTGTGTGTACTGACTATGTGACAAAGTGGGCAGAAGTGCAGGCATTGACAAATGCCACTAAAGAAGTAGTTGTTGATTTCCTTTGGAACAAAATTATGGTAAAGTTTGGAGCACCGAGGAGCATAGTTTCATATCAGGGACCACAATTTATGTCTAATATGATCCAAGCTTTCACAATGTATTACCAAATCAATCATAGAAGTCATCTCCTTATCACCCATAGTCAAATGGACAAGTGAAGTAACAAACAGAGAATTGAGAACATCCTTACCAAAATAGTTGAAGCTGGGAGAAAAGATTGGGTAAAGAGACTACCTAAAGCTAGTTTGGGCTTATAATACAACTTGGAAAACTACAACAGGGTTTTCACCATATGAGTTAGTCTATGGGAAAAATCCCTTGTTTCCCATTGAGTTTGAACTTCAGACATTGAGGACAATAGTTAAGGTGGGAATTGAGTTGATGTAGCTCAAAAAGAAAGAATCCTTCAACTCAATGAGTTGGATGAATTGAGGATGGAAGCACTTTAATGACATAGAGATAATCCAAGATCAAAGGAAGCAATGGCATGACACACATATCAAGAGAAGGAAATTCAAAGTAGGAGACTGGCATTGTTGTTTGATTCTAAGTACCAACAATTCAAGGGAAAATTGAGAACCAGATGGTTGGGACCCTATCAGATTGAGTAGATATTTGACAATGGTTCTATTCAGTTACTTCCCATTGATGGCAGTAGAAGAACACTCTTGGTCAATGGACATAGGCTGAAACTCTATAGGAAGCCTCCCACTAAGGATGAATTCTTGAGGAAGATTGAAGCAGACAAAGAATTTGATCATATGGAAGAACCCAGTTCTTCCAAAATGATCAAATAACCAGATGATAGATCCAAAATAAAGGGAAGAAAATGAAAACCAAAAAATGGCATTTTTCTTCCCCAAAAAAAAAAAAAAAAAATAAAAAAAAAAAAAAATCTTTCTCTCAAAGGTCAATTGAAAACCAACAATGGCGGTTGACCTCTTCTTTTGGCTAATTCAAATAAAAGGGAATTCTTTTGAATTCCAGCTGTCTTATCTAACCATGTTTTGTTCCACTTGTAGGAATGATGAGTCATCATAACAAAAGGATTACATCATCAAGGATGGTAATTATATCTTTTAACTTATTTAGGGTTAAATTAAAAGTTTGCATGTGTGATTTGACTTGATTTAAAAGTTGGTATGATGAGTCATCTATTTATACATTATGATTACAAGTGAGTAATCATGAAGATGATATGGATGGAATAAGTGGTGGCATAGTTATTATTGGTAATCATTAAGTGCAAAATCAAGTGAAATAAGTTGCAGAGAGATTTTGAGAGAAGCAACGAATTAAGCTTGTGTTCCATAAAGAAAAGAACAACAAAGAATAGAGGATTCTACAACTAAGAACAAAGGTTCCACAACTAAGAATAGAGGTTCCACAGATCCAAAATCATCAGTTCCATAACTAAGCAAGAAGGCCTGCAACCATTTGCATAAAATCAAAGGAAACAAAACTCAAGCCGATATGGGGATTAAAAAGAAATCAAAACCAGAGGATGATTCCCAACTGCTCATGGATGAAGAAGTGGCATCTATCTTTGAGCATGCAGATGGCTAGAGTTCCTGAAGAAGTTTTCAAAGTATAATGATGAATTAGTAAGAGAATTCATCATAAACCTAGAGCAATCTAGGACAAAGGTGAGAAATATCTTTATTCCTTTTTCTATAAATACAATAAGTAATGTGTCTGGAGTGCCAATTGTGCATGTCCCACATCCTACCAAAGGGACCTTGAAAGAACTAGGTTGAAATCCTACTACAAGAAGGAGAAACTGAACCCCAATACATTTACAATACAAAGAAAATCATAAAAGGGGTCAGAAGGGCTAGTTTTCCCAAACCCTTTGATAGGGTAGCATTTTGGATAGTGAAATATTTAACTTGTGATGGTCAATTTGGGTCCGTAGGAAAAGAAGTCCTAAAAATGCTCATATATCTGAAGTATGGAGCCACAAAACCTAGAGTACATAATAAACCTTCCAGGTTTCTTTTTTATTCTATCCAGACCATGGCCCAAAGGTATTCCTAGGGTGTTGGGACAATCAGGCATCATGGGCTAATTCATTTAGTATGCCAACACCATTTTCTGTCAAAGAAAAATGGAGAAGAAATTTGGGAAAAGTTTCTTGGCAAGTTCAAGAAAAACCCTAATATTATCAGAAGGACAATACCAACTCCATTTTCTCCTTCAACTAATTTGGAAATTGATGCCCCTATAGAAGAACAAAGGAAGTGGAAAGAGAGAATATACCAAAAAGAAGAAGGTCTATGAGAAAGATCAAAACAACAGAGCCTTCTATGCCTTTGAAGGAAATTCCTTCTTCTCGCAAAGAGCTTTAGGGGAGCTAATATCTATCTCTGACGGTGATAGCTCACCCATGCAAGAGAAAGAAACAAGAGTAAGAAGAAGCTCTAGAAATAAATCCACCACTAGGCATGTTGAAATTCCCCAAAGAAGGAAAATTCATAAGAGGTCAAGGGAAACCCTAGAGGGAAGGAGTGAACAGAAAAGATGGAAAAGGAAGTTGCTGATATTTTGGGTAGCATGGCCATGACTCCTCCTGAACCAAGCCAAGCTGAGATGGACAAAGGAGATGAGAGACTTGAGGAGCAGGATTTTCAAGAATTGGCTGAACCATCAACATTGCACATGAAGAAGAAGAGTTGGCATCCTAGAGAAGAAAAGGAAAATTTCCTTTGATAGAGAAGAATGCTCAACTCCTCAAGTAATTTCAGAGGAAGAAGAAAGACATCAAAGTTAAACAGCTTTGTTCTTTCTCTAGAGAGAGCTCATTATCGTGAGAAAAGGATGAGGAATTGATTTCCTCAAACTCAAATTAGAACAAAGGGAAATGCTCATTGAGAGCTAACAACTCAACTTGCAGTTAGGACTGAGGAGTTATCAATAATTAAGAAACAACTGATAGAAAAAGAGGAAGAATGTCAGACTTCCAAAAAATAGAATGTTGTGTCCACAATCTCTACACAAACTGAGTTAACTTATTTTCCACTCAAACAACTATGGAATGACACTTGCAGGGAACTCAAAGAAGCTAAAACATCAAATGAAGATTTGAAGACCAAGATGGAAGAAGAAAAGAAGGCAAGAAAAGAGTGGGAAGAAAAGTTTTATAAGGAAGAAGGAAACAAATATAAATGTCTTGCAAAAATTCATATGGTCTGCATTATGAGTGAAAATTGCTTTCCTAGGAGGCCCTCTCCTGCATATAGTGTGTTTTTAGAAGAGTAGTTCATTCACTAGCAGTTGTCAAGGATTGCATGTGGACTTCCACATGAACTAAAAGATGAATCTGAATTCATGACAACTTATTCTTTATCCAGTCCTGAGCAGAAAAATCTTCTATGTGAATTTTATCTTTGTAATTTTATGCTAGAGAAAAACACAGATTTATGATCAATTTGTATGTGGGGAAAGTCATCTCAATGCATTTGTCTCTATTCTACAAAACCAAATTACATGGAAGGAAAGGGAATCTGAGTTTTTATTGAAAGCTAGCTCAACTGGTCTCTGTATGAGAGCTCACTATGGTAAACCTTCTGCCTTCCTCATACATTTTAGAACTCATGCCTTTGATGAGCGATTCAAGACACATTATTTTTCCATTCTACAAAAGAGTATTGATGCCTTTACCTCCTATGAGGAGGAGAAGTTTGAAGATATTTATGAAGGATGCTCAAAAGGTGGGAACTCCTTACTATTTCCTTGAGAAGAAGGGAAGTAATATCCCCTACAAATCTGATCTAGAGTTTAGAAAGAGAAAAAGCATTATGCACAATAATTCCTCAGATCAATGAGACCTATGGGAAAATATGGATGGGAATGTGAACAAGGCCCCCTCTACTTCTCACCCCCATGTCTCCTTGGAAAAATAGAGAACCTCAAGATCCTACTAAATTTGAAGAGTGGGAGAGGAAAATAGAAGTAGGAGCTAGGGTACAACACTCTAAGTTTAAGCATTGAAATCTAGTTTCAGCCATTTGATCTAGAGAAATCAAATGGAATGCAAAACATATAACCCCACTTTTGAAGAATGAAGTTTGTAAAGGGACTTACAAACAAGTAAGTTTGGGGGAAATGATGAGGCCAGAATATGCCCGATTAATGTATAATATATGATCTCATCTTACTCTCCTTTTTATTAAGTTTGATTGCATTTTGTGACTTTTATTTGATCTGATATGAGTTAGGATGTAATTGTTTGTCTTTTGATTGATTGTGATTCTAATGTTTAAAAGCTCTGAAATTCCTGATGAAGTGTGTGTTTGAAATTCAGTTTTGTAATAAAGCAGGTCTAATCAGTCAAAGAAATGAAGTATGTAGCATTCAACATGTTTTCGGTAGCATCTGTTCCAACACAACTTAGTTCCAAACTTCCAAGCTAGTTTCTAACTCCATTACATAGTCATCATCTAGTTCTAGAACTTTCGGACTTAGTTCCGAACTCCAATATTTAGTTCCAGAATTTTCAGACTTAGTTCCTAACTCCTGGTATAGCTCCGAACTCTCACGGTTTTGATCCTTAATGATTTCCTATGGTTCTAGAACTTCTCTGAAGTTCCGAACCATGGAAGTTTATCTATTCTAACCACATCCAGAGATTTTGCATCAACGACCCTTTCAATCAGGAAAGGATGAGAAGATTTCTTGAACGCAGATCTAGGGATAGTTATCTTACAACTGTCTGATCAACCACAATCCAACTCAACATCTATTCTTGGGCATGATTCGATTTCATCATAATCATAGAGACAACTATGATTGTAAATGTATATATAAGTAGACCTGTAGATAGAGATAGATAAATATATATATATAAATATAAATAGAGAAGAATAAGAAGAGAGATATAGATATAGACTAAGTACACAGATCCAATATGTTTTGTAATACCAAATGTTTTATCAATAAAATAGCCATTCCTGTTTGAGAGAATTCTAAGTTGTTAAATCCTGATTCAAGGAGGAGCAAGGGCCCACTCCCCCAAGGACCAAGATATTCATTTATTTGGTATTTATATTTCTTAAGAAAATAGTTTAGATCTATTAATTTTGTATTGCTTTTAATTCTTCTAGTTAAACTCTATTGTATACTTGTTCCTGCAGGTGTCTAGATAGATTCTTATTTTCTCTTGCAATCATTTTTAAGCATTCTAAGTTGTGTGTGTTTATTTCAAAAGCAAGTGTGTTTACTTTTAGAAGCAAGTGTGTTTATTTTCAAAAGCAAGTGTGTTTATTTCCATTCTCAAAAAGTGTGTTTCTTTCAAAAAGCTTTTCAAAGTGTTTTTCCTTTTAAAGAAAAGTTTTCATAGTATGATTTAAATAAGGTTTTACCAAGAAGTCCTTAAGACATTGAAAAGATCCCCCAAAAAATACAAAAACAACTACAGTCAACTACTAGATCAATAGGATTACTCTTGTTGCATATAGCTTTAGACACACCCCTGGTTTGATATGACATCAACAAGAAGTGACTAGGCATTTCTACATGACATCATACCTAACCTATGTGGTGGCTAGAATAAATTTGTTTTCGTGGTTAGAGACGAAAGGCATCATGGGTCCTTAAAATAGTGTTTTCCACTATTATCCACAATTTAGTTTCAAGAATATTTGTCATCACTTCAGGAGAGTTAATGATGCTTTCATCTTCCAAGTGATCGAAACTTGAATAGGAATTGAAAAGAAATATTCTACAAGGATTCCATGGCGGTCATTTGTCGCTGAGGAACATGGTCCATTCAATTCCCATCCTTTTCCTACATTCAAGTGAGTGGATTTCTAGTCACTCCACGGAATCTTCCTAAGTATTTCAGTGATAAGTGGTCATTAATGGAGCTTATGCAAAAAAATTTCCAAGTTCATTGTCTTCTCAGTAAAAAACACCGTTCAGGAATCCACTTCCCAATTCAAAATTGGAAGTACCAATACCAAAATATATTCATTACACAACTCATGGAGAAGGAGTTTTCTCGCATTACCAATACATCCAATTGTGAAGAGATCTGAATTTTACATCAATGGATTCATGCAAAAGGCTCTCAGAGTAAAGTACCAACACCATCCCACCATGGAAGACTTATGGTTTGCCTGCTCAAATGAAGACAAAGTAAGAAGGTGGGAATTCTCCCACCTGACCATTAATCCCTCATATGATGTTGTTTCCTTCACTCCATTTTCCCGAACTGATTGGACCAAGAGAGATGAATTTTCTCTTGATGGAAAGAATCATTCGATTCTAGAAAGGAGGATGGCCTGGTATGAATGAGAACTTGTAAAGCTACCATCCATCCAAGTTTATACCTATTATGTTAAAATCCATAGACAAAATATGCCTACATTTTTGAAGTCTATTCAAAACCAATCTTCAATGAGAAGGACTTAATCAATTCCACAAAGAGATAGTAACCCATGACATTGCCAAGTGTTAAGTAGGCACAACTTTAGAAGTAAAAGGAAGTAATCAAGTATAAAACTCTTACAGAGATGACACATGGAGTTAACCAAGAAGTAGGACAAAAAGCCCGCAGACGGTGCAAGCTAAGTGTTTACCCATTGATTTCCCAGGAGACCTAAAGAAAAGTAGAGTCATAAGGATGCACGAGCCTTCCACATGGATGTTGTATCAAATGGACTCTATTTTAAAATTAGACCATTAAGATGACAAGCCATCCATCATGTATGAGTGATTCAGGGTCTTATATGTGAGATTTAATACTCGAGACTTTTTTCAAAAGATCAAAGACGAAGGGTCATTTCATTACAAAATATGCGCCGTTTGAATCAAGAGGTCAGAACCAATGCATAAAGGGTCAAAATATTTGGTTATGTAATAAATAGCCAAAAGTGGTCTTCTCAAAAGGTGATTCATCTCAAGGGAGTCACTTGCGGGGATAATTAAGATGCATTAAATAGACATGGCTCTCACTTTTCCAAGGAGGCCAAATTGTGAGAAGGATTTGAGGAAATCAGTTTCTGTCACTTCATATCATTTATCATAATTAAGGGTCCAAATTGGAAAGGAGTTTGAAAATTCTCTCCTACCTCCTCCTGCCCCCATAAATTGTAATCGAAGTTTGATGTAAAAGGAGAAAAATTATAGTTAGGTACTAGGAGAGTTAATCTTTTCTTCTTTGTCGCAAGCCTCTCTTTTGTGAAAGATCAGGGGAGGTCTTGGAACTCTAGCCTTCTGCCTAGGATTTGTAACAACATCTTTCCTCTCTTCTAAATGTGATATTGTGCACAACTATTGGAGTAATATATATTCCTTGTGACGTTTTCTGTTCATCATTTGCATAGCTTTATTGTCTTTGATTGCCTTTATTTTCACATAGAAACTAGGCATCTCTAAATGTTGTTACTAACTTTGAAGTTTTGCTTAAGTAGTTTGAGGTAGTGTTTTGTGTGACCCTTTCTAATATGTAGTGCATTTCGCCTACCCTTTTCACATCGTTTACCGTTTCCATTCTCTCGAAATTACGATATCGATCACTCTCTTAGCATGCTTTTTCATGCGCATCACCTTAGCTTGTTCTACATTTTGTTTAATTATTCTCACCCCTATCTCACCCCAATAGAGAATATCCAAATTCTTTAAAAATATGGAGGTATCCTTAGGGCACACATCCCACTAACCTAAAGACTCCCATGACTCAAGGATCTATTCGCCAAGGATGATTGTCAACAATACCCTAATACCAAGAAATTACCAACATGAGGAGATCTCTAGTTAACTAAAACCTATTCTTAGTCAATCTATGTGCCATTAACCCATACACATCAAGCAAGGAGAGAATGGTTTTCCAAATCCACTTCTCCAAAGAAGATGTTGCAAGGAGAAACATCCAAAGGTCATGGCCCTTTTGAAGTAAGAGAACATGTCTCGGGATTTCCACTTCAAGCAAATACTCATCTACTCATGTTACGATAGTTGAAGGAATCTCATCATAAACACTATTCAGCCATGTGATGGACAAGAGTCTACTCAAGTTCAAGTGAACTAAATATCAAATGCTCCCGAGACCCTATTTAACGAGGAGGTTTCTCAAGGTTTCCCCGAGGTTCAAGAGGTCAATGTTGAAGTTATTTACTCAAGAATTGAATTCGTGGAAATAATTCTTGTTGAATCTAATGATGTCAAAAATAGTGTGAATTTTTCTTTAGAATTCAGGCTTTTATGTGCGAATTGGTTAAGAGACCCTTTGTTGGGTTGACTGTGAAGTTAAGAAAAGAAAGAGGGTTATCGGGTTATCAATATTGACTTTTATTCACTTTCCAATCTTTCAAATGATCTTATCCCCAAGAATCCTAAAGTGTTCTCGAGAATAATGGTAGATGGAGATGGAAAAAAAAATTACAAATCTTGACATTCCCAAGTCAAGAAGGAACATAATGTCATGACGTCTGTTGACTATGAAGTATCCAAGATTGGAATTGGGAAGTCTACATTGGAAAGAGACATGGAAATGGCCCGATATTCCATGGATTTGATGTTAAGAAGGCTTGATAAATAATAATCTCATAATTCTCAACTCAAAGCCAAAAAGAATCGGTTGGTGAATTATTTTCAACATCCGATAAATCTAATATCATCCACTTTTCCAAGACCTAATGTAGTGGCTACCCGTGACAAAGGAAAACTTAATTTTTCAAAGGAGGAAAAACTTTATGCCATGTAACTAAATCCTAGCTTTTAGAAATTTTCATTTTTGGAGAAAGATAATCAAGCGGTCGTAAAGCTCCATAAAGACATTAGTGCATACCTAGATCCAATCCTTTCTTTTATGGAATAATTTCTTCTAGCATATCAAATTTGGTTGACATATTTCTTAATCTACAAGAGATGACGAGTATTGAATCTATAATTCTATCTAATGAAGGTATCCTTGAATTTGAATGCTTTGAGGGGCATGCTTTCTATGGTGTTTACATCTCAAGTCACGGAGGATGCTTCTCTAAGATTCCATGATTCACCACAAAAACATATGCAAAGTGAAGCTTTCACTTCACTTGCCTAAATTCATGTGTTCATAGCTGAAATCCCTTGTGATTTTGTGGATGAGCATAATCGAGAGGCATCCATCGTAATATGTTGAGGAACAATTCTCACAATTGTTTAAGGACATATGCATTCTTGTCATCAACTTCTCCTCCACTTCAATGAAACAAAGGTGTATCAAATTGAGGAACTTTTTTGAGGATGCTCAATTGAAAATGGTCAACCTAAATAATATGCCGGGTAGGATTTGGGAATTGTTTTTCTCGCAAGGCTATGCTTCAACCGAGTGAACCTCCTAAATAAGAGAATATGTTTGAGACATTGGAAAGGTTCGATCTTTTCAATTGCAAAGGAAACAGATCCTAATTTCACCAATGGGATGAGGATGTAGCATTCTGGTATCTAACAAAGTGGGAGAGTCCATTTCTCATATGATTGAGATAAGATTACTCTACTTTAATGGATAAGGCATTCTGGATCTTGTTTTATGTTTTAAAATGATGTTATTGTTAAACTCATTTTTAGTAGACTTTTTTACACTTAAGTGATTTCTAATTTCAAGTTACTTTTTAAAAGTTCGTTGAAAAATTCAAAGTCACTTAAGGTGCCCTAATTTTATGTTCATCTAAACCCTAACTACCTTGTAACCAACTTTTGGGTTATAAAAGTAAGTTAGGGGCTCATTTTTAAGGCTGACTTTAAGAGAGGAGAATAATACTTTTGTGCAGGATTTGTTTAAAGAAAGAAAATTTATGTTCTTTTGTGAATTTTGTTTGAGATTTAATGAAATATGAACTTTGTGTCCCATTCATTATCTCTTGTGGCATTTTATGTTCTTATGTTCATTAAGATGTTATTGCTTAAATCTTGCAGTGAATACTTTCTTTGATCTCATTTTCAATATTAGTAATTTTGTGTTCTTGTTCACAATGATTAAGCTCTCATTTCTACTTACTCATATATGTTCCTTAAACTTATTCTTGTTTACCCGATTCAAACTTTGTTTATTTGAGTTAGTTATTCATTGTTCTTCTTCTTCTCTATGCAATATTAGGCTCTGTTTTTACCTAACTATTGTATGCTCCTTCCAATCATTTCTTTCTTTCATTTTATTCCATTTCCCTAACTCACACTTCTTTCCATTTGATGTCCCAAAACCCCCACATACAATTTTGAATGTATAGATGTAAATATAGTTTTGGTTTTAAATAAAGGAAACCTCACCTTCATTAAAAAGGGACTTTGTCCCCGATTATTACATGTCATATGCATGCGTGCAAAATCCATTTGCTAATCAAAACTCCGAGCATGAAGGTGGTTTGGAGACCCATGATTAGATCTCCATATTCTACCATGTTGGTAGTACATTCAAAATTTAGTTTAAATGAAAGAGGGATAGGAATCCCCTAGGGAGGTATGATAATGATGTCGACACCTCCCCCTTATTGAAACTTTGACCCATTAAAGAAGAGTGTAATTTTGAGAGGGGTGTATTCATGATCGATAATATTGATAGATTTGTCGAGGAATTATTCGTTAGGTGGTTGATTGTTAGGAAGAGGGGCCTCAGTGAGCTGATTGGTGATAGCTTGTCCCTTGATATATTTTTGCGAGAAGAATTCAAGATCAAAATTTTTCATGAGAATAAGCCACCAAGTGATGTATTCACTGTGATATGGTTTGGAGTGCATGGTTTTAAGTAGATTGAAGTTGGTAACAACATACATCTTGTGATAAGTAGGAAATAACAACTCTGGGAAGTTGCAAAGTAAAAGGCACAACACAACTTTTCGACTTCAGTATAACGAGTTTCATATTCATGGAGAGTGAAAATTATATATTAAATGACATGTTCACAACCGTGCTCATCCCGATGAGTGAGCATGAAACCCAAGACATGATTAGTAGCAGATATGTAGAGGTAGAGGGTCCCCTCATGTGGAGGTGTTAGCACATGTGGCGATAAGAGGTATTATTTGAGGTCATCGAAGGCATTTTGATCATTGTGATCCAATTTAAAGTTTATATCCTTTTGAAGGAGGTGATGAAAAGGTGATAACGATCCAAATTTTTTTGAGATAATGGAGGAGGCATCTCGATAATGGCTTTGATCTTGGTAGGGTCTACTTCAATGCCATGAATAGACATGATGAATGCTAAGAGTTTACCAGTGAGAACACCAAACACACATTTAGCATGGTTAATATGAAGGAAGTATTGAATAAGACGAGAAAAGATTATTTCATTATGGTGAGATGATCCTTGCATTGTTTTGATTTTCCTACAAGATCATCAACATAGTCTTATATGGTTTTGTGGATAAGATCATTGAAGATGTATGTCATAACCCATTGATAAGTGGCTCCATAAATTTTGAGTCCGAAGGGCATTACCCGAGAACATAATGTCCCCCAAGGAGTGATGAAGGATGTTTTATGTTGGTCATCGGTGGTAATGAGGATTTGGTTGTAGTCAGAGAAGCCATCTATAAGGGAGATAATTTCATGGCCAACAGTTAGATTGACAAGTTGATCGATGTTTTAAAGGGGAAATTCATCTTTAGGGAAAGAGAGATTTAGGTCTCGGAAGTTGTTTCAGATGTGTAACTTTCATGAGGATTTTTTTATGGCCATAATATTAGAGACCCATTACAAATAGTCAATAGGTATGTTAAAATTAATGGAGAGCAGACGTTGTAACTCTTCTTTGATGAGAAGATCTATGTGAGGGTGCATGCTACGCAACTTTTGTTTTTCATGTCAATATTGTCACAATATGTTTCTCATAGATGTAAAAGGGGAGAGTAGAATAAGGAACATGAAAAAGAGGTCTTGTAGGTATTTACATATGTGGTTTCCATCAATGTTTCTGAAGGTGGTTGTCATCAATGAAAAAGGGGGAGCTTGTTGGACATTATGTCTAGTTATTTTCATTTATTTCAAGTATCACATTGATGTCAAAGGGAATCTTGAGTCGAATGAGGTGTCTAGTGTCATGGAATAGTGGCATGATGAGTTGCATGGTTGTAAAGGGATGATGAATAGGTGAGATTGCATGTTCTTGGTGCATGGTCAAGAAAGTTTTTGAAATATATGGGATTTAGGAGTTGTATGAGTGATGGTATGGTGTCAATATTAATAAATATGATGTGTTAAGTATGTAAGAGTGTCCGAAAGGGTTTTTCAAGGTCGGTTCTTGGGTATCATGTGTTGGTTTAATCCTAACTAGGCCTAATCCTAGACCTAGTGTATGTAGGATGGTATGGTAGCATGAGAAAAGAATCGTGAAGGTCATGGAAAAAATGATGATTCTTTTTTCAGGTTGTATGGCATGTGTAGAATATTTCAAATGTCATAAATCATATATATGATGCATTTCTAAGGTCCGTTTGAAGCAAGACTATGAAGACACGATAGTTTACATGGATAAGTCTTAGTTTTTGGAGATATTCGATGTGTGAAAGAATGGATGAGAGTTGGAAAATATAGAGGAGGTTTCTACAGTTCCATGGTCTAATTTTTATCCCGAAGAGTGAAGAAAATGAAATAAAAATCATTTTTAGCCAATTCGAGTTCTTAAAAGTGTGAATTCCAAATCGAATGTCACTTTCTTATGATCACCCAATCATGTGTGTTTTTCATGGGAGTCTCGATATCTTAGGGTATATTAGTACATGGAACCAAGAAGTTATATCAAGAATAATGAGGTCTTTTGGTCGTCACATTTTTATGAACCATCGTTAACACCAAAACAACTTTGTTATGGTTTCAAAACCCTAGGTTGAAAGTGAATTGAAGAAAAATGATTGTACAGGTCCATAAATGATACATTTTTCTAGTGTGATGATTTTATGATGAAGAGGAATCCTCCATATTTACATTAATTTATTTTAGAGTTTCGACAATGTGTGGGCCCTACCCAAAAAGGTAAGTTTATAGAGTTTTACAGCTTTGTGTAAACATTTTTGATGAAGCTAATGACTAAATTACCATTTATGCAAGTGTGGTGTTATACTATTTGTCCATAATATTTTAGGTCATGGTTTATCTCCTAAGATGCAAAATGTGATAGGAAATTAAGAGTAGCGGAAAAACTTCCTATGCTAATCTTTGAGGAGAGACATTATGTAAAACTTTCAACATAGTAAAACAAGCGATTCTGAAATATCAGCAACATATTCATAACAAAACACAAACACCAGATATACGTGGGGAAAATACTTTCGGATAAAAAACCCCACACTCCAAAAGCCCACTCAATGTATTTCAAATCTAATAACAAGATTACATACACTTGCAGAGCAATTTTCTTATAGGAGTATCACCAGAAACAATTCTAGGAGGATTAAAACTCACTACCCCAATTGCTTCTCCAAGCCTTCAATTTATAGACCTCTGGTTATACAAGAAACCATCTATGGTTTACAAAACCATGTGCCAAACCTCTCATGAGGTGGATAACATTAAAGAGCAAGATTTGTGTCTAAAATTAGGCTCTCCACGTCCATAATATTCTCCCTTATTTTTGACCTCTTACAGATGTCATAAAATATGTCATAATATCTCTAAAAATAGTCCTTCCATGATATACTATCATATGGGAATCTTTTGACAACTCCTATTTCTATTTTTAGAGCATAGACAATGTGAAATGGTTGTAGGAAAATCTTAAATGAATAAACCAAACAAGGTTGAGACACCTCATTTCCAACAATCTCCCACTTGTTGAATACCTTGCAAGGGCCAAGGGAAAGATACCATCATGGATCAACTTCTAGGGCCGAGAGGCCCATAGACTCGAACACCACCTGAATTTCATTGTGCTCATGGGCTTAGTTAATGCATCTGCAACATTCGCAATTGTCTCTACCTTTTCCAGCTTCACCCTTCCATCCTCGACCATATCTCTCACGAAGTGATACTAAACATCAATGTGTTTGGTCCTGGCATGAAAAGTCGATTCTTCGCAAGGTAGATTGCACTCTGACTGTCACAATATATTGTAACTACACCTTGTTTTAATCCAATATCTGAACACAAACGCTTTAGCCAAATGGATTCTTTGTGCATGAGTAATCACATGTACTCTACCTCAGTAGTGGACAAAGTGACCACATCCTGTCACTTTCTCATCCAACTAATTGCACCACCATTAAGAGTAAACACATATGCACTGGTGGATATTTTGCTATCAACATCACCGACCCAATCTGAATCCACAAAACCATGAATACATAGGGAATGTTGATCTCCTCTTCCATGAAAACATATAGAGTACTCTAATGTACCCTGAAAATATCTGAAGACCCTCTTAACTGCATCCCAATGCACTCTTCCAGGATTAGACATAAAACGAGAAAGAACTCCCACTACTTGGGCAATGTCTATTCTTGTACAGACCATAACATACATTAAGCTTCCAACTACACTCTGGTAAAACACTCTGCTCATTTCTTCCATCTCCGATGGGGATGAAGGACATTGTGAAATGGATAGCTTCATTCCCAAAGTAATAGGAACACAAAGTAGTTTACAATCCCATGTTGAACCTTTGCAAAACCAAACAAACATACTTACTCTGGCCAAGCCATAGCTTTTTGTTCTCATGATCTCTTCTAATCTCCATCCCAAGTATGTGTTTTGCTGCACCAAGATCTTTCATTTCAAATTTTGCAGAGAGCTGAGATTTCAATTCTGCAATCAAACCTTTTCCTTTCCCAATAAACAACATGTCATCAACATATAAAGTAATTACCAGGAAACAATCACCATCAGATTTAGACCGCACAAACCCCAAACTCAACACATATGAATCAAACTTCTGGTACCACATCCTAGGACTTTGTTTAAGGCCATATAGGGATTTCTTTAACTTACAAACCATATTGCTTTTACCTTTCACCATGTAGTGCTCTGGCTGTGTCATATAGATTTCTTCCTCCAAATCACCATGAAGGAAAGCAGTTTTCACATCCATTTGTTCAACCTCTAGGTCATAAGTTGTTGCAATAGATAATAAAAACTGAATGGATGTCATTTTAGCAACAAGAGAGAATATCTCACCATAATCAATACCCTCAATTTGAGAGTAACCCTTTGTAACCAACTGTGCCTTATACTTTTCAACATTTCCATCTAAACCAATCTTTTTCTTAAACACCCATTTACATCCAATAGGTTTCCGACCTTCAGAAATGGTACAAGGTCCCATGTATCATTCTTTTTAAGGGCTGCCATCTCTTCATCCATGGCTATTTTCTCGGGACTTTGCATCATTCATACCCAAAGCCTCTTGTACAGATCTTGGTTCATCAATGTTAGTACTCAAAGAAAATATACACTTCCAATCATCAGGAGAATACCCATACCTTTCAGGTGGTTGCCTTTGCCTTGTAGACTTTCGAACAAGCTGAGGTGGAGATTCTTCCACTTCTTCCTTTTCTTCTTCCTCTTCTGAAGATTTAGAGCTTGGTGAGCTCTCCTCAACTTCTTGTCTATTTTGGGGTCTTGATTCAACTTTCTTAGGTGTAGAAGGAAGTTGAACCACATCCTTTTTTTTGTTCATTTTCTTTATGTTGTTCTGGCTAAAAATTAACAGGGAAAGATTTAATCTCTCTTAAAATAACACTTCTAGAGTATATTACCTTTTGTGCAACAGGATCCCAAAGCTTGTATCCTTTCACACCATAGCCATATCCGATGAAGATACATTTGATAGCCTTAGAATCCAACTTTGTTCTCTTCTCCTTAGGCACATGTGCATATTCCTCACAGCCAAAAACTCTCATATGTCTTATTGAAGGCTTTTTCCCTGACCAAGCCTCCATGGCATTTTATCAACAAGCACTGATGTAGGAGATATATTTATCTAATGGAAAGTAGTGGTAACAACTTCATCCCAAAACCTCTTTTCTAGACCAGTTCCAATAAGCATGCTCCTAGCCTTCTCCATCAATGTTCTATTCATTCTTTCTGTAACTCCATTCTACTCTGGAGAATACGAAGTTGTCTTTTAATCCCGAAATCTATACAAAATTTGTCAAAGTTTGTAGAACAATACTCACCACCATTATCAGATCTCAAACACTTAATTTTCTTCCCAGTTTGAGTTTCAACCATAGCCTTAAATTCCTTGAAACGACTAAAAACTTCAGATTTACTCTTTAAAAAATATACCCATGTTCTCCTACTAAAATCATCAATGAAAGTAACATAATAAACTGATTTAGCAATAGAAGCAACCTTAACATGACCAAATACATCCGAATGGATTAGATCCAAGATACATGAAGACTTATGAGTAGATGAGTAAAACTGAACGTGGTTCTGTTTTGCCATAAATACAATGTTCACAAAAATCAAACTCCAGATTGCAATCATTCAACCCCTCAATGAGGTTCTTATTTTTCAGGGCTTTTAAACCCTTCTCTCTAATGTGGCCAAGCCTTTGGTGCCATAACATGGTCTTCTCTATAGGTAATTTTGATTTGGTAGACAGAGCACCCTTGGGTACCCAGAAGCCATGACCATCCACAGAGGAGGAAACCCTCTCCTTTTTCAGCGAAATAGTTCTGGATTAGTTTTATCCGAAGTGCTATTGCACTCAACCGTGCATGCATCAAGTTGGTACAATGTACCCAATCTACTTCCTCTTGCTATCACCATAGCACCTCTCACCATTTTCACACCTGCTTTAGAAAACTGTACATGCACACCCGCATCTATTAGCTTGCTAACATATAATAAATTTCTTTCTAGTTATGGGATATGCAAGACACCATCAAATCTTCTAATTCTACCATAAAAAAATTTCACCTGAATACTACCACGACCAACAATTTCAAGGAAAGAATTATCACCCAAATACACCTTACCACCATCATAGTTTTCATACTTACTAAACCAATTTTTATTAGGAGTCATGTGGAAAGATGCACCTAAGTCTATCAACCATGCATTATCACTTGCACGAGTGGCCAAAGCTACAATAAAGGTATCTCCATCTTCTTTTTCGACTAAGAATAAGAATCATACTTCTTCTTTTTATTTTTCTTTTCTTCTTTGCATTCCCTTCAGAAGTGTCTAGATTTACCACAGTTCCAAAGATATCACCTTGGACTTACCAGGGGATTTTGATCTCCCCTTATTCTTGGAATGGCCATGCTTCTTCTCATCTTTTCCTCATTCTTTTGTTCTTCCTCAAACACTCAAAGCCTCTTTTGCATTCGAAAGACCTTCCTTCTCATCTCTTCAGAGAGTAGAGAACCAACAACATCCTCCATCTTCAGAGTGACTGAAGTGCTCCCAATGGCCATGACTAGGCTGTCCCATGAGTCCAGCAACGAAACCAACAAAATTTGGCACCTTTCTTCTTCGTCCATATTAACCCCAACCGAGCTCAACTGAGTCACCAACATATTGAATGTTTCCAGGATGCTCGATATTTTTCCACCTTCTTCCATTCTTAAGGAAAACAACTTCTTCCTTAAGAAAATCTTATTTACAAGAGACTTAGCTTGGTATATCTCACCCAGCTTTTTCCAAAGCTTCTCCAAAGTGGATTCTTCATGGACATTTATCAGGATCGAATCTACAAGACATAGTGTAATAAGACCTTTAGATTTTCTATCCATTACTTCATATTGTGCAGCCAAAATCGATCCGTAGGCCTATGGACCTTCTCATCCACCGCATCCCATAGATCTCGATCAACCAATAGATCTTCCATCTTCAGCTTCCACATTTCAAAGTTTGTGCCAAAAACTTCTCTCGTCAATCCTCCCGGATGTGCTCACCATTTGAAAAATATCTGCAACTGAGATAACAAAGTATTATCTGCATAAGCTCCCACTCAAACCCTCGGATTAGCACAAAAATCCAACAATCCACAATCAAAACCAATGGTGATCGGATCGATACCACTTGATAGGAAATTAAGTGTAGTGGAACAACTTCCTACACTAATCTTTGAGGAGAGACATTATGTAAAAATTTCAACATAGTAAAACGATTCTGAAATATCAGCAACATATTCATAACAAAACACAAACACCGGATATACGTGGGAAAATCCTTTTGGATAAAAAAACCCACACTCCAAAAGCCCACTCAATGTATTTCAAATCTAATAACAAGATTACATACACTTGTAGAGAAATTTTCTTACAGAGTATCACCGAAACAATTCTAGGAGGATTAAAACTCACTATTTCCCAATTGCTTCTCCAAGCCTTCAATTTATAGACCTCTGGTTATACAAGAAACCATCTATGGTTTACAAAACCATGTGCCAAACCTCTCATGAGGTGGATAGCATTAAAGAGCAAGATTTGTGTCTAAAATTAGGCTCCCACGTCCATAATATTCTCCCCTATTTTTGACCCTTACAGATGTCATAAAATATGTCATAATATCTCTAAAATAGTCCTTCCATGATATACTATCATATGGGAATCTTTTGACAACTCCTATTTCTATTTTTAGATCATAGACAATGTGAAACAGTTGTAGGAAAATATTAAATGAATAAACCAAACAAGGTTGAGACACCTCATTTCCAACAAAATGTGCCCCATCTTTGAAGACTATTTTTGTGGTTCAAAAGGCGCTTTGAGCAAGATATTATTGTAGAGGAGATTTGAGGCATATACAATCCAATTTATGGAAGTATGAGCACATGTTAATGTACTTGAAATAAATATATTTTTAGTTATATAGAATAATTACATGGTTGAGGTCATTTGAGGTGGTAATGAGCCTCATCTTTGGGGTCTAGGGTTTGGTGCACAAGAACAAGCTTGTTCTTGAGATGGTGTCACAACTTGAGGAGATGTTGTAGAGATGTTCGGGTATGGAGGAATCATGGTGAGGTATTTTTGATGCTTTTGAATTGATTCAATTCCTTGGTGAAGTGGTTTTTCATATTGCACATTCATAGTTGGAGAGTAGGTCTCTTGAAGTGATTTTGGGCTTATTGGGTCCTAATGGAGAGTTTTGGGCATGTTGGTGATGTAACAGAACAATGTGGTCATTCTTATGATGTCCTCATTATTTTTATCATGTTTTGAGTATTTATTCACTATGAAGTCTGGCCTACATGATATGGATGCTTGAGACTTATATATAAACACGTATAAGGCTCATTTGTGATTCCTAGAGCAATGAGAGCATATTGAATTTTGGAAGGAAGGAAGAGAAGGTTGTGAGGGAATATTTAAAGAGTATGAGGCATATAAAATTATTAATTATGTTTATATGTTTCTTATCTGATGATGGTGAGTTTAAGGGGGTCATGCATACATGATTTAGTTGAGAAGAAGAGCCAATTTGTGTGTATGACTAGAGCGAGATAGAGGAGAGTTTGAGGATACTATGATGGGTAAAGAAAAATCATAGAAGAGGTATGAAGATATAGGAATGGTACAAAAGAAGGAGCTACAAGTCATTGGACCTAATAAACACATGTTGGTGCATGTTTGAGAGGGGTTTTGAGTGCATGGAGCTGAATTAGTGATCACCATCGCTATTAAAGAAAAAAATTAGATGTGATCTTCATCTTCAGGTGGTTGAGCTGGTTCTTAGTCATATTAGGGGTGTTTATCCTCCTTGTGGGTTTTGTGCCTCACTTAATAAGGGGTTAGTGCTCCTTGTAGGGTTGGCTCCCTACTAAACTAGGGGTTGGTGCTCCTTGTGGGGTTGATGCCTCACTAAATAAATGTTGTGTGATGTGTAATATTCACAAAATTCCTTTATTTAGTAATATAAGTAGAGGTTCAATGGGTTTTCTTCCCCTCTAGGGTTTCCCACATATATTTGGTGTTCTTGTGTATTCTTGTGTATGGTTGTTCATGCTTAATATGCTCACATTTGTTAATGTATGATGCATGGGTGATTTGAATGATTTATACAACTTAAGAAAGCTAAAGTAAATGTTTGTAAATATTTATTCACCCCTCCTCTCAGTCATTGTTCTTCCAATAGATTGTTCATTTTCCTATTATAGTTAATCTATTACTATTTCCAAGAGTAATACCAGTCTTCACTTACACATTTAAACTGGAAATGAATTCAAGTTTCCTGACATATGATTAGTGCAACCATAATCCAAATACCAAATATCTTGTGGAATCTCTTAAGATATATTACATTTATTATGTGATATAGAAGGTTTTTCTTTGACAATCCATGTGCATGCAATAAGCATGGAGCTTGGTGTAGAACTCCCAACCTGATTTTGATTCTACCTATTCTTATCAAACTGATTTTTCCCACATTCATAAACACAATGCCCATATTTCATGTAATAGTGACACTGCACATGAGACTTATCATGTCTCTAACCAAAATATTGATTATGATTGTGATCTTTACTTTGTCCTCTTCCAATTTGAATTTTTGGACCCATTTCTTATGTCCACCTATAGATGGACTTCTTCCTATGCCTCTAGGACTAGACTTTCCTCTTACTTTGCCACGATTTGAAGTATGAGATGAAAAATATTGTTATATAGTTGTATGTGATTTGTTCAACCTTTTATCATGATTTATTAAAGTTGCATGCAATTGATCAATTGAAATCTGACTTAAATCCTTAGTTTCTTCTATGGCTACAACCAAATGATCAAAATTTGAAGGTAGACTCTTAAGCATACTTTTTATTATACTTCTATCATCTAATTTTTATCCATGAGATTTAATATGATTTACTAGGCCAACAACATAAGTAAATAATGAATCTATGGAGTTTGATTCTTTCGTATACATATTCTTAAAATCCTTTTTAAGTAATTGGAGTTTGGTAATTTTAACTTTATCCTTACCTTGAAATGCAACCAAGAGAGTATCCCATGTTTCTTTTCGGGTTGGCTACTACCACTCTTGGAAGAATTCTCATCATGCATAGCTTGAACATATATAGAAGAGGGATTTTCCATCTTTATTTCTTTGTTCCTTGAATAGACCATTCTCTTCCCGTGAGAGTGTGTTGTGCAATGCTGATTTGTTGGTTTTGTGTATCCATTTTTAATAATTTTCCAAATATCCCGGGATCTAAACAATGCCTTCATTATTAGAGATCAATACTTATAATTATTCCATGTGAATTGAGGAGTCTCTAAACTTGATAAATATGCTCCGTGTAAAATCCATTAAAATTATTTCAATTTAAAAACCTCAATGTGATACCAATTTGAAGAAAATAACATATAAAAATAGAATTAAAAATACGAAAAATAAAATGTTCAAATAAATAAATTAGAATAAACACATAAATATTCAAACAAAAACTCGGAATAAACACATAAATCGTTGTTGCATCATTGCACCTCAAGCAACATCTTACTGAATTTGATTCTTCATACTACAATGATTACAAATCTGCCTCTAATATAAGAAGACATATCCTAAAAATAACCACACACACTCTAAAAATAGAGCATCCAATCTTCTAAAATAGTGCATGCTTTTGTGCATGTATAATATCTTTTATCTTATTTATGATTTATTGACTTTCTTAAAATTAAGATTAAAGTGTATTGAACTAAATTAATCTAAAGTAACTAAAAACAATCATGCAAACTATGGATAACATGCAAAAGTGAACTCAAGAATAGATTCATGCAAGAGAAATTATCATATTCATAAAATGAAAATATGATTTATTTTCATAAAGGATGGTCGTCGAAATCTTCAAAATGCACATTTAATTTATCATTGTAAGAATAACATAAAAAAATAGAAGAAAAATGTCTTCATAATATGAAAAAATCATAAAATATGTAATTTTTTTATTCATGAAAATATAATAATGTAAAATATTCACTTCGATAAATTTAAGTTCCTATTTTTATAGTCCCTTACCTCTATGACTATAAAATTTCAAATAGAAGTAATGTATTTTCATCTTTTCAGCACAAATTTATTATGTATGAATCATTCTCTACATCCTCCTCCATGATTACTTGTAGAGACCTCTCAACGTTATTTGTATTAATCTCAATTTTACCTTCGAGGATGAGAAGAACATGGCCTAGTTGCTTGGCTGTAAATTTTCATTATCTTGAATGCACGACATCACATCACATGTTTCCTCATGAAGTTGGTTTTCTTCTTAATAACCCTCGACGAAGTTCTATTATTTTGGGAAATAATGTTTCTTGTAAGACCATGGAATTTGTAGCATCAAGATAAAAATGTTTAATGGTATAATGAGGACTCTAACAGAGTAATACATGTACCATAACTAAAAATAAATTTGATTTCCTCAAGTGAATTAGACTCTAGTAGTTTTAAATTCACAGTCAAGGTGGAGTTGTAAAGGTGTATAAGTTTTCCTTAGTTGTAATGAAACATTTAAAGGATGGGAATATTTACATATTGTAAGGGAATACGCATATTAGTCAAATGGATATGGTATTTGAAATAGAAAAATATCATACTTGTTTATGGCATCTACATTCGGGGCACATGAGAAAGAAAGGGTTGAAGGTGCTCAAGAATCATGAGTTACTTCCTAATATAAAATTTCAAGACTTGAATTTCTTCTAGCACTATGTTTTTGTGGAACACTATAGATATAAGTTTAAATTCGAAAGTCATGTAAGTAAAAGTATTCTTAGTTATATTCATTTTGATCTTTGGGGTTAATTACCTTTAGTTTCATATGTATGCGAGCATTATATTTAGTTACATTTATAGATGAATACTCCAAAAAGTGTGGGTCTACTTTCTTAAAACAAAATATGATGTTTTCGTACGTTTAAGAAATTTATAACTTTGGTTGAACAGTGAAGTCATTTTTATCCACCTACTATCTTCAAACCCCATGCATGTCACCTATGACCCAAATGAGAACTAGGCACTCACTCGAGGCACACACGGGCGTCGATCCCCTCGTTTATGTGAGCTTTGTGAGAAGATCTTGCCATTATTAAAGGATTAGTTACAGAAAAGTAGATATTCATGTAAGAGTAAAACATGAGCTACCATATCCTTATACCCATGCATGAAAATGAGAGAAACAACACAACATGGATTATGAAGAACATATCTAATTCATAATATGAAGAAATGACACTAGGGTTTGCACCCATGAACAAGATATCTTATATATATATATATATATATATATATATATATATATATATATATATATATATATTGATCAAGAGTGCTAAATAACCACATTACATTCAAAGGGCCATGCCAGATTGAATAGAGTAATTTCCAAGGATCCAACCCATACAATATATGTTAAAAAAATTATCTAACTCATATATTAGGAGTCCTAGCTATGCCCCCTTATTACATAAATTTTACAGACCCATCCCTTAGATATGATGACCTTCTTGCAACTCCCTAATGAAAACCCCCAACCCTAGGGCCTCCTAATACTTTTTGTAGAGCTTCCCCTTTTTCCATGCTATATGTCTATCCATATATATCTTGGTGTCTCTTCTTCTACCCGAGCATCTCTTCTTATAGGTCTAGTACCCACCACCATGCCTTCCTTCAAGAGTAGATCACATGCCAAGTGTCCATGTGGTCCTTCATCGATGAATGTTTACCATGCTCTGAGCTCTCCACTTTTGTAATGATGCCTTCCTAGGAATATGCATGGAATATCTTTTCTCGACCATAAATTCTCCAAGTTGGCGTCTTATCCACTCAAAGGCATGCCTATTCGGGTCACATTTTTCCTCAAGTGCCTCTAGAACGTTGAATATGGATAAGTCCTTAAATCCTATGTATTGTCTCCCCGCGTGCATCCTAGTATCTCCTAAACTCTTCGAAAACCTCTTTGTCTTGGAGGATTCTTCCCGCATGCCCTTCTTCTTATTTCTCCTACAAACGCATGCCTTTTAGTACTTAGCCAATAATTCAGGTTCCAACATCACCCCACACTAAGCTTGTTCTCCATCCTCAAAAACATCCTGCTTCCCCAAAGAATAAAGAATGGTGGGACTCAAATAATTTGAATGAAGAATGAAAGAATGAAAGAATGAAAGAATGGGAAAATTTGTTATTATTGCAAGAGGAGTGGGAACTCCTTCCTCATTGTTACCTCAATCTTCTCCCAGGCATCCACTTCACCCTGCACCTATTGGATTAGGTCACCTACTAGAGCACTCACCTCTTCAAAGATCAATTCATCACCCTTAGCGTTCATCATATCTACAATCCCTTCCAACTATTTTCTAAATTCATCTAGCACATCCATTCTCATGAGTGACCTGGGGTATAGTTTCTTAAGCTAGGTGTATAACCAAACCTCGCAAGATTTCAATTGCTTCCATTTTCTTGTCAAATTTGGCTAGTATTTTATCCTCGCCCTTCCATGTTTCCTTTGTTCTTTTCTTGGAATTATTTCATATATGCCTCATGTGTAGTAACTAATATACTTGTTACCCTATCTCTGCAAAGGTTATCAGTATCATATATAGCCTCACTATTTTGCATGATGGTCTTCATAGTGGAAAGGAGTACATAATACCGAGTGATTATATCCTTGATATTTATCCTTTCTTCCTCTTTTCTCGGTGTGCCAATTCCTCTTCTCGTCGATTCAAGTGCAAGTGACCACGTTTCCATGGTAAGGATGCAAGTTAAGTCTTCCAAGCATTATAAGTTTGACTCATATTTTTGCTCAAGCGGGGCTAGGTATGGATACTTAAAGATAATGGCATATGTAATCATCTCTATAGTTTTTTAGACCTCACACACCTTTTCCTTCTCCTCTCTTAGTTTTTTCCTTAGTTGTGCACTGATCAACTCTTCCTACTTCAAATCCTTACTTTTCTCAATGATTTATTTGTTCTTCTTCTCTAGTTCCTCCTCCAAAACCCTTACTTTTTCATTCCTCCCAAAGAGTCTCGCCTCAATCTCTACTGATACCTTATTGAGTGCATTGCATACTTGCTCATTTGATAGTTGCTAAGAATTCACCAAAGGGTTTACTCCCTTAATATATGGTATCTTCATCAATGCCTCTTGGTTGACCTCGAATTCCGACTCATCAACATGGGACTTAAAATCCCAAGATAGCATTTTTCTTGTACGAGGGTATGCACCTTATTCTTCAAATGAAGACCATGCAAGGATTTTTTCTCGTAGGCATGATACTTTGGAAGTGTGTTTCTAGTACTTTATTTGGATCATTTATATAGCCAATCCCTTGCTCCTATGCTTCTACCACATTCTTTCCTCCTATGCGCACCGCCTTTGGAAAACGTATTGCTAAGTGAGATCTCCACTATGCTCCCATACTCCTTTCCTAGGTTCTCTTCATATATCTCTTTGAACACTCCATCAATGCTATGCTCCACCTCCCCGCTCCACCAAGTCCTTTATTATACCTACTACTTCCATTTCCGTGGCCTCTCTATTAGGTCCTTCATGAGGCTTGGGGTCCTTTGATGCTTAGTGTTTACCTCCTCACTTCCCCCCTTACCATGAGCATCTCCTTCTACTTATGAGTTGTGTACATCATACACGTGGATGATCCTGAGCCTCTTCATTCTCACCATAATCCATTTCTCTTTTGTAGGCTTCCAAGATCTCCATTCCTTTTGAGTCTACCTCCTCCGCTACCTTTCACTTCTTTTAATTGGTGACTCCTGTATAAGGGATTGTTTCTTCTCATCTTCTTCAATGGCTGACTCCTTCCTCGGATACTCTTCATTTGCAGGGGTCTTTTCTTGCTCTAGTGCCTCTTCCTCAGGTGTATTTTCTTTTAACATAACGGGAAAATTATTCCTCCATGCATATGTGCTTAGCTTCACGCCTAAATCCCGCACCCCAATAGATTGTGTTGTTTGTACACTCGGTGCCTTCTTCTAGAGGGTCTCCTCTCTCTCCCTCTTCCTCGGTGTGACCTTATTCCTTGTGGTGGGGTCTTCTGGGATGGAGACATCATTCTCCATGTAGGAATTTTTCTCATACTTGGGCCTAATGTGTAGGTATACCCTCGTTGTGGTCCTTCCAACAATTGGCAGCATCACAGTTTTATCATATGTACCTCATGAGAGACATATTTCTCCACACAAGAGTGTTTCTTGGGGTATACTAGCTTTCTGTGTATCTCGTGGTGGTCTTGGTCCACCTCACTAAGGTCAAACCTTATTCTTTTGCCTCCTTGAAGTGATTGACCCCAGCTTGGAAATATTGTGTAGTGAAGGAGAGCAACAATTTACACCATGGGATCTTGGTCCCTTCTTACAGAGTGAACCTTCCAATGCAAAAGTGCTGGTATAAATAAAACTCAGCTTCTCCTTGAACTAGCGCTAGAAATTGTTTAGGTATCCTCCACTCAACCTAAAACGTGTCGTGCATTCACTTATACCATTTCTCTAGGCACACCTTGTGGGTGGACATCATGGTGTCACAATTATATTTCTCAAATCTCTTGGCAGGGGAGGGGTTCTCATCTGGGTACTTGTACGTACAAACATTCTAAGGTACTTTACTATTAAAACAACGTGACAGTGCCCCAATGATGATACAGTCTCCTCGTAAGGTGTTTAGGATCCGGAAAAGATCTCTAAATGTGTGTTAACATCCCGCATGCCTCGCTTAGCCTCGCGCGTGCTTTGTTTTCCCCTTTTCCTTTCTTTTCTTGGCCTTTTTCTCTTGATGCATGAAACCGCCGCCTCGATTGGGCGGGCTGTCCTCTGACTCACCGCCGCCTGAACAGGCGGCGGCGGTCCTGTAACCACCGCCCTGCTCAGGGGGGAAGCGGTCCTTTACGCATTTTCCAGAAAGCTCTTTTAACACGAATCACGTAATTTCAATGTTTTACTAGCTTTCTTTCACCGCCATAAGCTTGCATTTATGATTCTGGTTCCCTGGAATAGTGTTTTACCATTGTTTATAGTTTAAGAGTTCTATTTGGTTTTTACCTTGGGTAAATGCAAATGCTATAAATAGTTGGCTTGTGCTCAAGCAAATGGCCCCTCAAATTTGCCTCTGATTTCTCTTTGCAATAGATTTAGTTTTCATTTTGCTTAGAATGCTTAGTTTCTTTCATTGCATGCTTAGTTAGCATTGTTTTACTGTTAGTAAGCCACATATCCATCTTGTGCAAGTACTACTATTATTTTATCCAATCCATTGGAATAGATAGTCTTGTTTACCAATAGGAAGCCATTAAAGTTACAGGTTTTGTTCTTCAAATAGGATAGTTTCAGGTTCTGGATGTTTTATGTTGCATGACTCGCAATAGATCCCGCTAGGAATTGCATAAGCCAAGCTCTGTACTCTTGCGCTATCCCTCTCCTACTCGCATTGTATTCAGTCTATATTCTAAGTTGCCTTTATCCCAATATCTACTTCTGTTGATGCTAGCATTACACACTTTTCTGGATCCACGTGAACATGAAGGAACGAGGAGATCACACTGAGGGGACAAGATCACACACACCATCGGATTCGCCACTGTTCTGCAGAATCCAGGTTCTAGCTTTCAAAGTTCTAGTTAGAAACATATCAAATAAAGTAGCCAATCACTTTATTTCAGTTAATTTTATTTTCGATATTTCCAGGGAAGTTGTGGGGATTGATAGTTTCTGAGAGACTATGATTCATTCCTTACTTATGAGGTAGGATTGAGAGTCTTGCAAATAGATTATATCAGTTATTTCATTGTTTAGAGTAGATCTCGCAAAATTGCACAGATAAATAGCTATACTCGGTTATCTTGTTTGTTTTTAAAATTGTTATCTTAGTTTGTCAATTTCTAGATGTATTAAATTAGTTGCTAAAATTCAATCGAATAGTTCATCGAAAATTAAAATAATAGATAAATCATATATGCTATAGATATAATAAAAATAGTTAAATTTCACTTTTTCATAGTTAATTTACATTGTTGCTTTTGCATGACAATTACGAGACTTAGAGAGCCCGGGAATACGTATTCGAGCCAATCGTGCCTCAAACCCAATCTCATCACCACAATAACGATAGAGATCAAAATCTTAGGATCCAAGTCTTCTGAACAACGGTAAGCTTGCAAAAATCCATTCCCAGTTGAGCGGGCTAAACATAGAAGACGACCAAGCGCACACGTTTTGGTCAAATCAACTGAATTACAGATTACCCTAGGCAACATTCATATGACTGTAGAAGGCTTTGAAAGAGAACAAACCTTTGGTCCCACGGCCAGATGCGTAAGACACTCTCATAGACATAGATACCAGCCTAAGAATTCACTTGTGAGAACACCCGTGAGGCACTCGAGAATATCGTGCAACTATTAATTTTGAATATAGAGGCTGAGAAAGCATACGATTACTGGGTGTTAGGGATTAGGAACTAATTCTACGCATGACCATAGCAGGACCACAACAACCAAGAGTCTATGGTTGTGATCCACAAATCCCGCAACCCAACGAATCCGTAAGTCAATCAGACATAGACACTAGCCTATGCACACTAGTATTCAGATCTACCCCACTTCCACCTACCATCATCGAACAGTTATCCTTACTAGATATAGTAGATAAGAAAGCTAGAGAACCGTCCATAGAGTCGACTATATTCACTATCCACCATATGACCTTATCTAGAGACATACACAAAACTATCCTAGGTCATTTTCCACATATTCCACAACCCATAGATCTAATCACGCCAGATCTCGATATTGATTGGAGCCTTGAGCGGTCATCCTTTCCGATCGATCTATCACACCAGCTTAAGTTAGGAGGGCCTTCTTTTCCTTAGATTCGTAAGTTCCGCTAGTGCGTATTGAAGACCATAGATTACCTAACTAGTTTGTCTCGCATCCCATACATTTTCCATCCCCACCGGCTATCTCTGCACGACCTCGGGAGGTCGGGTGTGAGGAAGAGTTGCTTGTATATTCCCACGCTCGCTAGTCACTTTTCCATCGTACAAAATTGGTGAACCCGACGTGAACTTCCTACTTTCTAGTTCGGAGTCATATTATTATGTGTTCTTCCAAATTAGTATACTTTTAATCTTTTCTACCTCATTGGCTTTCACAATCATTTTCACTCTCTCCCATTATTCTCATGGGTATTCATATACCCCGAATATTTTAGGATTCGATGCATATGGCGGACCCCTCTTGGGTCTTGAGGCATACTATGCCCAACAGTAATAGACAATCATCACCCTCACTTTCGGTGTGGGCGACAACTATTCAACTAATCGGTTGTCGACACAAACTCCAAGGATCGGTATAGCTCATCCTTCCAAACAGAGGAGTTGGAAGAAATCGCTCAAGCACAACAAACAGAGCCTTCAGGCTTGAACAATATGACGTTCACCAAAGAATCTGGTTCATCTCCTTAGGTACTACTTAGACCACAAATTAGTAGACAATTAGACTCATACCGAGGTTTAGACGATGAACATTTGGTATATTATGCCAGGAATGAACAACGCTCTCGGAATATGTACCCACCTATAGGAGGTTTACAAATACAACCCGAGGTCTCTTTTCAAGAAAATACTCCCATCCTATTACATATAGGAAATACCCTCGGGGAAACTTGGCAGGGTAATGATCAGTTCATAACAGGGTATCATAGACCTATACAACACCATGATATACAACCAATGCCACCAAGGCGGAATATCGTGACTTACCAAATGAAGTCATTTCAACTCTAATAAAAAGGTTAGAGGGTTAGAACTTGCCCAAGCAAGTCAAAATTCACAAATCATACAAGCAGAAGTTCCAATCCTCCACACCATCCTAGCCAAGTAGATCTCCTCACAAGAGTAGGCACATTAGACATGACTCCTCGGTATTCACAACAAACGCCAACTAGACCCACCATCTCTAACACTGTTCCTCCCGGTCTAATACAAAGTAATCCATTTTTGGACAATACCCCTTCATACTTAAACATGTACTCCAAATCACCACAAGGGGATATGTTCTCCTCTCCCGGCATGTTTGGTCAAACACAGGTTTTCCTTATGCCCCTACCAATGTATATGCAACGCCACATCAACAACCCATTCCACCACCGCTCCCTCAGCAGGCACCATCAATGGTCGAAACCTATGCGATAGGGACATATTCAAAATACTTGAAAGAGCCCTTAGATTTCACCATACGAAGCATCATGCTTCCAAGACCTCTTCCCGATTTACCCAAATACAAAGGTGAGGGAGATCCAAATGCACATATCAAAGCTTACGCTACAGCCATTCGAGAACTACTCCCATGGGATGGGGTTGTTGCTAAGATATTCCCAAAAACTTTGGAAGGCATCGCTCTCGATTGGTATTATAGAATACCTGAGGCTTCCATCCATTCGTTCAAACAACTCGTTTCAGAGTTCATTAAGGCCTTTGACATGAATAAACTATTAAGGACAGGAATCAGGGAGTTCTTACACATCAAACAAGAACACAATGAATCTGTCGCCCATTTCATTCAAAGGTGGCGTACAGTTCTTTACTCTTCGGCAAGTGCTCCAAACATGGATCAGATGGAACTATGCGATTTATTCCTTCATTCTCTTAGCAGAGAAGTAAAGGAAGAAGTCTAGAAGTTCCCATTAAGAACTTACGATGAAGTACTTGAGAGTGCTCTTCGAATAGATCAAGCGGCAATTGATAGTGGTCGCAAAACATATGGAGAAAATGGGAGGTTAGTCACCTCCAACCAGAACACCACAACTTATCCTACTACCATGAACGTCAATCAAGGACCTAAAATCCTTAATAAAAATTGGGGTGTAACAACAGACGGAGTAACCGACCAGCCTAAGAAAGTAAATGTTGTCAATACTCCATCACAAATAAACAACCAACAAAACAACAACTTTACCCCAACAATCAACACAGTGGATTTTAACCATCCACAACAACAACAACAACGGAAAAACCCCACACAGGGTCCGAGCCAAAATTCAACTAGATACCAAAACCAGAATTCAAACCAAAGACAACAAACACAAAATTTTAATCCTAGTAGACAACGGTTTGATCAAAATTTTGGACCGCAATACGCACCAAACCAACAAATGAGGAATTACAATCCTAATTTTTATTGTGGTTTCCACAAAATATGGGGCCATGACACTAGAACGTGCCGTGACTACAATAAATTCATGCAATGCTTGCCAGATGAACAAAAACAACTTTTCATGGATATGTTCTTGGCAGATCCTACGTTACCAACATCAAATACTTTTTCAGGGGCAATTTCCCCTCAAAATGCACCCCTGAAGATCTTTAATGATCCAATCCCAAATCACGATAACAACAGGCTAAATCTAACAGGGACGAACAAGGGTGTAATGAAAGGAAACAATGATCATGAAGCCTCGACCTCACTAAATCCATTAGTTGCGCCACAACTAGAAGTCACCATGACCTAAGGTAGTCGTTTTAGTGGAGTTAGGCGTGAGCTACCCATCAAAGCTGTAACAAGGACACGAGAGTATTTCTCTTGGCCAAGTCCAAGCCACCTGCCAGAGGCGGATAATATCCAACAAATCATAGCAAAACCTGTGGGTGCCTATGATTTAATTAACGACCTAACGAAAACCTTCTTGCACATTTCATTTATAGACTTACTAAAGAAATCTCCTGCCCACAAGGCTGCTCTTTTAGAAGCATTAGGTTTAGGTCATTTAATTAACATCACTCTACCTCCTAAAACACAGGTAAATCATGTGGACTTTGATGTTCATCCCCCGGGCAAGCAGATAGGGATGTCAAATTCATATTCGAGATAAACAAAATGCCGATGAGATGCTTTTGAGATCACACGCCGAGGTGATCCAACCTTAAATTTGCAAGTATCGGTTTATAACAACTATGTAAAGCATGCAATGGTTGATTATGGGGTGGCGGTTAACATAGTCCCCTTCTCTTTCCTTCAAAAGCTAGGGTATGGAGAAACCAATTGTTCCACAACTTGAAACACACTAAGGGGCTATGATAGCCTTAAAGCCACCTCGGTTGGAACTATAATATTACCGGTCACCTTAGGACCCAAAACCATCTTGACTGAGTTTTATATTATAGATCGGGAAACTAACTATAATATGATCCTCGGCCGACCATGGATACACCGTATGAAGGCAATCCCTTCTACGCTATTTCAAGAAGTAAGGTTTTTACACTTAGGAAAGATATTTGTAGCCAAAGGTGATCCAAAACCATTCGATGTACACCTAGCTGACTTAAAGAAAAGACCAGGCATGCACTCGGAGTTTGAACTCCCAACAAACCAACTTAATAAACCTACCGACCCAAAACCAAAAGAAAAGTTGATACCTATGACAGATCTTGAAACTATGAGCCCAGCCAAGGCAACCCCAACCCCCAAAGATGAGGCTAGCACCATAGAAACAGTATCATTAGGAACTACTGCAAAAATTGTTGAATTAATAGAACAAGATCTACCAATGTTCTTACCATTTGACTCTGCGGGCATGGGATGTTCCCTAGGCATTGGCTCTCTTCCAGCAGAGGATCTCTGTATGGTGGAAGTAGAATATGCAAACACAACAGATATCCCAGCGTCCATATTCCCAGCTAAATATTGGACACTCCATTTTGATGGAGCTAGATGCCATTACGGAGTGGGGGCAGGTGTAATCTTTACTTCCCCTGAAGGAAAAGTCTTACCTTTCACCTTCAAACTAAATTTCAAATGTACAAACAACGGCACTGAGTACTGAAGCCCTCCTCCTTGGCCTCATTTTAGCCAAAAGGATCGGTGTTAATAATATCAAGGTGTTAGGAGACTCACAATTGGTAGCAAACCAAGTCTCTGAGGTATATGAAACCAAAGCCGAGCACTTACAGCTTTACAAAATAGTTGTATTAGATTTAAGCAAGGAGTTTGACTTCATATCAATTGAAGCAATCCCGCGAGAACACAATCTTCTTGCCGATTCTATAGCAACCTCGGCATCACGCTTTACTCCAAATAGTAAGTTAGAGGATACCCGTTTCATGGTATCCCTTCGTGATGAACCATTGATAAAAACAATGACAAATTCTCTTTTAAACAGAAATGAATCTACTATCCTAGACCACATTGATAGTGATATGACCACTCTAAATTACTTAAACGCCTATGCGGCACTACATCTCTCCTATCATATGATAGATTTGTCCTTAATCCCACATTCATCTTCCTACTTCGGAAATCCCATGAAGAATGATGAAGTTCGTGAATTGTGCAATAAATTTAAAATAAGCCATCATACGGCTTCCTTGTATTATCCACAAGCCAACGGACAGGCTGAAGCAACAAATAAAACACTAAAATCCATTCTCCTCAAAACGGTGAAAGAAAACAAATGAGATTGGCACCTGAAGTTATATCCGGCCTTATGGGCCCACCGAACCTCAATAAGAACACCAACGGGAGCAACTCCTTTCTCGCTAGTATTCAGGGCAGAAGCAGTTCTCCCGCTTGAGGTTGAAATACCCATCTCCGCATTTCATTACAAGGGATTCTGGATGAAGACACTTACAGAGAAGCACGTCTTTCCCAACTAGAAAGCCTAGATGAAACTAGGTTAGATGCTAAACAGCGGCATAGAGTCTATGCTGACCGGATGTGCCGAAATATAACAAGAAGGTCTATGAACGCGACATATATGAAGGTGATCTAGTTCTAAGATTAGACAACCGGATCGACAAGAAGACCGGCGAAGGAAGGAAGTTCCGGCCTAAATGGTTGGGCCCATACCGAGTCATGAAGGACTATGGAAATGGTGCATACCTCCTATGTATGCTAGAAGGTGAGGAATTTGGTGAAACAGTCAATTCCCTGCACCTCAAGTGGTTCTACGCATAAGCAACTAGCACTACTTATATATATTTACATTGCATCTTCATATAGATTAAGATCATTTTTTCCGCTTGTTTCGTACACAAATTGTGATCAAGGAATTTTATTCTCAAAGTAATTCATTACAAACTCATGATGTTGTTGGCATAAACTTTCTAATCATACCTCTCCATTTTCATGATATCATCAAATTATCTCGGAATCATGTCATCAAATAAAGCTAGATATGACAAAGTCTTAAACGGTAACCATACCAAGATCTGTGGGCTTGTTCTCACTTTTGGTTTCTTCTTAGGATAGGTGTCTTGCCTATGGTCTATTCTAGAAGCTTCATGGTGTCACATCTATCCCATATATATATCTCTTTGGAAATAAGCACATACTGACATTTTACTCAAGAAAACAAGTCAAACATTGATCAAACAGAAAATTTTAATTTTACACATTTCCTTGCCCCACCAACCTTCGGTGATGAGCTTGCGTCTCTTACTAGTGACGTAGGGTTGGGAAAGGATGGAAATTCCCTTACTCACCTATGCTTTGCCCACGGTGATAAACCCACGCTTCTTACTAGTAGCATGGGGCAAAGTGTAGGGGGTCCTCTTGACAAACAAATGCAAAAGGTCATAAGCAAAACAATTCAAATCTCGAAGTCTTTGGGTCAAGAACAAGTGAATCAGATGTCCAAAATTCCAAAGGAGCTCAAAAATCCTAAAAACCTAGATTTTGTCTACTATGTGGCCATCTAAGGATCTAAGTCTGGATGAACCACAAAGTAGCATTCTAAACTATGAAGTCACTCGAGTGGAGTGGGCTTGTGATATCCTAATTTGGTTTCACCAAAGCTTTGTCTATCTTTCATCATATCATTTCAAACAAATCTCATAACTTGTGCCCTTCCCAACTCTCGGTGATAAGCCCTCGCATCTTACTAGTTGTGTGAAGTTGGGGGTAGGGGGAAAGTTTATCCATTCATCATACTTTGGTTTATATGCATCACTTTGCCAAAACAAACATGAAGTATCCAAATTGCTTGCAAAATCTAAAATTCAAAATCACATTATATCTACATCATCATATATCAACATCATAAAATACAAAAAAAAAAATTCAAACACTTGCATCATTTGTTCTCCATTGCATACATTCTAAAAAGCATATAAACATACATCATAGTATACATGAGGAAACTGAAATAGAAAGCAAGCTATGAATGCCAAGGATTTGATCCAAACAAATATACATATATATATAAATGATCAACATTTATACTGATGCCATAATGCACTAAGCATGGTCAAAACGCTCAAAGAGCCCGGATATACAAAAGAATGTATCATACAAAACTCTACGAGAGCCAAGTGGCTTCTCAACCCCTATGAGACCCCTCTCGAAGGCACACGCCGCACCTTGGACTCCAGCTATGCCGGCGCTCTGAGTGCATAGAGGGCTCAGGATCCCGAGGGGCAGCCGCAGTCTCACCACAAGAATGGCTCCTCATCAAGTGCTCGGCCGTCCTATACCCCGCTAACTCTGTGCGGAGAGTCGATACCATCCTGGCCACATGCCAGACTAGGGCAAAGATGTCAGTGTGTCTACCAAATTTGTTGAAGGCTCCCGAGCATCCATGGACAGCTCTACGTGGGTCCTCTCCATGGGGATCATCAGGGTATCAGTGCATACCCTGCGAATCAAATCTCACCACTCATCGGCGGTCTCTGCAAACAAAGGAGAAAACAAATTAGAAACCAAACAAGAAATTAGAAATACAAGATAAAACAAAAGCAACTAAGGAGATTCTAACTAAAAACAAACATTAAAAGGAGAGAGGGTAACTTACTCGATCACCAGGCCTCCAGGATGGATCTATAGGATCAGCACCTACCACGAGATGTCCGCGCCGACTGAGGGGCTGCTCCTGTGGCTGGAGCAACGTAGCACCCCGCAATGGACTCATCCTCCCCATGGCCCTGGGAGAGTGGCTCCTCTGAAACTAGAGTCACCCTCTCTACACTCTGCTCGGCCCTCTCCGCCTGCATGATATCCTGGTGTCATGCCACTCAGGATCACTGTCCTCGGTCTCCTCCTCTATCTCTCCCCCTGTAAACTCCTCAGACTCGGAGTCTATGTCAATGGGGTCATCGCTGCTATGGGCAGGACCCACGGTGATCTGAAGCAAAGGTTCCCGAGGCGCACCGGCTCTCCCTCAGGCACGTACTATCCTCCTGGCCGTAATAGGAATGCCAGGAGTAACCACTGTCTAACCCCGGCCTCTAGGCCCCCTCTCAGCCTCTCGGGTGATCTATCTTACAGGCGCCACTGGGAGGTATACCCATGTAGGGTAGGCCAAACTACTGAGGAACTCAGCCAAAGGGGTGTATCTCCACTCGCCCCACTCTATCAATAAGCTACCCTGTGGTGGAGCAGGAGATCAAAGTAAGAGTCTCCTCGCCCCATATGCCTACCATAGTCTGATATGGTGTGGCCTCCATGTCGGCAGTAGTCAGGGAGGCAACTAGCTAATGAGGTGCTCTAAGCACCGACATGTCTGTCCATCTGGCTGCCCTCACAGCTCCGGGGTCTGTCACCTCTACACCTCTGCCATAGGGGATGAAGTGCTCATAGACCCAACTCATGACCAGGGTCGGGTGGCTCAAGGACTCCCCTGTAAACAGACTACCCTGTATAAGTCATGGTAGGTGGTCCCAAGAATGTCTGCTCCCCAGGCATATATCCAACCGTGTCCCTCTATCTGTGCAATAATGGGGGACCAGCAGTATAACAAAGTGTCTCCTCCCTTGTCCCCGATCAGTCTCGAGGCAAGGATCCCCATGATAGCCTGGCGAAGTAAGGGGATGGGCAAAGTAGGAATGGATCAAACTCTAACCCCCTTCTTCGACCCCATGGAGATGACTGCATCTCCCATATATGTAGCCCACTGTGCAATCTGGGCCCGTGAACTTGCTATCTCTAGGGTGAGTCATCTCCCGATGATCACCCCCAGAATGCGATAGACATCCTCTAATGTAATAGTCCACTCACCGGACCCCTGGTAATCGGAAGGTGTTCCGATCTGCATCCCAATATGAGAATAGGTCACAAAGAATGTGACTGGATGGTGTAACATGGGGCATGCGTGAAATGCGTAGTATCCCAGCCCGCTGAAGAGTGTCCTCCTCATCCTGTGAGAGGGCATCTAGTACCCTTGGGATCCAATCACACTCCCTCTCTCTAATCCACCGGATATACTCCTCTCTCTCTCGCTGCATACACCCAAAAACACACAAAATAGAGCAAGTTAGCATCTCGAGTAACATTGGAAAAATTAGGAAAACACGTAGAAATGCTAGAAAATCAAAAACAATTTCAAGGGATGTTCTTTTGGCATTTCATGCAAAACCCGCCAGGCAGGCGGTTTAAATCCGCCGCCTTTAGCGGTGGTCAGCGGTTTTGTAATCGCCGCCTTAAGGGCGGGGTGGCGGTCGTGGTCCGAAAACCCACGCGGTTTTAAACTTAAAAATGCAAAAAAATGCAAAAAGACCATTTTACCTAAAAACAAAGCCTACCCAGTAGGTGCCCCCCCTAGATGGACCTTTTAACACTAACATTTTCAAAACTTCCCCCATGAAAAGATTTTAGCATTTCAAAATTAAGGGGTTAAAAAGGATAAATTGAAGAAAACTAACTTGTGATCTCATAGGTCGATGTTCCGCACGTGGAGGCATGATCGCTATCTCGTCACGGACATTTTGACTCTACTCACGCAAGAAACCGTCACCGTGGGTCCCAGAGCTCAAAATCAATCAAATCAACTCACGCAAATGAATAGGAAAATGGGCCCACTTTCATATATATAGCACCCTGATTCGTTTTAAATGTCTTTTTCACGAGGTGTGGAGCGCCGATGGAGGTAATTTCTTATCCTCCCGCACAAATGGTATGTTCTCATTTCTATTTATTTTAGCGTTTATTTTCCAAACTATTGTGTCTATCTCGCACTTGAGTTCTCTTTTCATTTTGCAGTAACGGAATTTTGGATGCCGTCATTTCAACACATGGATATATCGTATAACTTCTAACTTCCCATTTCGGGACCGCCATACTCGATCCACCGTTTTACGCCTCTTCGTGGCTAAATGCTTCTCCAGGGGGAAATATGTACGTACCCAAAATTGTAGGGGTATCTTGTACTTGCCGAACAACGTGACAGAGCCCCAATGATGATACAGTCTCCTCGCAAGATGTTCGGGATCCGAAAAGATCTCCAAGTGTGCGTTAACATCCCGCATGCCTCACTTAGCCCCGCGTGCTTTGTTTTCCCATTTTCCTCTCTTTTTTCTTGGCCTTTTTCTCTTGGTGATGAAACCGCCACCTTGCCTCAGGTGGCGGTCTCGTGATCGCGCGCTGCCACTGACAGGTGGCGGTCTCTGTAATCACCGCCTGCTCGGGTGGCGGTCCTTTACGCATTTTCCAAAAAGCTCTTTTAACACGACTCACGTAATTTCAATGTTTTACCAGCTTTCTTTCACCGCCATAAGCTTGCATTTATGATTCTGGTTCCTTGGAATAGTGTTTTGCCATTGTTTATAGTTTAAGAGTTCTATTTGGTTTTTACCTTGGGTAAATGCAAATGCTATAAATAGTTGGCTTGTGCTCAAGAAAATGGCCCCTCAAATTTGCCTCTAATTTCTCTTTGCAATAGATTTAGTTTTCATTTTGCTTAGAATGCTTAGTTTCTTTCATTGCATGCTTAGTTAGCATTGTTTTACTGTTAGTAAGCCACATATCCATCTTGTGCAAGTGTTGTTATTTTATCCAATCCATTGGAATAGGATAGTTTGTTTACCAATAGGAAGCCATTAAAGTTACAGGTTTTGTTCTTCAAATAGGATAGTTTCAGGTTCTGGACGTTTTATGTTGCATGACTCGCAATAGATCCCGCTAGGAATTGCATAAGCCAAGCTCATGTACTCTTGCGCTATCCCTCTCCTACTCGCATTGTATTCATCTGCATCTACAGCTGCCTTTATCCCAATATCTACTTCTGTGATGCTAGCATTACACACTTTTCTCGGATCCACGTGAACACGAAGGAACGAGGAGATCACACACACACACACGGATTCGCCACTGCTTACTGCGAATCCGGTTCTAGCTTTCAAAGTTCTAGTTAGAAACATATCAAATAAAGTAACCAATCACTTTATTTCAGTTAATTTTATTTTCCATATTGCCGGGAAGTTGTGGGGATTGATAGTTTCGAGAACTATGATTCATTCCTTACTTCAAGTAGGATCGAGAGTCTTGCAAATAGATTAGATCGGTTATTTCATTGTTTAGAGTAGATCTACAAATTGCACAGACAAAATAGCTATACTCGGTTATCTTGTTTGTTTTTAAAATTGTTATCTTAGTTGTCAATTTCTAGATGTATTAAATTAGTTGCTAAATTCATTCGAATAGTTCATCAGAAAATACAAAAAAATAGAGAAATCATATATGCTATAGATATAATCAAAATAGTTAAATTTCACTTTGTCGTAGTTAATTTACATTGTTGCTTTTGTATGACAATTACGGGACCTAGAGAGCCCAGGGAATACGTATTCGAGCCAATCGTGCCTCAGCCCAATCTCATCATAGCAATAACTGATATAGATCAAAATATTAGGATCCAAGTCTTCCAAACAATGGTAAGCTTGCAACAAATCAATTCCCAGTTGAGCGGGCTAAACATAGAAGATGACCAAGCACACACGTTTTGGTCAAATCAACCAAACTACATATACCCTAGGCAACATTCATATGACTGTAGAAGAAGGGCTTGAAAGAGAACAAACCTTTGGTCCCACCCATGACCAGACGCAGGAGACATTCTCACAGACATAGATACCAGCCTAAGAATTCAGGTTGCGAGAACACCTATGAGGCACTCTGAGAAGATCATGCAACTATTAGTTTTGAATATAGAGGCTGAGAAAGCATACGATTACTGGGTGTTAGGGATTAGGAACTAACTCTACACATGACCATAGCAAGACCGCAACAACCAAGAGTCTACGGTTGTGATCCACAAATCCCACAACCCAACGAATCCATAAGTCAATCAGACATAGACATTGGCCTACGCACACTAGTATTCAGATCTACCCCACTTCCACCTATCATCATCGAACAGTTATCCTTACTAGATATAGCAGCTAACAAAGCTAGAGAGTTCTGGACTAGGCCAGAGAACCGTCCATAGAGTCGACTATATTCACTATCCACCATATGACCTTATCTGGAGACATACACGAAACTATCCCAGGTCATTTTCCACGTATTCCACAACCCATAGATCGAATCACGCCAGAGCTCGATATTGATTGGAGCCTTCGAGCAGTCATCCTTGCCAATCGATCTATCACACCAGTTTAGGTTAGGAGGGCCTTCTTTGCCTTAGATTCGCAAGTTCCACTAGTGCGTATTGAAGACATTAGATTGCCTAACTAGTTTGTCTGCATCCCATACATATTTCATCCCCACTAGGTTGTCTCGGCATGACCTCGGGAGGTCGGGTGCAAGGAAGAGTTGCTTGTAGATTCCCACGCTCGCTTATTCACTTTTCCATTGTACAATTACTCCCATACAAATTTCTTTGGCCCATAGGGCACTCCAATTTCTGAAAACATGATCTTCTCTCCGATGCGTGTGACATTGGTGATCTCTTGAAAGGCTATGAATGCTAAGAATTTGTAGATGGTTTGTCATCACCAATCCGGCACTATGATAATTCTTCACCGGAACTCCTCGTCTTATGATTATTTACTAATGCACAACTTTTAGTTTGGTGGATGTAATCTGGAAACAAAACAACAACATAACATAACAAGAATACCATCGACTATGATAAGAAGGAATGATGACAAATCTGAAATATCAAAGTAAATTATAATATTAACATGAAATTGTTACAATCTCACCCATGAGGTACTTCAAGTTTTATTGACTTCACTTGCATCTCACCAAGACTATGGGAGAAACTTTACAATTACACCTCTTAAAGGCTTCTTCAACACACCTTTAAACCGATGGCTTCCTCTTCACACACTTCCTACAATATTTCTCACTACTTCTTTCTATGCTAAATGAGGGGGTAGCCTCTCTATTTATAGAACTTCCAGGCTTATCCATCTTATCTCTAAGATAGGATAAGAAATCCACTCTAAAGAATCATATTCCATACCTTAACTCTTATCTCGTACATGTAAGCTTATCTTCTAAGATAAGATAAACCTTATCATTTTACATGGGTTCCACATTTTTAGAATTTTTACAAATAAAATACACAAAATATTTATGACCTCACTCCTTGTCCTTATTACCAATATAATATTTCTAATTCCTAATCACGTAGACCTTACTTCTCTAATTACCCAAACTTTGACATTTTAACATTACCGGACCACTCACGACAAATATTTACTTTTACAACATTCCTATTGTACTTTGGTATTACCATACTCCACATTATTGGTGGCACCGTATTGGCGGCGCCCGTTATCTTCTATCAGACGCTACTACTAATTATACTTAACAACATCATACATTAATGAAATAGAAATTACGGAGGAAAATTTTAGTGTCGACATCTTCCCCCTTCCTAGCTTCTACTCCGTCCTCGGAGTAGACTATTCTGGTGCTTGGAAAATATTCAACTTGTCGTGGTTGACCCATTTCGTAATGGGAGTGCCATCCAATTCCTCCAGTCAGTACGTACCATTTTCATGCACAGCTGCTATTTTGTAGGGCCCCATCCATTTTGGAAGAAATTTTCTCTGTTTTCTTTTTTTGTATCTAGAATCATATACTAGAACCAAGTCATTCACATGAAATGGAGACCACCGGATCTTTTGATCAAAGTATTCCTTCTACTTCATTTTCTTCTTATGGCTTGTATCCTTTGCTATTTCTCTCATTTCCTCTAGCAAATGAAGATGTACCAACCTTTCTTTTACTGAATCACTTTCATCCATCCTTTCATTTTTATAACTCTCACAAGGTGGGAATATTAAACTCAATAGGAAGAAGCTGGATCAATGCCATATGCCAACTGAAATGGGAGTATCCTGTTGCTGACTTTGATGTTACCCTATATGCCCACAATGCTGCATGAATCCTTTTATCCCATTTATGTACCTGCAAGGCTGCATCTTTTGCTAGAATTTGACACAACACAAAATTTGTTCGTTCCACCTGTCCATTTGTGTTTGGCTTGTATGTTTATTGCCTTCATGTGCTTAATAGAAAACTTATTGACTAGGGCTTCTACCACCTCATTAATGAAGTGGCTTCCTTGATCTCATTACAATTTCTAATGGGTAACCAAATCTGGTGACAATGCGTTCATATATGAACCTTGCCACTTCATCCATGGAAGCTGTTTTCAATGGCCTAGCTTCAACCCACTTGGTTAAATAATCTGTGGCAACTACAATATACTTATTTTGGCGTGATGTAGTTGGAAGTGGACCTACAATGTCTATTCCCCACTTTTCAAAGGGACCAAGGGAAGAATAGGACATAATGGAGCTGATGAAGTCTTACGGTTACCATGTGTTTGACAAATATCACATGTCTTACAATAATTATAACAATCTTTAAAAAGAGTGGGCCAGTGATAACCTGCATCCAAGATCCTTCTTGCTATAAGTTGTCCAGAGAAGTGCCCTCCACATGTACCATTGTGGAATTCTTCTAGTAGTTCCTTCCCTTGATCACGTCCAACTGCCCTCTTATACTGTCCATCAAGTCCTATTCGAAATAATACTCCATGCAGAATAGAATATGGATGACTGGCTTGAGTAATCTTTCTCTTAGTCTTTGCATTGGCACCATCAGGAAACTTGAATTCATTTAGATAATTCCAAATATCTATGTATTCACTAGGGATTGTGTCAAGGGATAACAATCTGCATCGGGAAATCATCATCATCACAAGATGATCCTAAACCATCATAGGCTCGAGAGAGTGCATCTACATTGACATGCTTCTTTCCTAGCCTATCTATAATATCAAATTCAAATTCTTGTAGCAAAATTATCCATCTTGCTATCCTCCTTGATGGGTTAGGCTTATTTACAATATATTTTAGAGCACGATGATATGTTCTGAACTAGAAATTTTTGCCCTAGCAAGTAATTTCTAAACTTCTTTCTGAAAAAAATGATAGCTAGAGCCTCCTTTTGATTCTGAGTATAATTTACCTCAGCACTGCTCATTTGTCTACTCCCAAAGTAAATTGGATGTTCATTCCCATTTTCATCCTTTTGGCTCAAAGTACTTCCTAGTGTTGTATCAGAGGCATCAGTGTACACAATGAATGGCTTGCTCCAATCTGGATTCTTCAAAACAGGTGAAGACACCAGGGCTTCCTTCAGTTGTCCAAAAGCTTCATGCGCCTTATTTCCTAGTTCATAAGTAACATCCTTCTTCAAGAAGCCAAGTTAGTGGTCATGCAATCTTTGAGAAATTCTTGATGAACCTTCTATAGTAACCCACATAGCCTAAAAATGATCTCAACTTACTTCTATTAAGAGGAAATGGTAAATCTTTGATTTTGAAACTTTATCGAGGATCGTACCAATACCATCTCTGGATACTGACATGCCCTAACAAAACGCCTTTAGAACATCCAAAGACACACTTTGTAGGGTTTAGTGAGGCTTGTGCTTCATCTAACTTTTGAAATGATGTCTCCATTTGGTGTAGGTGGTCCAACTTGTTCCCATAGATGCAAAAATCATCCGAAATACTCGATGAAGGTCCCATGTAGGGTTCGAACACCCTATTCATCAAACGCGCTTTGGAATGTTCTTGGAGCATTACACAACCCAAAGGCATAACTCTATAAGAAAACGTTCCCCAAGGAGTGGTGAACGTGGTCTTGGTGATCTTTCTCTGCTATACAAACTTGGTTGTAGCCGCTATATCCATCAAAAACTATAGCACTCTGGCCAGCTACTTCGTCCAAGATCGATCCGAAAATGGAAGAGGGTAATGATCCTTCTTTGTTGCCTTATTGAGCTTCCCTTAATCAACACAAATGCGTAGCTTCCCATTCTTTTTTATTGAGATCACAATGGGAGAAACCCATTCGAATTCTCCACGACAAATATGAATCTGCATCAAGCAACTTATCTATTTCTTCTTTTACAGTCTTGGAAAAATTAGGATTCATTCTATATGGCATTTGCTTTATGGGCTTAGCACCATCTACCAGCTCAATAGAATGTTCTACCCAATTTACTTGATGGAGTTCCTTGTAATCAAAAGTGAATAGGTGTATGTACCTTTGAAAGAGCTGGAGGTAGGATTCCTTCTCACTCTCCATCACAGCATCACCAATCTTTATTTGTTGGAGACGATCATCAACTTCTTCTTCAGATAATTTTATGGGGTCATGAGTTGGTGTGACTGGAAGGATATCCATGACCGAAACATCAACCTCACTTTCTTCATCTTCGATGTCCACTTCACTTGGTACTAGAGTAATCGGAGGATGTCGAATCATCGGTTTCATCACTTGAATCCATGGTTACGCCTTATGATGTCGAGGGATCACATTTATCTTCACCCTCTCTACCACGTCCAAGTGTCATGAAACCTTCATTCCAGTAGTTTCTTGCATGAACTCTCCTTAGCCATGGTCTTCCCAGCAACATTGGGTATGCAACAGTACCATTTTTCATCACCTGAAAGTCTACCACACATACCACACCCATAATGAGATATTGCCACATTTGAAACTACACCTTCTGGTTTAGTTTTCCCTTTATTTAATGACCTTAACATAAGTGTTGAAGGCGATCAATTTTAAACCCAACATATTCATTACTGGACTCGGTCATTACATTAATGCAGCACCTCCATCAACTAAGACATCATGAATTGAAATACCATTACATAATACCTCGACTTGTGGAGCATAGGGATCTGCCTCTGCCTCCCAAAATAGGGACCTCAACCTCCTTCCTTCTTCGAGCATTGAGTCCACCTCGCAACTCCCGCCTCTTCTCGAAGACATAGCCAAGAGTTGACCATATGTAATATTTGCAGGCCTTTTGGAAAGATCTTCCAAGATGGAGTATGGTCCTTGCCCCTGTGAAATCAGAAAATCCTGCACACCCAACTTTCTTCTCCTATGTTTCTTACTAGTTTCTTCTTTCATCTTCTTAGGATCATTTCCATCTTGATTATCTTTTTCTTTCTTTCTTTTTGTTACAAACACATCTACTTCATTATTTCTACTCTTATCTACTACATCAAAAGAATTCCAGGGTGCTTTTCCTTTATCATTATCTCCTTTACCAGATGTAGAAGCTCTATCTGGACAATTATACTTATAATGACCCTTTTATAACAACCATAACAAACAACTTGAAATATTTCTTTTTGACCTCTATCTCCTCCCGAGAACTAAATTCCTTTCCTTGAAGAAGATTAATAGTTAAGCGGCCCATCTTTTTGAGCAGATCTTCATACTCGGTAGATGTACTAGGAGAAATATTTGTGCTCACCGGGAGTGGTTGTGGATTACGGACCAAAGGTGCTTTGGTGTAGGCTCTACTTTAGCAACAATTTCTTTGGGCTCCTCTTCCATGCTTTCTTCTTGCCTTCTTGCAATCTCCTTTGCTTGTTCAATGGTAGTTGGGCGGTCATACTTCACTCATTGTCTGATCTCTGGCTTCATCCCAAGAATGAAGTGCTTACAGAGGAGATTATCCATGCCATTCATCAACCCATCCGCTAGTCCTTCCTTCCAGATTTGGGCATCGAGCTTCCTCCTTAGCTCTAGAACACGAGCATGATAATCCCTTATCTTCTCCTTCTCTCCTTGGGATAGCTTTGTGATCTCGATCATGAGATCTGCATATTTCTATTGTTCACCAAATTCTTCAAGAAAACTTTCAATTAATAAATCCCATGAATTTTTCACATTATCACCTAGTGTTTCAAACCACCTAAGTCTGAACCATCCAAAAAGGTAGGAAAAATTCAGTCCATTGTTCCCTTCTTATGAAGGCCATTACAAATACAAGATCGTTTAAACTCTTGAATGAAAGAAGAAGCATCTTCATTAGATTGAGTTGAAAAAAGCAGGAATCTTTCCCATTTTCAAAAGTAACCACCGTGAAATACCAACTCACAAGTACAATCAACAAGACTTATGTGCACAAAATCAATTGGAATCACTATAGAAATGACCACGGTAAACTATGGTAAAACTTGACTTATTGCGGTAAAAACTGATTTTACTGTGGTAAACACTATTCATGGTAAAAAGTGAAGTTACTGCGGTAAATACTATTCACGGTAAAAAGTGACTTTACTGTGATAAATACTATTCACAGCAAAAATGACTTTATCATGGTAACTACTATTCACGGTAAAAATGACTTTACCATGGTAACTACTATGCATAGTAAAAACAAGGTTACCCTCTAATTGATTTTTGACTAAGTGGGAATATCTCTCCAGAAAATCCACCAACGAGGAATGATCCGTAACGGAACAAAAATGTCATCACCAATCCAGACACTATGATAATTCTTCACTCAGGAACTCCTCGTCTTTATGATTATTTACTAATGCACATGACCTTTAGTTTGGTGGATGTAATCTGGAAACAAAACAACAACATAACACAAGAATACCATCGACTATGATAAGACGAAATGATGACAAATCTGAAATATCAAAGTAAATTATAATATTAACATGAAATTATTCTGATCTCACCCATGAGGTACTTGAAGTGTTATTGACTTCACTTGCCTCTCACCAAGACTATGGGAGAAACTTTACAATTACACCTCTTAAAGGCTTCTTCAACACACCTTTAAATTGATGGCTTCCTTTGCACACTTCCTACAATATTTCTCACTACTTCTTTCTATGCTAAATGAGGGGTAGCCTCTCTTTTTATAGAACTTCCAGGATTATCCATCTTATCTCTAAGATAGGATAAGAAATCCACTCGACGAATCATATTCCATACCTTAACTCTTATCTATACATGTAAGCTTATCTTCTAAGATAAGATAAACCTTATCATTTTACATGGGTTCCACATTTTTAGACTTTTTACAAATAAAATACACAAAATATTTATGACCTCACTCCTTGTCCTTATTACCAATATAATATTTCTAATTCCTAATCACGTAAACCATACTTCTCTAATTACCCAAACTTTGACATTTTAACATTACAGGACCACTTCGACAAATATTTACTTTTTACAACATTCCTATTGTACTTTGGTATTACCGTACTCCACATTATTGGTGGCACCGTCTTGTGGCACCGTTATCTTCTATCGACGCTACTACTAATTATACTTAACAACATCATACATTAATGAAATAGAAATTACGGAGGAAAATTTTAGTGTCGGCAGTTACTTGAGATATATTCCGGAAAACGTGTAAATACGATTTGTTGATCTGTGTCCACCTCTCCTGTCCATTTAGCTTGGTCACTAAGTGCATGGCCATCCTAACTGTAGGATCTAAAATCATAGAAATGTCAAAGTACTGTCACCTATTCTTATAGTCATAGGCCTCCACATATTTCTTTATGGCCTCTTTGTCCTCCAAGTCATCATCAAGTGAATCACCCTTGTAGGTAAGACTAGTAAATTTGGAGATCAGTTGGTGAGTTATCCTCATTCTTTACCCCATGAAGTACAAATGGTATTCATTTATGTGTGAAAGAAGCCATTGGTACAACCGCTCAGTTTACCAAAATAGGGCAACTCATATAGCTACAATAATCCAACATTCTCCCTTTTCACTGTGACTTCATCGTCATAGATGGGCATTCCATCAGGTGTCCTCTTGTCTGTAGGTCTAACCATTTCTAATGCCATCTCTTTCTATGTGGCATTTTTGCAATGGTTGTAATCACTTACCACCATCTTCCTTACATGGGATACCCACTCCTTTCCGAGCAACACGCCATATAGGTATTGTATCTCTGCATACCAATCCTCATTGAAACTAGTGGAAACAACCTGTTTCCCTTTTCCCTTGCCCTTCTTTGGTGCCATCTTATTATTGGGTTACTAAAAACAAACTCTTCCTTGCTCGATCAAATCTGTGGCTTACCTTCATGGAAAAAATCCCTTTAATCTTGTGCCTAGCTACACCCTAATTTGGAAAACCCTTCCGAGAAGACGATGTACTCTCCTGAAATATTCTTCCCTATGCCTGTACTTCTTCCACTCTGGTTTGCAAATCACACTAGTCACACACTAAGATTTTCATGATTTTTCCTTCACGCAAATCTTCTTCGTGGATGCCCTAGTTTGCAAGAGCTCTTTGATATCACAATTTCAGGGTAAACAATAATGTGCCCGACCTTCTACTTATAGATTTTGCTTGTTTTCCATGATAAATGCAATTCCACCTACCAACATAATTTAGCAATAAAGGAAGCATTTTCCACTAAATCCAACCTTAAGCACTCTCACCCTTGAGCCTATCCTATGTGAAAAATCTCTATAACCTTCAGAGCACAAAAATCCTTACTAACAAAAAATCCTCACGTGCGCGCTTGTAGCGCCAAAGGCACTTCATCAGTACTTAACCAATTTTTTTCCCTCGCCTACCTCATGTTGTTCTTGCACTTCTCATCCTTTATACGTGGTCTTTGTAAAGTTATCCAGACACCAAACTCCTTATGTCCACCTTTTCTACATATGCACACTCTTCCACGCTACACACTTTTTTATCCTTCAATCCGAGCCATCAAAAAACAACTTCCACTACCAACTTCTATTTTACTTCACATTACTCCACCCCACACAAAAATAGATGTGTGATCCTCTGCGCATACACAACCTTTTGAAAATAATAAGTGGCTACCAGTGCAAGGTGCACAAAAAAAAATAAGAAAGGAACAAGCAACAAGAAAGGGAAAGACACAAAAAATAAGCTGCATTAAAGGAAATCCTAAGCTAAATGGCAATATTGCCTTATTTATAATTACATAGAGGCCTTATTTATAGTAGGGCTTCAACCTACTCCCATTGAAATGGCCTGGTAATCTTGTCCCATCTAGAGCTTGAAACTGGCATGCGCCTGAATCAAGGATGTACGAGATGATATATGGCCCTAACAAATGGAATTTTAGTTTTCGAGGATGGCGCAAAAATTTGGAGTCATAAAATAAGATCATCTACCCAACCTTGAATTGTTTGTTCTTAATATGGTGATCATGTCATGCTTTTTTGTCGCATATTTTTAGCCTTCTAACTCCACCTATCAAGTGATCACCTTTCGTCCAACTGCATTAATTTCTCCATGCGCTCTGTAGTGATTATTCATCGAGTTAATCCTCTTACGCATGTAATATGCGAAGATGGTAGCATGAATTGGAATGGTGTGGCCTTGTTTAATTTCTTGTAGGTAGTCCTATACGCCCATAGTACAGCTGAAACTTTGTCATCCCAATCATGTCTTCCCACATCACAAATTTTAGTTAACGTGTGACTCAAAATTTTGTTAAACACCTCAATAGTTCCATTAGCTTGTGGGTGGTATGGGGTAGTCTTATGGTGGGCTATCATGAATTTTTCCAACAAGATCCTAATTGTCTCATTTAAGAAATGAGTACCCCTATCACTCGTTAAGCTCAATGGACATCCATATCATTGATTATATTTTCCCACAAGAACCTAGTTGTTGTTTTTATTGTGCAGTCCCTTGTAGGCGCTACCTCTGCCCATCTTGTTAAGTAGTCAATGCAAGTGATGATATAGTGTGAACTAGTCCTTCATGCGGTAGGTGAAATTGGTCCTACAAAATCAATGGCCCACTTTTCAAATGGTTTTGTGCTAGCTATCAACCTTAAGGGCATTTCATCCCTTATTCTATGCTTACCAAGGTGTTGGCAATGGTCACAGGCCTTACAAAACTCAATGCAATCTTGGTAGATGCTTTCCCACCAAATCCCTGACAATATGATTTTTCATCCAGTGGCATTCCCTGTATAGTGCCCACCTGTAATCCCACCATGTGATTTCTCCATGATTGCAACACACTCATGTTCTAACATGTGCCAACACAAAACCTCATCATGACCTAGTTTGTATAAGTCTCTACTGATTAGCATGTAGGGTGCAACGCATATGGCTAACTTTTTTCTTTCCAAGGTCTTCATTCCTTCTGGCACCACACCCATTTTAAGAAACACAACAATATCTTCTAATTTAGAGGGCGTGTGCCACAACCTAAATAGTTGTGCATATAGAATAGCATCCTTAATGCTCTGTGCATCCTCCCCTGATTCAATCCTTGACAAATGGTCAGGCCCTAAGTTACTCTTTCCTAGTTTCACAATAACTGTAAACTCAAATTCTTGAAACAAAAAGACCCACCAACATATGCACCCTTGAAAAATGGGATTTTTCACCAAGTACTTCAATGTCATGTGGTATGTGTAGAATATGAGGGTGTTTTCAAAAGATATTGCCTAAATTTGTGCAGCATGTAGATCATTGATAGTGCTTCGCGCTTAGTATTAGTGTAGTTATGCTTTGCTGGTGTTAACTTCCTACTAGCAAAACACAAGGGGTGGTCAACAATCCCTTCATAGGATGTGCTAAGAATGCTCCAATTTTCATCCCTGAAGCATCAAAATGTACATGGAATGGCTTATCCCAAGAGGAAAAGCATAATATGGGTGCAGTGATAAGCCTACTCGTCAATGTATAAAACGTTGTCTTATACACCTCTCCCCAATGAAATGTACTTTCTTGTTTTAGTAACTTCTCTAACAGTGGGCCTTGGCATACCCTTTAATAAATTTCTGGTAGTACCATGCATGCCCAAGAAATTCATACACTATGCTTCGGTTGTTAGGCTCCCCCAATCCCATAATAATGGTAACTTTTGGGGATCCACTAGTAATCCTTCCTTACATATGATGTGCCCCAACAGGGTTCCAAATAGAGTAGCGAAGAGACACTTCTTGATGTTGAGGGATATGTGCAACTTCTGACATCTTTCAAACATTAACCATAAATTGTCACAATGGTCTTTCACTAGTCCATACACCGTCTAGTCATCAAGGTAGACCTAAAGGAATTTATGGATAAAATCCTAAAATTCTTGGACCACTATATGTGAAAACACATCAAGCGCATTCTTCAGTCCAAAAGGCATGACCATATAGAAAAAACTTCCCCATTCAATGGAGAAATTTATCTTTTCTTGATCTTCTTTAGAAATTCTAACTTAATGGTATCCTGAGAATCCATCCGTGAAGGAATAGATCTCGTTCCCAGCCACTCCTTCCAGGATCTCCTTGGTAAAAGGGGTTGAAAAGGATCAATTACACATACTACATTTAAGTCTTTGTATTCAACACAAATCCTTATCCTTCCATCCTTTTTAATGCTGATGACCATGGGGCTTACCCATTATGATTCCTCCATAGCTTTAATTATGTCTGAAGCGATCATTTTGTCTATCTCCTCCTTGAATTTGACGTGAAGATTCAGATTCATTTGGTAAGGCCTCTTCCAAATCGAGTGCACAACCTCCTTGAACTTGATTTTCATTTCTCCCAAGGAGTGGTGAATGCCTTTAATCTCATGGTATCCATGCGAAAATAAGTCTTGAAACTCATGCAATAGATCAATGATCTTTGAAACCTCCTTCTCTGACCAATAGTCCCCAATAGTGGCCCCCTTAGGTTCCATTTCTGAACTTATGTTAACCTTATTTATTTTTAGGGTCTCATGGTAGGTGCATGCTTTCTCATCAACAATATCAATAACTTTGTGCGTACCTTCACTATGGTTAACGTACAAACTCTCCATCTCTTCACCATCTATTACATAGACCATATTTCCCTTCTCTTTCTCCATGCATGCATGCTCAAGCTACACCTCTTTTGAATCTTCCTCATCAAAGCACGGTTCCAAACTAGGTTCACCCAATAACTCCAGTATTCTATCCTCTGCCATGAACTATCTCCCATTGTAAGGAACTTAACAACCTATAATTCCCTATCCACCAATGGTTTAGTACTCGATATTCAAAATCTTGAAGGAGGTCAGTCATCAACTCCTGTCAATTTCCTATCTAACGACGCATCTATGAGTGAATATACCTTGTGCACACACAAACTTGTAAGGTGGAATATAACTTATACACCCATAAAGAAGGTGGAAAGGCCTCTCGTGCCTTCTATCCATGCTTTCTCACATGCTTGGATGTGAAATGAGGTGGGTTCCTTCCCATAATAGTCTTATATGACAAATGTGCATTTCTCTGAAAAAATATCTAAGAATGTGATTCTTACCTCGTACCACTCTAGAAGGGTATCGCAATGTGTCACCCACCAACACCCTGCAGTCACAAGCAAGTTATAACTGAGCATCCCTCTTCTTTTGATCTAATTTTTCCATTGGGTCTCCATATCTTGTAAGAAAACATCGGGTTGGCCCCTCCAGAGTAACTTGGTGATTTTTTTCCTCCCAGGGCGCTTGACCGAGAGTTCTTGTGTCACTCTCATGTGAGCCTCTTAAATTTCACCCAATTAACTCATAAGTCTCGTGTACCCAATTATCGGATGTCACACCGGTTATATAACTCATACATTAAACATATTCAAACTGAATAACTCCTTCCATAGGGTAAATCACCTCAAGGTCCCTAATAGAGCACACATAAATCCTATCAAGAACTTCTTCTCCCAAGGGCTCAAAGTATAGGGCATTAACTTTCCATTAGTCAGGGGATAATAACTCGTTCTTCCTTGTTTTCAAAACTTATGTACCCCTTATTGAACCATAGGTCAACATTGCTCTTGTAACACCGGGGCACCCAAATTTGGAAATTTGTCTACCTCGGATAGTGCCAAGACTTCAAAATCCCCAGTGAACTTTACCCCTAAGATAGTGATAACAACATCCTTTAAGACACCAATGGGCATTGTCTTTGTCTTGTTAGCCATATACAACACATTCGAGGACAACTATAATGGGGGCCTTCCCATTTGATGCCATACGTCTAGAATGAGGACTTTTACCTCCATTCCATGTAAATCAGAATATTGCTTAGAAGCCATCCATCCACAACAATATTCAAGGTAATCTCCTTATCATAGTCAAGGATGTGGGGAGGAAGGTTAGCATGCAAACACATCTTTTTCGTGCCCTACTACGGCACATGGTACATTTTCCTATAACCATTCCCCTTGAAAAATAATTATATACTCTTTATTTAACTTTTTGATACTTCCCGACCTCATCCATATCCTTCTATAGAGCCTCAACACTCTTCCTTTTCTCTAACTTCCTTGACTACTCTTTTAAGCATTGGATCTCCCCTTGTAGGCTCCAAATCACATCCATGGTTTCTTGATACACTTATTTTTGATGAGTAGGATCCAGATACTTTTCATGTACCACCTCTTCTCTAATAACCAGTAGTATCTACCTTGGTACTTCCCTGTAGCATGTAGCCTTAGCTCACGTCGTAACTAGTACGGAGTTCTGTTCCGACCCACATGCCACTCTTGGCATACACCGTGAATCGACCTTCTTTATGCTTACCATTCGTGCCTTTTTCCTTCCGCTATTGTTGGCTCATATGTTCAAATAGCTCCGGGTAGTCCTCATACTTACGCTTCTTTCCATAGAAATACCATTGTAGCGAGATCCAAGCATTCTCACTTATAGTGCTCAGTAGACCCACAATTGTAATAGTTTCCACGCATGACCTCACTTCTTCCTCCATGGTTACCACAATCACAAGATACTCCTCTCGAAACCTCTTCCATGTACCCCTCCATTTGTGTGCCCTTCATAGTGATGACCATCGTCCTTGGAATTGTTTGCGAGGCTAGTCAGTCACACACCAATATCAATGGCATTGTGTATCTGGTCAATCAATCTACAATCCTTGGTGTCATGAGTAGTAGAGGTGCAAATATTACAATAACAAGACACATTTTTACGGATTAAGTATCGATCTCTATGGTAAATTTCACATTCCACCATCATGGTGCGTCTTAATCTCTAAGGATAATTTTGTTTTGTATCCCCTCTACCTCACAATCCATGCACCATAGGCCACTGCGAGACTCATGCATCGAGTTTGTAGAAATATTTTCCAGCTACTTCGCCATTGCAACAATCTACACTTCAAGAAAATAGCTAACACTAGTATCCATACTCCTAATAGCCTCATCATGCATGGAAGCCTCTAAGGCCTCGCGCAGTCTCATGGAAAGTCTTGTGCCAAATTGATCTCCTAAATGGTGTTATTAACCCTCCAACAAACCACTGAGCATGCTAAGAAGGATGAATATCATAAGAAAATTTGTATAAGAGAGTCTTGAAACGCACATCGTACTCCCACACACTCTATGTCATACCTTATTGAATTTTCTTGGTAGCGCTAATGCTCTTCTGTTCAAACTCAAGGATATGAAATTTAACCAAGAAGGCATTCCGTAGCATGGTGTAATCCACCACCGTTGTTTGATTAGGTTCATAACTTTGGTACCAACTATACGTGTGTCCTTGTAATGTCATTGTAAACTGACTTACCTTTTACTCTAGGTTAGTGATCCCCTTTGCGTGTCATAACAACTCACACTTGTGTACATGCTCTGTAACATCCTCAACACCTTTTTAGTCTGGTATATGTAAAGACATTTCGAAAAACACTTGTTGAGGCCCTTTTCCACACGATCCAACCTCGATTTCCTCCAAAGTGTTATCTACACCACCAGATCTGCTATATCCACTAGGTCCTGTCCCTCTTGACCCACCGAGATCCTCTAGAACTACCGGGTCCATCAGGTCCTCCAGCTCCTATACCACTATATCCACCTCTTGTAGCTAGTAATGGGCCTGAAGTGGTTGCACCTAGTGTCCCACTAAATTGTGCACCAACCATTTATGAGATTGAACCTCTACCGGATGTTTGTCTCACGCCGCTTCCAGACGTGATACCAAAGCTTTGTATACACCCGTAATTTTCCCAAATTTCATTCCATACAATATTCCTCCAAATATAGGAAATGATTGTGCATCCATAGATGTACAAAATGAGAAATTATCTCTTATGTGTAGATCGGTCACTCCTACCAATACCAACTTGGTTAGCAATACTTATCTATGGATTTAGAAAACTAAGCGCAAGAGGTTGGTCACTAGGTGGATTCAAATGCGTGCTTGATGGATCTCCTTTCTCCAAGTGATGAACTCTTGTTAGAAGGCAAGTGGTCTCTGTCCCGTATTTTCCAAGATGGGGTAGCACAAATTTCTCAGGCTCCACATTCTCTACGTGAACCTCAATTAATTCCCACAATGTTTGCCTCCATAGATCCATTACTCTTACAACCTCATGTTTTCTATCCAACTCCCTTTTATGAGCTTCATTATACTTGATTCATCTCTCTTCCCTCTCCTTTTACGCATACGGTATGCCATCTTTCTTAACCCTAGCTTACTCACCAAGAACTCAAAAGAAGCTTAGTCAACCATAGGAAATGATTCCAAAATTAGTGTAATGATCAGGATCTTTTTGGCTAAAGGAAAACACACAAAAATGATCCTCTAAGATCCTTTAAGATCTCAAACTCAAAGCAACCTCGGGTCAAGAATATGTATAAATAGTGAATTCCAAGGTATAAGCTGGTCAAGACTCTTTTCCATGATGATCAACACCATGTGTCCAAGTCGGATCAACAAGCGTAGCCTCACGATATTCATCTTGGGTCCACATGTGAGATCTATAATATTATCTTGATCTAGATGTGTACGCGAAAGCCATTCATACAAATCTACTAGAAAACAACAAAAGAAGGTCTCATACGGCTCATGATATGAGTGCTCTTCTACCCATCTGTGTTTATCAAACTCAGGTCCAATACTAAATCTCTGAGAAAACTCATCCTCTATGATCTTAAACCATGCTTCAACATTATCCAAGGTCAATCGCTCTGTCATCACGCATCATTCACACAATAGATTCAAAAAGAGATCCCGGTAATGGAACCAAGATGTAAATCGCTTTTATCCACCTACTATCTTCTAACCCCATGTGTGTCGGCCTATCATCCAACAAGCATTGGGCACTCACCGAGGCACGCACGGGTGATGAGCCCCTCCTTTATGTGAGCATTGTGAGAAGATCTTGCCATTGTTAAAGAATTAGTTGCAAAAAAGTAGATATTCATGTAAGAGCACAATATGAGCTACCATATCCTTATACCCATACATGAAAACGAGAGAAACAACACAACATGGATTATGAAGAATGGATTTGATTCATATTATGAAGAAATGACACTATGGTTTTCACCCATGAACAAGATATCATGAAAAATATATATATATATATATATATCAAGAGTGCTAAATAACCACATTACATTCAAAAGGCCATGTCATGTCGAATACAATAATTCTCAAGGATTTGGCCCATACAATATATGCTAAAACAAATATCTAACTCATATATCGGATTCCTAGCTATGCCCCCTTATTACATAAATTTTACATACCCAACCCTTAGATATGATGACCTTCTTGCAACTCCCTAATGTAAACCCCCAACTCTACGGCCTCCTAATACTTTCTACAAAGCTTCCCTTTTTCCATGCTATATGTATATCCATATATATCTTGGTGTCTCTTCTTCTACCCCGAGCATCTCTTCTTATAGGTCCAGTACCCACCTTCATGCATTCCTTCAAGAGTAGATCACATGCCAAGTGTCCATGTGGTACTTCATCTATGAATGCTTATCATGTTCCAAGATCTCCACTTTCTATAATGATGTCTTCCTAGGAATATTCCCTACATGGAATATCCTTTTCTTGACCATCAAGTCTCCATATGGCACCTTATCCACTCGGCATGCCTAGTCGGGTCACATTTTTCCTTAAGTGACTACAAAACACCGAATATGGCTAAGTCCTTAGATCCTATGTATTGTCTCCTTGTGCACTCCCCGGTCTCTCCTAAAATCTTCTAAAACCTCTTTGTCTCACACACTTCTCCCCACGTTCCCTTCTTCTTATTACTCCGTAGACGCACGTGTAATTTGGTACTTAGCCAATAATTCAGGGCCCAATGATCTCAGTAAACTCTTCAACTTTTGAATTATTCACAAAATCACAATTAATCGTTGTTGTTTACTTTCTATTAGAAAATAACAAAGATAGCTAGTGAATGAATTATTATTGTGCTTAGAATCAACAATGGTAGTAAAGGAAAGAATATAAGCTCACAAAACACCAACAATTTTTATCCTGGAAAACCCCCCAAAGGAGGAAAAACCAGTCGGGAAGGGCAATTGCTCTTTCTTCCCACTTCTATTGGCCAATTCAAATCAATAAGTACAGAATTTACAATAAGTATGAAAGAGAAGTAGATAATATCCCTAGACTTCCTCTCAATTACTTGCTTACTCTATCTCACACTCCTTTCTTATACGAGAATACAATTCCAAGTAATATTTTTTGCTCACTTGCTTTCATACTTCGATGATCTTCTACACTTCTACAATCATGTATTTATAGCCTTTCTCATGTCCTCCCATGCACTAGAGAATGGGAAAGGTCATGAAGGAGAAGAGAAACAAAGATCCTTTTAAATTCAAAGGTTGTTCATTTCAATTTTGTTTTACATGTCCCGTAATGGCTAGGACCATCGCCCTATGCAAACCGGTGGTTACTTGGGACCACCGCCTCTGGGTGGAGGTTACTCAGAACTAACACCTTACACATACAATTCCAAGTAGTAAGAATTTCTTCCTCACTTGCTTTCATACTTTGATGATCTTCTACACTTCTACAATCATGTATTTATAGCCTTTCTCATGTCCTCTCGTGCACCTTTGGAGAATGGCAAAGGTCATGAAGGAGAAGAGAAACAGGACATCCTTCTAAATTCGGAGGTTGTTCATTTCAAATTTTGTTTTCTATCTGTAATGGCGTAACCGCTGCCCTATGCAGACAGTAGTCTTGGGACCACCACCCCTACACGGGGTGGTGGTCCTCTTACTAAAAGACATAACCTCCATTTATTGCTTTTCTTTCTTTGTCTTGATGATTTAAATGAAGTGGAGTTATTTTGGATCCCTATGGATCACACCTCCCCTACTTTGGAGTCTTTTTGTCCCACAAAAGCTTAGTGGGGGAGTAGATGAGAAATAATTCCCTCACTTACTCCTTCGAGTACTCACTACCGGCTTTCCTTGGTTTCTTTCCTTTCAATCCAATCTGCCAAGACTCCTACGGACCTCTTCTAGTCTCTCTGACCTTCTGTTGTAGCACTACATCCTCCTCTAATTCACCTCATGAGTCCAAGACACAATCCTCAATGGAGGGTAGTAACTGTAGTTCTTCAACTTCATCTAACATGGATGGATCATATAGGTGCAAGTTCTAACAGTTTACTACAAAGTACATCCTCATAAAAGATGGAAAATCAAGTCGAAAAGCATTTTCCCCAACCTGATCCAATATGGTCAAGGGTCCATATCGTAGTGGCTTGAGCTTCCATGCTTGACCTTGTAGTATCTCCTTACTCAAGTAAAGCCAAACTTTATCTCCAACATGAAGCTTATGTTCCCTCCTATGTTGATTGTTCCTATCTTTGTACTTGGCTTGAGATTTCTCTAGTTGTTCTTTGAATTTGAGATGGATTTTCTAGATCCTCTCAATGAATTTGTTTTCTCTAGTCACCTTTGTGTCTCGTGTCTCCTTCTCGTCCTGCTATTTAACTATTATGTCCAATGGATTTGTAGGTAGATATCCCAAACATGCTTCAAATGGTGACTTCATAGTGGATGTGTGTACTTTGCTGGTTATAGGAATGTTAAATGTCAGCTAAGGAATCATCCCAAGTCCTTCGGTATTTGTTATTATACCCTCTCGATCAACTATACAAAATTCTTTTTACCACCTCTATTTCTCCATTTGTCATGGATGGAAAGTTGTGCTACTTTATAACCTGGTATCCATCTTGTCCCACAAAGTAGTCCAAAACTTCCCCAAGAACTTGGAATCACTGTCATAAACAATAGACTTTGCAAACCAAAATGCACCCATAAATTAGCAAAGAAAAGATCTCGCCTCATGTACTTTTACTATGTTTTTTCATGTCATAAGAATACATATTTTACTAAATCTATTAACAACAACATAGAGATAGTAATGGTCATGTTTAGACATAGGTAATCCTCCTACAAAATCCATAGAAATGTCCTCCCACAGATGAGTAGGTACTAGCAACGGCATATACAAACCTTCCTTCCTAGTCTTAGGCTTGCTAGTACAACAAAGTTTACATCCCCGTATAAATTTTGATACTTCTTCTTGCATATTGGGCCAATACACATACATTTGCAAGTGGGATAGGGTCTTACCAACACCGAAATGTCCCACTACTTTCAAGGTATGTGCTTCCCTCATCAATATAATTATCTCTTCTTTTGGCACGCAAAGCTTCCCCCATCGGTAGAGTAGCCCGTATTTGAGATAACAATCTTCAATACCTATCCTTTCATTCCCTTGGGACTACAACTGCTGAGGTGTCACCCCAAATTCTTTTTCCTAGGCATATGCCTCTCCGTAAGCTTCCTTTATGAAGGGCTCGATCTAAGAGATAGTGGCCAAACAGGAAAACTTCTCCTATGTGGGTGGCCTAGACAACATGTCTACCACCAAGTTTGTACTACCCTTCTTGTATTTAATCACCAGATGGAACTGCTGAAGGAACCCCATCCATTTATAGTGCCTTGCCTGCTACAATTTAGACTGTGCTTGCAAATACTGGAGAGGTTTGTGGTCAGTGTGCACAATAGTTTCTTTACCCAACAAATAATGCTTCCATTTTTTAATTTCTGAACTAGTGCATACATTTCTTTATCATATCTTGAATATATTTTAACTTCTGAAGTGAAATTTTTAGAATGATAGCATGTGGGTTTACCTCCTTAAAGAAACACTTTGCTCTCATAGTGTAATCAACGACATAAGTCTCTACTTCAAAAGTATGCTACAAATTAGGAAGAGCAATCTTGGAGCATGACTAGTATTGTATTTCAATAACTCAAAGGATTTTTCTTGTTCCTTACCCCAATAAAAATCCTTACTCTTTGCGGCCACCCGAGTGTGTAGAGGTGTTGCAATCACGGAGAATCCCATAATGAACTTCCGCATGTACTGTAATGCTTCCATAAAACTCCTAGTCTTTGTGGCTCCTATTGGTGTTGGCCAATTAGTGATGGCTTCCACATTCTTTGGATCCACTCATAGCTCTCCTCCTCCAACCACGTGCCCAAGATAGAAAAGTGAATTTTGGAAAATTCACATTTCTTCATATTACAAAGCAGCTTGTTTTTCCTTGGGAACTTGCAAGACTTGATGCAAATGAGTTAGACGTTCTTCCCATGTGGCACTAAAGATCAAGATATCATCTAGATATACAATGACACATGAATATATGAAATCCCGCAATACTTCATTCATCAGGTCTCATAAATGTGGTGGGTTTATTGCATAAACCAAAATGAAGTACTAACCATTCATACAAACCATGTTTCATCTTGAAGGTAGTCTTCCATATATCCTCCTTTATTCGACTTGGTGATAACTTGACTTGAGATCCAAATTCGTGAAATTTTTTGCATGCTTTGAAGCTGGTCCAAGAGATCATCTATGCGGGGTAGTGGATATCTGTTCTTTATGGCGATCTTGTTCAAAGTGAAGTAGTCAATGCACATTCTCCAAGAACCGCCTTCTTTGGCACCATCACAATAGGTGAACCGCACGATGAGGTGCTCGGACATATCATCCCTTGGTATATTAGTTCTTGGAATTGTTTCTTTACTTCAATACTCTCAAGCAAGGATTTCCTATACAACTCGATGTTTGGTAGATGTGACTCGACAATAGCTAAATCTCATTCTCTCCTTCTCGTTTTAGTGGTAACCCACTAGGAGCCCGAAATACTTCCTGAAAAGAATGAATAATACTATCCAAATCTTTCTTTCCTTTGTTAGAAAACTCACAAACTTCTTCCCCATCTTATTTATCCTTTAACAAAAGTAAACAAAAATGATTATGATTTTCCCGAATAAGTCATTTTTCTTGGTTAGCACTTACCATAGTAACCCATGTCTTAGGCAGGTGTGCCCAGATGTTGTAGCTGATCCCATCCTTGACCCTTCTATACCAGTTTTCCCTTCTCATGAATATAGCATCCCTAAAATACAACTAAGGACTCCCAAATACAACATCAAAAGCATCAAGTGGAATACCGTCAACTTCAAAACATCTATATATTGGGAATTTATCCCAAACTTGACCTTACATCTTCTTGTTACCTGAATTTCAACACCCTTCTTCACCCAACCCAAAGGATAAGGGTGTGGATGCTCGTAAGTCTTAAGACAAAGATTCTTTAGAACTACCTCAGAAATCAAGTTAGATTGAGAGCCAGTATCAACCAAAGCATTTACCTTAGTTCTCTTGATCTCTATTTTGATCTCAAATAGTTTACTCATCTCTTCTTCACTGTCCATGTTGGTGGCCATGCATCCAAGCCTTTCATCTACATCCAAGTCAACTTCAATTTCCACCTCCCCTTATGTCTTTACAAATATCATGGACTTCTTGGAGTCCTTGGTTCGGTTCTTTGGATGTAACTCCGGATGTAACTTCCAACATGTAGCATCATTATGATGATTTATATCACATTTCTTGCAAAAATTCTTGGGATCTTTATAAGTATTCAAAGTAGTGGCAGCTTGTTTACCTTTCCTTTCCACTTACCCTTGTTACTTGTTTGCCCGTAATCCTTTTTTCTCGCTGATTTGTTGACTTTACTCTTACTCTTCTCCTTCTCCTTTTTTTCATCATCTATGTAGTATCCATGTACACATGCTTCATTGAGATCTTTGGGCTTTGTGGAGATGACTTTTCTTCGAAGGTGAGTGTGTTGTTCTCCTAAGAACTTGGTCGAATATCCTCATCCTCCAAATCCATGTTTAGCAACATGTCTTGACTCTAAAACTTTGTAGTATAGTCTTGCACACTTTGACCACCGCCTTGTCTAAAATACTCGCCATTTAATCATTTGGTCAATTTTGTGGCCAATAAGATAGAAATTAGCTCTAAGTAATTCTTTACCAAGATTTTACAATTGGATGCTTCTTCTTCTCACAAGTGGTTAGATGGGTTTCCCACCAAACTAGAGCATTTCCCTCCATTTTGAGATGTGGAAAGGTGATTTTTGTGCCTCGGTGACATTATGGACACTAAAATAGACTTCCAACCATTTCAACCATTTATAAAGTAAATCTGCATTTATATGTCCTTCGAAGCTTTTGATTTCAACTTTAGTCTCAACTTTAAAAGGAGCATGTTAATATTTTACCTTTTCTCTTGTGTTAGAAGTCTCTTCTTCATGCTCTTCCCAATAATCTTCCTCATGGTGGTTCTTGCCTATACCAAACTTTTTGGCTAAGCCTCGAACCACCGATTCCATGGAGTCTTGCTTGATGGAAGATGACTTCGTGAATTTGAAAGTTCCTCTTGCCTTCTAAACATACTATCCATCATGGTCTCCAAAGATCTCGATTCTACAAACCAAGTTCTATTCCTCCATTTATCCCCGAATTCTCTGTCCATTTCTTTGTATAAATTTTTGGATCGCAAGGTAAAGCTTCTTTGCCTTTAGATATTTTCACTGTCATACAAATTCAAGAATGAATACCACATCCTGGATACTTGTTAGCTCGATACCAATATCATCTCGTAAACTTTTCAACTTTGGAATTATTCAAAAAATCACAATTAATCATTGTTGTTTACTTTCTATTAGAAAATAACATACATAGCTAGTGAATGAATTATTATTGTCTTTGAGAAGCAACAATGGTAGTAAAGAAAAGAATATAATCTCACAAAACACCAACAATTTTAATCACGGAAAACCCCCAAAGGAGGAAAACTAGTTGAGAAGGGAAACTACTTTTCTTCCCACTTCTATTGGCTAATTCAAATCAATAAGTACAAAATTTACAATAAGTATGAAAGAGAAGTAGATAATATCCCTACACTTCCTCTATATTACTTGTTTGCTCTGTCTCACACTCCTTTCTTCTACAAAATACAATTCCAGCAGTAAGAATTTCTTGCTCACTTACTTTCATGCTTCGATGATCTTCTACGATTCTACAATCATGTATTTATAGCCTTTCTCGTGTCCTCCCGTGCCTGGAAAATGGGAATGGACATAAAGGAGAAGAGAGATGAACATCCTTTCAAATTCGTGAGAGTTGTTCATTTCAAATTTTGTTTTCTATCCGTAATGGCGGGACCACCGCCCTATGTAGACCAGGGGTTATGTCCTGGGACCGCCACCCTGTGGGGCGGTTCTATAATCGCCTTCCTACACCACAAGGTGGTGGTCTGTTACTTAAAAGATAGAATCTTCATTTATTGCTTTTATTTCTTTATGTTGACTGATTTGAATGAAGTGGATTTATTTTGGATCCCTATGGATCACACAACAAAAATCACACTACCATATTTATCAAATGTTTAAGAACATACATTGGAGGAAAGTTCACATCTTTGGAATTTCAAAAATATTACACTAAATTTAGGATTTAAATGCATACAACCACCCTCTATACTCAAACACAAAACATGGTTGTTGAATGAATGAATAGGAATCTTCTGGAGAGATCAATTAACATGCTCGATAATCCAAATTTGGATAAAAATTTATGGGTAGAAGTAGTTTCTACAACTTGTTATCTTATAAATTTCTCACCATCAGTTGTAATAGAATAAGATATTCTTGAAGAGGTATTGATAGGTCATCCATGTGACTACTTAGATTTGAATTTTTTTGTTCGAATGCTTATGCTCTTACTAATAAGAATCAATGTTTAAATTTATTCCCAAGATCCAAGAATTACATATTTGTTGGGTAAGGTGAAGTAGACGGTGTTAAGGGATACGGACTATGGGATGCTACTTCCCACCAAATCATCATCATAAAATATGTAGAGTTTGATGAATCCCCTTTCCTAAATTGAGATTCTAAAATGAAAAAGAATAGGAACTTGAATATCAATTTGTCAAGGTTGAAATCCATCCATTTTCGTAGATAAAAAAAAGAAATTCAACCATTTTTCAATGTTGAATATGTTGAAGCTTCAAAAACATGAGGAAACACCTAAGTAGATGGTATAGAGGTCATGAAACTTGAGGAAACACCTCCGATCCATTATAGAGATCTACATGAGATGATGAGTAAGGCATCCTCCTAGTAAGTACAATCCCAATATTTCCATTGTTTTGATTTCTAATGATTGAGAACCTAGCTTTTTTATCAATAATCATTGAAATATTTGGATAGTACCAAGAGGAAAATAGAAATTTAGGATGAGATGGATGCTTTGGAAAATAAAAGGTCATGTGACCTAGTACACGTTCCAAAAGGAAAAGTCATATTAGCTCCAAATGGGTTTACAAATGAAAGATAGGTGTTGATAACAAAATTGAAAGGTACGGGGGCTAGATTGGTGGTAAAAGGATTTGTATAGGATAAATTATTTATTTTCATGATATCTCTTCACCAATTTTTAAACTTGTTTCAATTTGAGTGCTCTTAGCACTAGTTTTATTACTTGATTTGGAGTTGGAGAAGTTAGATGTTAAAACAAATTTCTTGCATGGATATTTATAAGAGGATGTGTATATGGAACATCCTAAATGATTTGTACAAAAAAGGAAAAAAAAAAAAATTGTTTGCAAGTTTAGAAATCATTGTATGACATGAAATAGTCACCCAGAAATGGTACAAGAATTTTGATGCTTTCATGACCATCTATTTTTAGTAATTAATATGACCATTGTGTTTACTCACATTTTTGGATAGATTTTTTTACGCTATATTGGAATTATATGTTTATTATATGCTTGTTGTAAGAAAAATCATTGCGAAATCAACAGCTTAAAGGCTCATTTAGCTAGGACATTTGATATGAAGGATCTAAGAGCTGAAAAAAAAATTTAGGCATGGAGATACATAGAGACAAGAAAATAGTAAGATTTGGTTATCACCAAATAATTATTTAGAAAAGATACTAACTATATTTCGTATGAAATATGTTAAGCTAGTTAAAATCGATTTTTCTTCCCATTTCAAACTTTTTCAATTTTTTTGTCCTAGAGAAGAAGAAGAAAAGTAGTACATTTCTCATGTATGATATGTTTGTGTAGTATGGAGCTTAATGTATGCTATGGTATGTACAAGGTATAACATTTCATATGTAGTTGGATTTGTTAGTAGATATATGGAAAATATAGGTAAAGAACATTGGGTATCACTGAAGTGGGTGTTTCACTACTTATGAGGCACTAGTGATTATTGCATCACCTATAATAATAGTGGTGATTCTATTTTTGGATATGTTGATTCAGATTTTTGTAGGTGATTTTAACAAAATAAAATATCAAATTCTAGTTATTTTTTTACTCTTTCAGGTGGACCTATTAGTTAGATGTCACATCTTTAAAAGATTGCTATTATGTCAACTACCTAAGGCAGAATATGTAAATGCCTATTATGCTTGTCAAGAGGTAATTTGTATAACACTCAAAGTGTTATTAATTTGGCCAACAATCCATTGTATCACAATAATAAAAAACATATTATAGTTAAGTACCATTCATTTACACATTTTATTGATGAAGGAAAATTAGCACTAGAAAAGGTCAACACTAAATAAAATTATGCTCATATGTTCAAAAAACTAGTATTATTAGAGAAGCTAAAATGGTGTTTGGCTTTTCTTGGCTTAAAATAAAGGTGATGAGTTGGTCGGTTATTAACTAAAAATGTGGATATATAATAGTTAATCTAATCTAGAATAGCTTGTAAATATAGTAAATAAATACAATAAATGACTACGGAAAAATGACCCAGTAACTCATCTAATGAAAGTAGAAACACTAATATGCAAGAGAAGTATGAAAATGACTTAGCTGATTTGATGAACATGTGAGATGTGTCACATAATAAATAGAATAATATGGAAGCATGAGAGACTATGTAAAGGTCCTAAAAAGGACAGATCTGGACTAATTCTCTGGACTGGGATACCTAAAGAAGGACTAGGGTACCTTGATCTACAAAAGATGGGCACTCGATCGTGTAGGAGGTCCAAAACTGAGTTTTACAGGTTTGGGAGGTGGTTTAAAACCCTTATTGTGTGTTGCATCGATTCATTTTACTACGCCAAATGTACCTAATAATCCAACATGAAAGAAAGACACAGTAAAATACTTTGGAATAAGTATCAAAATCCTAAAAATAGAATAATGCAAATGAATAGGTTATATTGACCTCGCTTACCACAATAGTGGGCTTACTAATTGAACATTGCACTACATTTTATACCCAAATGTATTTCGGTGTGTGTGTGTGTGTGTGTGAATCATGTGCCCTATGTGTTCTTGTGTCATTCTCACTTTTTGAAGTAACGAACAATAACTAGATGTAAAAATGTAACTTTAAGGTGGATGGAATAGAATAGAATCCTCTCCTATGCTTGTGTGATACAAATTAACTAGCTTTGTCCTTTGTGATGGAGCTAAGTGAATGTAAATGATCTCCAAATGCCTTTGATAGATACAACCCTAGGTGGATGATAGTAGTGACTAGTGCTTGGTCCCTCATTATGGTCTCATAAATTTATATTTATATGGTTCCCTTGATCTAATTTCTTAATTAACCCCAAAATGTATAACCACTAAAAAGATAAGAAACTAAAACAGAAAGAAAGTTCCCAAAAAGTGGCGGGAAGTTCAAAAGGGATCAGGGTGCCCTTGGTGGGACCAGAGTGCCCATGGGCACCACAAAGACTAGCCTAGGTCCCCCAATCAAAGCTCAAAAACATGAAACGACAAAAGCTTACTAGGCATGTGGTTGCAATAGGTTAGAAATGATGAAATAAAATAAATTAAGATGGTAAAAAAATGAGGGTTAATTAGTACTTTCTTCACTCAAAACCCTCTAAATAGTAGTATGAGACCGGGACTAAATAATGTCTAAAGTGGATGATTTTGTGTCTACATTTTCCCCACTTTATGTTGGTGAGTGGAAAGCTTGGTATTATAAAGTAGATAGATATGTGTACCTAATAATCCATGTAGAGTGATATAGAAACATGCTAGAAGGACTAGACAAAGCATAGAATGACAAAAATATGATTGAGCATGGAAACTATAGATGAAAATGCACAAAAAAAGTGACGAGAATGAATCTAGGGTGGAAAAACGTGTGTAGCTACGATGTTGTTATGTACTGTATGGTTCGTATGGTGTGGGTTGCCATAAAATGTTGTCTTTGAAGCTGTTGTTGCCCCCATTTCATTTCTTCTTTCCCATACGGTCGACCTGCAAGGAGAAAATGATCAAGTATTCAAATTGTATGTATGTATGTGTTAACACTCAATATAAAATATGCATGTGTGGAAATGTAAAAATCATGTGAATGTAAAATACGTAAATGAAAAATTTAAATGGAACATGTGCACTTGATCCATGTTGAGAAAGAGAGTGTAGAAGGATATCTTTTACTATCGGGGTTTATGGGCAATCCAACGTTATAGGTGAAGAAGTGTAGAGAGGAATTCCATTGTATCCTGTAACCTTTAATTGCTTCCCTGAACATGTGTGAAGAGATCTTTGTACTCAATAGTTTTTGGGTGATCCGACACCACTAGGAAACATAGTGTAGAGAGGAAATTGTATCCTCTAACTTTATGCGCTCCCTAGAATGTTAAGGACAACCATGTTCTATAAAATTCATTGCGTATGGGGTTTGTAGACCGGGTCTAAACCAACTTGCTATATATAATCCACAATGCCAAGGGTAAAAACCGTATTCAACCAAACCGGTGTAGAAGTGTTACGTATAATGTAAAACCCTAAATGATGCCCCCTCTTTGGGGGTACATGCAACGTCGCTGATAGGAGAATGCAGCCCCAAAGAGGACTAGCCACATGTAATCTAAAACTTTTCCTTGCAGGGAAGGGAATGCACTTGGTAGAAACCACGGAATCCACAAACAGGGAAGGATAGCCAAAGACAAGTGTTAGTATAAGAATACGTGTATAAATCAATTTGTAATATACGCAGACAGTGTAAAATCTACTAAACAAAGCGAAGTAATGTAAACACGCAAGAAGATAGAGTAAAAGTGTAAAAAGTGGGATACAAACATGGTACATCACTCATGATATCACAAGACACACACAGGCCATAATGGTCACTTACAAAAATAAGTGTGCGGACTAAACATAGGCTAGAAGCCTACATATAAAAGCAAAAATAACAAATCAAGAATGAATGTAAATGAGAGTGCATCATCGGGAAATAATTGAAGTGTATGTTGTGTCTAACGCGTTGTGATGATTGCGTATGTGTATTGATGAAATGAGACCTAGAAATTATGTTTGCTTGAACCTTATAGCCTCAACATATATCACAACAAGATTAATGTAGGAGTAATGATGTGGCCTAAAGCGTATATCACTACTAGATGAATAAAGGGGAGTGGTGATGTAGCCTAAAGCATATACCACTACAAGATGATAGAATAGGTGACCATTTATCCTATAGCATATGTCACTAACCTAGGGATGTCGCATTATTAAATGTCGAATGATAGACATGTGAGTATGATAAGGTCTATTTTATTTGTAAACCCTCGACATTTGAGTATGGAATGAGGAACTAAAGTGTGTCATATGGTAGTGAGTGTAGCATGTAGAAGATGATGTAGCATATGTAATGAAGATGATAAATGACCATGTGATGTGTATGTAGTGTATGCTATTAAATGTAATATGTGTAGTGTGCCTAAGAGCGTATAGTATATAGGATTCAATGCTATGTGAGTATGACGAAGACTAGTATGATGGATGATGTATAAATGTGTAAATGTCAAAATAAATGTAGAAAGTATGGTGTATGAAGTGTAATGTGTGAATAGATGCGGTGTGTAAGCCCTATAGTTTAGTGTGTGAGGTTCATGTGTAGTAATCCCTCAACATTCAAGTGTGAACCGAACCACAAGAGTGTGTCATCGGGTAGGTAGAGTGACAAGAGTCACCTACCAAAGACCAATTTTACATTTAGTAGTGGAATAATGGTCGCGAAAAATTAACAATAGGACCATCTGATTGTAGTGGAATGTCTAATGTGTCATGATCGCTAGTATGAGGATTAGTTGTTTTGACAAAAGTAATTGGTTGGAGCTTATACTTGAGATGAGGCCAAGTTGCATTGACTTTTAAAGGATATTTCTTAGGTTGACTTGGTGATATGATAGATGACTTATTAGTAGGTGATTGTGAACTAATATTGAAAGGTGATTGACTTGGTGATGTCATAGATGGCTGAGTAGGAGGAGATGGTGAACTAATTGTGAGAGGTTGTTTCTTAGGAGGTTCTTGAGTAATGCTACCCGATGCTCATTAGATATAGATGAATCAGATTTAGGAACCCAATAGGATTTATCATTTGTATTAGAATATTGTGTAGCAAAGGAAATAAATCCTTGACGCTCAATATGTTTGATTATTCGTGGAAAAGTGTGGAAATAATTTTCATTATGTCCATTGATTCAATGATAATTGCAATATGGATGACCTTGATATTTTGCTAACCGATAAGGATAATAGTAATGAATAGGAGGTAGAGAGATCAACTGATGACTAAGGAGATGAATAAGAATGTCATGTTGCATAGTACTATGCTCAAATATGAGAGGCTCATGCAATGACATGTCTTGAGGTTCAACTAGATGACATGTAGTGGACATAGATTACATATAAGATGTAGACGGAGATAAATATGTGATTAAGAAGCATCCTTAAGTTGTTGAATTTTAAATTTGAGAGATATAATCATGGATTCCATGGCCTTAAATTTATCTTTAAATAAATCATGTAGATCATGGATTGAGTCTAATAGGGGTTGATTAGATGGAGGATCACTAGGGTTGTCAAATGAGCGAGTGATATGGAACTTATTTTATGTGGCAAACATATTGTCGTCAAGATATAACCTATCTAGGGATCTTTACAAAGCAACTTGACAATTGGGATATATCTTAAGTAAATCGGATAAAGAAAATTGAGTAACTTTGGGATCCATGATAGAGGAAAAATTAGGATCCTAAGCACTAAATACATCGAGTTCACCAAAATGATTAACTAAAAATGTGGAATAATAGTAGTTAATCTAATCTAGAACAACATGTAAATACAATAAATAAATGCAGTAAATGACTATGAAAAATGACCCAAGCAACTAATCTAATGAAATTAGAAACCCTAATATGCAAGAGAAGTATGGAAATGACTTAGTTGATTTGATGAACTTGTGGGACTATGTCGTGGAATAAACAGAATAATCTAGAAGTAGGAATGACTATGTAGATGTACTAAAAAGGACTGATTTGAACTGATTCTATGGAATAGGATGCCTAGAGAATTGGGGTACCTACGGGCACCTCCCTGGTCTAAAGTATGGACACTGCAGTCTGCATGCAAGAGGTCCAAAACTATGTTTTACGGAGTTTGGCGTGTCTAAAACCCTTCTTGTGTGTTGCATTAGCTTTGTTGCCTTTGCGCCGGATGTCATTAATAATCCAAGATGAAAGAAAGACATGTAAAGACCAGAAGAAGTATCAAAACCCTAAAAAAGAATGCAAATGAATAGGTTGGACTGACCTTACCGCCACAATAATGGGATTACTAATCGAGATTTACACTACATTTCATACCTAAATGTAGTTCTGGTGTGTGTGTGAATCATGTTCCCTATGTGCTCTTGTGTCAGTCACACTTTGTGAAGTAGCGAGCAATAACTAGATGTAAAAATGTAGTAAAATGGTGGATGGAATAGAATAGAATCCTATACTATGCTTGTGTGATACATATTAACTAGCCTTGTCCTTTGTGATGGGGCTAAGTGAATGTAAATGATCTCCAGTGACTTTGTTAGATGCGACCCTAGGTGGATGATAGCGGTGACTAGTTCTTGATCCCTAATTATGGTCTCATAACTTTATATTTATAGGGTTATCTTGATCTAATTTTGTAATTAACCCTGAAATGGATGATCACGAAAAATATAAGAAGGCCAAAAATGTGGTGGGAAAGTTCAAAAGGATCGGGACGCCTGGTGGGATGGGCGCCCATGGGCACCCTAGTACTAGCCTAGCGCCCCAATCAAAACTAAAATAACATGAAATGACAAAATATGACTAGGCATGCAGAGTGCAAGAGGTCGGGAATAAAGAAAGAAAATAAAGTAAGATGGCCAAAAGACGAGGGTTAATTAGTACTTTCTTCACTCAAAAACCTTCTAAATAGTAGTATGAGACTGGGACTAAATAATGTCTAAAGTGCATGATTTTTTGTCTACGTTCAAGCAAGATATCAATTAGAAATTTTTGTTAAGGTGAATATTGTTAGATATGTGATAACAAATTTGAATGTTAACTCCCTTTGTGGTGGAGTTTGTAGCCAAAATTAAAGGAGTCAAGCTATTGTTTCTAGAAAGATGAATTCTACCATATTCTATTTGTAGGAAGGAAAATCCTAATAGCATTTTTTGCTCACATTTTAGGAGGAGGAATCTTAATAGTACTTTGCCAATTAGGTGTATTTATCCTTATAGAGATCTAAATTATCTCAATATGAGTTCACATGTAATATGTTCATCTTGATTTATTAAAATCTTGATATCTTGCAAATCGATATTTCCTTAGCTTTTCTATTACCACATAAATCAAGTGTTTTATCTCTTGCATATTTGGTATTTTGTAGATTTTATTTATCTCTATCTATGTAAACTATGTTATTATGATATTTAACATTCTATTTATCAATTATTGTAAGTGTGTGATTTCCTAATATGGAAAGCTCAAATTTATGCACTATGTTATATATCATAAAACAAAGTTGGTTATTTGATTAAGTGACACTAAATTATTTGATATTTTATTTGTTTAAATTTTGTAATTATATTCATACATATGATTTGAAATTTTATTTGTCTTATTTTGCATGCTTAAATCCAGATTTCAATAGGATTGTTCTATCAATTATGAATATTCTTTTTGCACCTACATCATATATGTAATGCCCGCATTTTCAACACCAAAATACAACAAAGATAATTATCCAAAAATAAAATTATTTACATTGTTTTATACATGACACCACATGAGATTACTTAGGACAATGCACAACACATGATATGTTTGCACATACATTAACCCACATAGATAACATGAAAATACATGATGCACAACAAGGCCACTTTTTCCCAAATGACAAGGCACAACATAACAATCCAACTATAGTATAAACTCCCATATAGGCACCATCCATGACACAACACTTTCCCGGTTTACATATTTATTACATTCATATTTTTATTGACCTTAATCATTTGATAATAACTTGTTATTATGCAATCTTTCATTTTTCTTCAAGCTAGGATACACTATCTTTATTTTTGTTAACATTTCATTGGTGAAAATTCCATCTAATTTTGCATTTTTCCCTTTATTGCAATAGAATGATCTAGCCTAATTGTTGGTAGGAACATATGTGCATACATGAGGCTACTAGTGTTTGTCCTACGGATTTGTTTTCTAAGTTGTATGTTCATTTGGTTTTGCAATTTATCTTAGATGCAACCAGGAAGGTTCACATGGAACAAAGGAAGTTTATTAGTTCAAAGGTAAATAGATTACAAGTTCCTTTCATGATAACATTTAATCACTAGGGTTACCCTTTTTTTTTGAGTTATTACGACTAGCTATATATTATAACTACTTCTCTTAGATACTTAGTTTGCATTGATCATGATACGTAGTAGAGGATTCTCCTCAAGTCAAAGGACTCAATCCTCAAATTTCATTTTTCTTAATTTTTAATAATTTAACACTATTGATTAAACCATGTTGATGGGTGTGGTGATTGTGTTCGTCCCTAAAAAATCTCAAGTTTCCCCATTTACTAGGTTAAAAGTTCACTAAGGAGACATTACATTACTTTTATTTTCTAGAATGTCATCTTAGTCATCTTAGAATGTTAACATCATACAAGTGTAAGCAACATTAAACAACAGTTTCAAAAGTCTCCTCTCATGTTCTTGTAACCCTTACATCATTACATTTGACTTCATAGTGACATCTTGTTAAAACAACTAAGGTGCATATACTATTTTCCCTTTAGTGAGTCATGAGGGCTCCTAAGGGGTATGATTTCACACTTAACCAAGCTTGGATTATTACTGGGAAATTTAAGTATTAGATGTGTATTAAAAGACACTATGATCTTTTAGCGACTACCCTTCTCGTTGGACAAAATATATTAGTGTGTGTGATTCATCCTAATTCTTGTAAGAGGTCCACATTCGACTAATTTCAATTGACACTAAAAAGGGGCCTACACCATACCAATAGGAAAAACTAGATAAAACAATTATGCCTACCTCGTAGGTTATGCACAACTAGAGGGACTCCATCCAAGATAACACCCCTATTTGTGAAGAGACAAGGCTTCAAAATCAAGGGTTTCATGCATCGATATCTTACGATGTGGGTTCCACTCATGGTTTGAACCCTCATTTCATACGTACATAACATGATTAATGCTCATTCCATGGAATTTATCATGAGTTTTAATTTACATTAGGTTCAACACCTCATTAGGACCAATTCTAGGGGTTTATACTTGATACGAGATTTGCAAGGTAAAACACAAGGGAAAAACCCTTCATCATGAGGTTCTAGCACTAGCACTTATACTTAGGATGGTCATGGCCGAGTGAGAACCATTCAATCTAGAAGGAAATCTCAATTTCTCAACCGTCTAGTGTCCAAAGCTTGTCTAATAATCATGCAATAATTGAGGAAGATGCAAAATTGAAGGGTTTAGAATGCAATTCCATTTTAATTTATATAGAGATACTTCTTTCTACCTTACTTGATGTAGGTTTCACAACATAGCTATAAATGAAATCAAGAAGAGAATTAAGTAATATTTGGATAACTCTTAAAACTCGATAACAAAGAACAATTACAAGTTTATTAAACTTCATGCACGACAAGGAAAATATTTTATTTAAAAGTAATAGAAGGATGAAACTTTCTTTAAACATAGCAATACACACATATATTTTTAATCATATATAAATTACAACAATACACAAATAAATTACAACCATGCCATTTCACCATCTTACTTGTACCCTACAAAACCATGTGAGCATGAGTCAATAAAAATTGTTAGCATGGCATCCACCTAAATCCAGTATAATTATCATTTTTAGTTTTCCTTTTACATAATAAAAATAATGCACACGCAACAAGAGATGGTTAGGTACATATATTATTTTTATTTGTTACCCAAGGGAGAATCGAGAGAGATAGGGAAGAGAGAATAGAGAGAAACACTCATTTTCTAAAAGTCACATTTCACACAACAAGCCACTAGGAGAGTTTCATACAATTATTTATAAGTTTCAATAAGTTTTCACGACGGTTTATTGTCTTGACTAAGGTCATACGGCCTTATTTTACATTTTTTTACTAGTTGCGAAAACGTCTAATTTTGGCTCGGAGGCTAAGGGACTACATTCAAAAATTGTCTTCTAATGGACATATGCACAACGGTTAAGTTCCTATGTGTACACCTATATACCCAAAATTCACAAGAATTGATGGAGTTTAGAGCGGCGAGCAGTTTACAATTGGTGGCTAGATTTCCTAGGCCATCGGTCTAATTGGGTTAGTTACAACAACCAATTTTATCTCAAGGGCTAAGAAACCTCATCCAAAACTGACTTTCGATGGATGGAATCTCCATGGAAGATTCCTACATGTCCTCCTATATATGGAGAATTCATCGGGACGGAATTGAGAATTGGCAAATGGGTTACAAACGGCGATGGATTTTCCAGGAGCCACCGGTCGTAGTTGGTCCAATTTGACCTAGTCAAACAATGACCTGAAGGCCTACAAAACCCCTTTGGAAAACTAGCTAGAAATATGTTTTTCTCCATATTGAAGATTGTAAGAGATTTTCTAATAGAAATACTAGAGGTTTGCAAAGGTGGAAAAACGTTCCTTCGCTTAGGGTCCAAATAGTGAGACGAAATTGAAAGCGACGTTTCAATTTTAGCAACTTCCTAAAAGTGTAAAATGGGAGTACGGGGCTCCTAGAGGGCGGGGATGAGAGCACAAATGGTCAATTGGGGTTAATATAAAGCTTGATATGACTCCCCATATAACAAGGGACACAAACAAAACTCAAGATCTCTTTTTGGGTTTTAATGTTGTTTTGCGAGTATTTAAATATTGTGTTTTTCTAACTTTGCAAGGTAGACAAAAATGGTTGTTTTAGTTGACGACTCATCTAACTCTCATTGGTACCAATGGACACGAGAACCTAATTATGATACCTTGTTTTAACAATGCATAAGGTTGTGGTAGAAACACATTTGATGGTCAAATTGTAAATCGGTAACATAAATCACAAGGTGGAGTTTTATTGTTTCGCACTAACAGTCTAGTTAAAATATCCAATTGTTTAAGTATCTAATGGTTTAATATTTCTATTATATTGCAAATGAAGAACCAAATTATACAAAAATTATAAAAGATGAAGGTAAGGAGACCATGCCTAGAAATACTAGCGTCCATAGTGCAAGTGGTGCTCCAGGTGGGTTTCCCACATTCTACAAGGCTCCAACTCTCTTTTAGAATTTTGTCAAACAGTTCACGTGCACCCAAAACTCCTCCATTTGTACCATTCAAGAAAACATCAAGGCCACATATGCGTTATTCCACTAAGCACGATGAGCTCCACTAAACCAACAAACTTTCCATAAAATCAACCAACTTGTTATACCTCCAACCAAAAAAATTGGCCAAAAAAACACATTTTCCAACCCAACACATTATCTCCCACTAAACATAGTTATTGCCACATTCGAACTCTAATACACCTTGTCAAGAGAAGAATCCACTTTGTGACATGAACCACTCAACAAGCTATTACTCTACTTGATAACCACTAGGTCATATGGGTATGTGGTTCATTGACTTACTCCAAATTCCCCATTTGACATAGAATAGGAGGATACTGGTGACAATTTGTGGAAAAGGATTTCCCTTTGCGATTGCATTCGCTTGGAAGTTTCTAAAACTTTTTCAACAAACCTAAAAGTGCATACCCAAAAATGGTTGCATTCCATGAGGCCACGCTTGCTGGGGCATTTCTTGGGAAATCTTATAGCCTTGTCTAAAGCACCATTTGTGCATGTCCTGCAAATAAGGCATTACATGGGACTACATATGGTTGAATCATTTCATCCAATAGTCCACGTGCCTTGGAAATGCTCCCACGTCTGCATACATTACTAAGAGTGCATTTACAACTATAGCATCTAGAAAATCTCTCATTCTCTCTATGCTTGATTGACTCCCATACCCTGCTCTACATCTCTTATTTTGGCACAAGTTGGTTTTATGGTGGCAAAGGTGATATGGTCAGGTTGCACATCTGTGAGTTGCATTGGTGAAACAACGGCTAAGAATGGAAAGCAGAGCGAGAGTGAAGGAGATAGACATTGTAGAGACACATAAATGGGGTGGCGGGAAAGGCACTTTCAAATTCTTTGACAATACAACCATTGTATAGAATAAAGATAAGGAGTCGGAAGGAAGTGGTAGCCGATGTCTACCAGAGAATAGTGCAGCAAGGTTACAACGCATGTAGCACAACTCATAAGTAGAAGGAGTAAAATCAATACAGTGAAACAAAACGCCCGAATACAGAGCCTCCTATTACTCACTATTTTCCTCTTTCTTCTTTATACAACAAACAAACCAGGGAAAAGTAGTAGTTCCTCACATAGCCAAATGAACCCGCTTCAAACATAGATACAACTCCGGATCAATCAATTTGTGCATAGAAAAATGACCGTATATTGGGTTTTGATTTCTCTCTGTGTCCAAGACTCATTTAACCCATAATGGTACTGATTGAAGGATGCCTATTAGTTGTAGCTCTGTTTATCACGATTCCACACAATGTTATGATTATCTCGCACTTGCTTTACCACGTTAACTTGGGTTTCAATGTGGTTACTCCTCTGAGACCTCGAACAAAGTACTATTATTTTTATGCAGGGAAAAAGACATGTCTCAAGCCTTTTGGGACGCCCATACTTTGCCCCACGTCTCCATCCACTTGCCCACCAACCCACGAATCCCCAAGTTTTTCTTTTCTGATTTTTTTTTATTTTTTTAATTTTCATTTGTTTGCTTGTTGGGCACTACAATATCCTACAATAAAAACATATTTTGGTTATCTTCTTGTACACCCTTTTTTGTTATTATAAGGTGTTTATAGACTCAAGCATATGAAAAATGCATGAATAATTGAAATGACAATATGATTACTTACTTAATTTGTAAGAATAATTGAATAATTGAAATGACATCTGCGTTCTTTGATATCCTTTCATCAACCATATCCATAATATTGTTTTCTTTCTCAATTTGAGTTGCAACCCACGAGGGAAAGTAATACCTACATTCTTGGTCGCTATTTTAAGCTCCTTGTAAGTGAATGTCCTTAGCAAAGTTGTCATTTCATCCTCTCTGTGTTTATTACGCCATCTTCGATAGGTGACCAAGAAAGCTAAAATAGCACCAGCGCCCACTACAGCAAGCCAAATTGGATGGGCGCCGACTCTACTACTTCTTCCTCCTGCCTTGGATGAGGAAATACCTGTGCGCTCTTGGAGATATAGAACAGCGGTGTCAACCGGTAAGGACCTGTCGCTGAGTTGGAGGAAACCATCGGTGGTGCCATTACTAACAGAGCAGTGTAATGGGCTAACCCGAACACAACCGTTTGACCATGACTTGTCTACATACACAGGTTTGAATCCATTTACACAGCTGCAGGAGACGATGACATTGCTCATGCACACTCCAAAAGCCCCGCACACAGCATAAATATTGCACGCTTGTTGGGGCGCCGATTCTATTTTCGAACGACCAAGTGTCCGTGCAAGCAGATTATTTGTTACCGTAAATATGTCATACATTCTTGTCGGAGAAATCTGCTTTATTTCTACAGTATTTAGCGACGGTTGTATTGAGGCTTGAATGCTGGAAAAATCGTCACCTCTCCACTCTCCGGTGCTCCAATAACGAACACTGTTATTATAAACTAACATAAGCTGTGTCTTCCATGGGTGCTGGATCTACTGAACGTTTCCGAAGCTTTCCCAACAAATCTCAGAAGTGTTTCGACCACATACCATGATAAAATTACCCGAGTCCAATATCAAAGCTTGGGAAGCTTTAGCTTTCTGATCACTCTTGTTACTCAACCAAATAGTTCGACTGTTGATATCAGAGAGTGTGAGATAACCATCTTCTTCCAGCTTGAATATGCCTGGCATGTTAACAAGGGGAGATTCTCTGTTGGCCTTCTCTGAGACTTGGGCATACCATACGCCGATGTACCAGTTATTGGTTCCATTCGCATTGAAAAATCCCAATTCAAATGTTCCATTCATTGAGAAAGGTCCCCAATCCAAGCACATCTCCAAATGAATCGCAATTGTGAAGTAATGTAAACATAGAAATAGCCAATAGAAAATATTCAAAACAGTTTAATGCCATTAAACCCTGCTTTGCAGTTTCTGAGGGCTTGAATTTTATGTGTATAATATGGTTTGGATGTAAAATATATTCTATGATCTATGATAGATGTTTGAGCGAAGAACATAAGTTACATTTTGTTAAACAGTTCACATGTCTTTATGTAAGGTTCCACATTCTGCATACATGTCTATCAAAACATTTGCAACTATATCTAACAAAATTCCTCTATATTTTGGCACAGGTTGGGAGTACTTTGGCAAATTTAAACTAATTGGGTTGGAGCCCTGTTTGTTGCATATGGTGAAACAAGGCGAGGAGTATGCTGGCAAATGTAAACAGGAGTAGAATCGGATGGATAAGAACACAAAGATGGAAGCCTCGTTTATAAGAAGCGTGGAGATGCTCTTCCGCTACAACATCTTGGGTATCATTGGCAGGTTTCTTAATCTCATCTACCCACCAAACATAAAATTCCCTAGAGATATGTCATCTCATGGAATGAAGTGATTGAAGGATACTGACAAAATGGGATTGTTGTCTACGCTTTGGGAACATTTAAATGCCAAAATATGAACTTTTGTAAATAAACGCCAAGTGTTCAACCAAATGATACAACATGTTATCTTTTAAATGAATATCATAATTGTATCTTACAGAAGACATGGTCATCGTCAAGAGACATTGTGATTGTTTCATCAAATAAAACAACTGTATATTCACCCCGATCAACTCACCTATACCAACATACGTGTGGCCCATAACAAAATACGAGCTTTATAGCAACGTACGGACATCCATCAAGGCATAGTAGGCAATGTTTTTTTGTTGGAAGTTACTATATTGTCCTCTCCCCATCACACAAACTTAAAATAGAAAAATTACAACTCCAATAAACTAAACATTGTTATCCTCTCCGGCGTAAATTGCAACTCATTTAGAACTGCATCGGATTCTTTAATTGACTTCCAGAGAAAATGCTTTGGCTCTTAATTAACCTTGCTTCTTCACACGATCTGACAAAAATTTCTCGGTGGATACATGATCTCCAAAGATTTGGTTCTATTTTTTGTTAGATGGAATCATTGAAACAGTCTCCCGTGGCCCTGAATGTCTAGTGTGCGCCATCTGTGAGAGCCCTTTTGAAAGGGGCTAACGGATCAAACTACCACATATCATATGTATGCAGAGACGATATGGGGGTGCATGTTCAAGTTTGCAATTCTCCATTACTGGCCAGTTGTTGTGGGTGGCGTGGGGGTTCCTGGCATTGCTTTGTGTAAATCTGGCCATTTAGTATCTGCTGCACTTAAAGTGAAGAAAAGCGTAGGCCAGTTGTTGCCAGTGAAGTTGACTTAGGGATGTATGCAGGGGTTTACTGGTATCCTTTTTTGATAGTTGATATTTGAGTATGTTTAGTATTTTAAATCAAGCATAGCTTTAGTAAATCAAATAATTGATTTGACTTGGTCAGCAAGCAGAACCAAAGGATGGATTTACTTGATCCTTTCAGCTAGAATACTTGTAATCTGAAGTAGGTGAAATAAGCCAATCCAGTCTGGCATTTTCAGGGGTCTTTGTTGTGGCCTCTGTCGATTTGTTTTGAGGGGGAAAAACCAAATTACAAAGCCTTTAGTTTGTCTTTGTTATGTCATTTAGATGCCTAATGTCAATGACCATTTCTATTTAGGGAAAGAAACATCAGAGCTTGACAATGGAAGACACCGTCCATTTTGTTTACCCCTGTTTTGAAAATTGAAACTTCAATTTTTGTTTTCCTGTTTGTTACTTTAGTACTTTGATTTGATTCTTTTGGGGTCGCTGTTAGGGGCCTGACTCATTGTTGCGGGTCTCTGTTATGGCCCTTATTTTATTTTGTGGCCTCTGTTACGGTCCTTGTTTAAGTTGTTTGGGACCAAAGCCAAATAATGAAAGCTTTAGTCCTTATTGCTATTTAAGATAAATGCCTAGTTGCTTTTTAACTTTTAACCCGTTCTATGAAAACATTTAGTTGTGTAATCCTATTTGTTAACTTGTTTTCATGGTCTCTAAGACTCTCTATTATGGCCTTTATTTGTTTTTTGAAGCCTATAGTATATTCCTGGTTGATTTTTTTTGGGTAAACCTGCAGTCGTTGTTGTCATTTCATATAGATGCCTAATGTCAATAACTCTTTCTATTTAGTGGAAAGAGACCGCAGAGCGTGACAGTGGAAGACAATGTTCTCTTTTAAACACTTCTTATAAAAATTGAAAATTCAGTCTTGTAATGCTGATCGTCAATTTCATTTTTTTGGGATCTCTCTAATGGCTTTGTTGATTGTTTTGGAAGGTAAAATCAAATCATGGTCCAATTCATAGCCCTTGTTATTTCAATTAAATGCCTAATATCACTGACCCTTTCTATTCAGGGCAAAGAAACCTCGTAGTCCGACATGGAAGACAATGTCCTTTCTTTGAAGAACTGGATGCAATATTTAAAGAGCGCGAGAGAAACATGGATAGATTGTTATTAGAAGTTGAGTCTAGAGCAAGACCCAAACAGAAAGTTAGGAAACTGAAATGCTTGTTGGCTGAAAAATCTTCAGATGAATTCTCAGAAGATGAGGAGGATGAAGATGAGGATAGTGAAGATGAGAAGATTGTCAAGAGAAAGAAAAGGAGGGCATAAAGAAAGACAAAGATTTACAACTGATAAATACTATGCAAATAAAAGATGTCAAGAGGTGCTTGAAGATTTCTTCCAGCAACTAACAGAGGTTCGAGGAGCAATGGAGGGAGGCAATGGAGGTGAGAGAGCAAGGGAGGAGATTAAGGGAACAGGAATGGAGGGAGGCAATGGAAAAATTGGAAGCAGAATGAGTCATGAAAGAACAAGCTTGGCACGAGAGGGAAGATCAAAGATGAGCTCGAGAGGAAGCAAAGGCTGTGAGAAGAGACGAGCTCTTTGCTGCTTTAGTTAACAAACTTTTTCAAGAAGGGTACTCATTTCTTTCCTTTGTTCCTTTCACCAAATTAAAAATCCTGTTAATGTTAAAACAATAGTACCCCCTCAAGTAAACTCCGCTGAAATTGTTTTTATATTCCAGTGTTGTACAGGTCTGGAATCAAAGGCCATCTTTGTTGTGAGGATTTATTTCGTACATGCAAGAAAACTATCTCAATTGTATTTGGAATTGAACAAACAATTGGCAAGTGCTATTTGCTAACCATTAGAGGAAGGCAACTTGTACAAAATTTAGAAATATTGTTGTTATGAAAGAGCGTCGAACTTAATGCTTTAATGCTAATGGTGTTTGTTGTAGGCTAGTTCTTTCAAATGGTCCTTGTTTCTTGGATGTAAAAATGGAAGCAGAAATTATCAGATTTGAAAGACTCTCATTTTCTTTAAAGTAATATTTTGATCCATATGCAAATGGTTCTAGCTTTTTGCTTATCTTTGAGGCCTTTCATTGTCTGTACAGGCCCCATATTTAAGCCTGGCAATTGACTGAAATCTTCTCCAAAACTTTGCCTCTGAAGTTATTTTGGATATAGATAGACGATTCTTGCATCACTTTTTCAAAGGCGAGGCACACAATTAGATTATTAATTTTAGTTTTTCCTAGCCAAAGAGGAAGACACAGATGGATGTAGCTATTAGAAATGATGATTTGAAAGTTAGAGTTAAATTAGTTGCAAAGTAGCAGATTCAATTATGTTTTTCTTTCATGGGATGAATTGAAAGTCAAAAGGTCCTCACTGGGATGAGGCCATCAATACGTGGTTGGTCAGTTCCAGTTCATAATGTTCATGTCTTGAATAATTACATCATAATCTTTATTGTTACTTCACTCTCTTCTAATTCAAAGCTAATTCTAAAAATATCATGTTCAACTTACGAAGTATTTTACTTTTTACACACAAGAACAGGAAGCTCACCAACACAGAAAATGCTGCTGCAGTGCAAATCCTTCCCATTTTTTTTGAAACCCTAAGGCTCCCAAACCCCCAGATCTAGAGAATTCAGGGGATGAAAGAGGGAGGAGCACAATAGAAGAACACACCTAAATATAATATTGCAAAGGCACGGTCATCTAACAGTTGACAACACAATCTCTGGGAAGTGCAGCGAAAAGGCAGTGCATGTTGCCACCATTTGTTGTCATGCGCGAGTCAAAGAATAGTAAATATCTAGGACTTACAAAAATATCTAAAATCCGGCACTTGTAAAACTAAGCCACCGAATTTGACACTTTCCAACAATGCCTTCTTAAAGTAAACGCCTCGACGAATAATAATAATGGGGATAGAAATCTAAAAACCTATTCGTTAATGAGATCTATTATATAATAAAACCTAATAAGTCCCATATTTCAAATATTCTTTTGGAGGAAGCAAAGATAGCGGAAGAACCCATGCCTTCATTAGTGTTGGTTTATGTGGAGAGGACCATTGTCATAAAATAAAGCCAAACTTAAAAAAGAAAAAAGAAGGTTCTTATAGAGTTTCAATTTTTAAGACAACATTAATTACGGGGAGGGAATGTTCTCTGTATTTTAAAAAAATAAGTTAGGCTTGTTCAATTGATGGAGTTGCGATTATTCATTGAAAAAAATGCTTGTGATCTTTGATTTTCTCAAGAACTGAGCGACACAAAAATTAAAATCTCAATCTCTATTTCTCCATTGAAAATCCCTGCATTTTCTATTCAGATTTTACTTTTTTTATTAAACTTGAAAATTGTGACTTCATATAATATCAAATTTTTCAAACCCTATTTCAGCCATTAAAAATACAACAAAACCTAGAAACCATTTTCCTATCAAAAAGCCAAGGCATTTACCCCCAAAAAAAAGCAGTACATTAACAATATTGCTTCAATCTTTTTCATGATCTGGCGGGAAATGTACTTAGGTGGAAAGCTTCCTCTGGCCACTCTTTTGAGCATTCTCACAAATGTCAAATCAGTAGAATCCCCTTCTCTTCTTCTTAGTCTTTTGTTCTATTTTAGGGATTCCGAGTAGTGCCTTTTCTCCATATCATTCGAGGAGCTCGCCATCGATTTAATCGTAGTCAAGCTAATTCTTTCTTCTTCTTTGATATATCAGTTGAATAAAATGCACCAATTCAACTAGATTCTTCACACCTTCCGACATTGCCTCACCATATTTTCAAGTTCCTTTAAAGGGTTGGAGATTTTGCGACCATTTCCAACTTCAATTTGCTTTCGAAAGAATAGGAATATCTAGGACTTACAAAAATATCTAAAATCCGGCAACCTGTAAAGTTAAGCCACCAGAATTTGACACTTTCCAGCAAGGCCTTCTTCAAAGTAAACGCCTCCGATGAATAATAATAATGGGGATAGAAATCTAAAACCTATTCGTTAATGAGATCTATTATACATAAAACCTAATAATTCCCATATTTTAAATATTATTTTGGAGGAAACAAAGATAGCGTAAGAACCCATGCCTTCATTAGTGTTGGTTTATGTGGAGAGGACCATTGTCATAAAATAAAGCCAAGCTTAAGAAGAAAAAAAATAGGTTCTTATAGACTTTCAATTTTAAGACAACATTAATTGCAGGAGGGGAATGTTCTCTCGTATTTGAAAAACAAATTAAGTTAGGCTTGTTCAATTAATGGAGTTGCATTATTCATTGAAAAAAATGCTCGAAACAGAGATCTTTGATTTTCTCAAGAACACGAAGTCGACACAACTATAAAATCTCAATCTCTATTTCTCCATTGAAAATCCCCTATTTTCTCAAATTCGATTTTTACTTTTTTTTATTAAACTTGAAAACTGTGACTTCATATAATATATAAAATTTTCAAACCCTATATCCACCATTAAAAATTATAGTAGTTACAACAAAACCTAGAAACCATTTTCTGTCAAAGCAAGGCATTTACCCCCAAAAAAGCGTACATTAAAAATATTGCTTCAATCATGCTTTCATGATCTCGACAGGGAGTGTACTAGGCTGGAAAGCTTCCTCTGCCACTCTTTTGAGCATTCTCACAAATGCCAAATCAGGTGCGAGAATCCCCTTCTCTTCTTCTTCCATCTTTTGTTCTATTTTAGGGATTCCGATGATGCCTTTTCTCCATATCATTCGAGGAGCTCGCCATCGATTTCACTATGGTCGCTAATTCTTTCTTCTTCTTTGATATACCAGTCATAAAATGCACCAACTCAACCAAATTCTTCACACCTCTGATTGCCTCACCATATTTTCAAGTTCCTTTAAAGGGTTGGAGATTTTGCGACCATTTCCAACTTCAAAGCTACTCAAAGAATAGTAAATATCTAGGACTTACAAAGATATCTAAAATCCGGCAACCTGTAAAGTTAAGCCACTGGAATTTGACACTTTCCAGCAATGCCTTCTTCAAAGTAAATGCCTCCGGTGAAAATATATGCTTGACTCTTATTTAAGTCTAAATTATTAGTGTTGAATATATAAAAATAATTTTCAAGAAATTATTTGGACACTTTGACTTTGATAGGTTTGAAACTTTCTAACATAACAATATTTGGTAAGTTTAGAATCAAAATATATCATATATATGGATAGATTCTATGATGTCATTCAAAGCTAATTAGGAAACTATATATGTAAAGTTTGAACTATGTTGTAATGGAAATAAAATGGAAGGTAAAAGAGTTGTTATGCAAACTTACATGTACCAATAATTTGATGCATGAATATTCTTTCTTAGTATTTCTTTACAAAACAATTATAAATCATTAATGTGTGTAAAGAGTTTTAAGTGTGAGTTTATATTGATAATACATATTATTCAACAAAAATATTGTGTCCATTAACTAGATGGAAATTAGACATATCTATGTGAAAATCTAACCATTATATATATCTACAATTGTTATTATGAAGAAAAATGTTGGGTAACTTAATTTAACAGTTGAGTTTTACAACTTACCATGATAATTTTTCTAATAGGATTCGTACAAACATTAACCAAAACACATATATTTCTTGGCCAATTTTTCATCAGGTTTCTCACTAAAATGGCAACATGTAAATCTACAATTTTTACAGAAAGCGTTTCTTACATGTTGTTCTTGACATAAACAACAACGATTACCTAACTTTGATTATGCAAATTATAGTTTAGAAAGAAAAAAATTAAACCTTGGATGGCTACTAAATCTTCCATCATGGTATTGCATTTTATGCATTGCATATTCATGCATTTTGTCCTCTGATGCATAATCATTTACCCATATAATGTTTTGTATATGTTTTGAAGGTAAAACAAAAGTACATGCCATAATAAAAATATTTCATTATCATTTTCAATTATAGAAAATAGACTTGTATACATCCATGACATAGAAAGTGTTCGGTTTTCTTTAATTTTTATTTTAAATCGCTCTAAATTTTTCTCCATCTATGCTTGCCTAATAGAAATTATGGACAAAAACACGATTTTTTATCCTCCTTTTGGTAAAGAAAATATGTTGAAATTGATCAAATGAATCTATTTGGTCAAGGATTTATTATCACATTGGGAACACCTCTTGCGAGTCATTGGGCATGTTTATGAGAGAGGGAGGAGTGACCAAACCTAAGTGATCCACAAATGGACACAAAATGTCAACACCCACATTGTTCTCTATCAAAATAATATCAATTCAAGAATGAAGTGAATCAATACACCATAGCATAAAATGGTCCCAACTTGGATGTCTCTTGGGTAGTAATTTGAAATGGGTATTGAAGAAACTAACTATAATGTTCCATTTATCCTACGTGATGATCTATAAGAAAACATGTGTAGATTAAGGTCTGTATTGATAAGAAAACTGAAATAGATGAACCATAGAAAAATATTGAATTTGAAAAGAATTTAGGAATGGTTACACATGCAGTTATGTAAACCAAAATTTCACTTAAGAAATTTATTGGAGAATGACTTGGGGTGAATATTCCATACGAGATGTAATTGTTGAGTTAGAGAGGAAGAAGCATAAATTTTCCAACTTCCACTAAAGAAGGCGGTGATAGAATTCGATAATTTTAAAAGTCTCAACCACATTAGCCTAGGTGTCTAAATAATGCCATCGATTCGAGAATATTCATCTAACATTATTATCTTCTTGTTCAAAGTCTCTATTGATGCAATTTTTGATGTGGGATCTAATAGTTCTTGGGGTGACCTGTACGTAAGAAAGTGTAGAATATCTTTGGATGCACTAGACTCTAGTATAATTCAGATTATGAGCAGCAAATAGAACACAATCTACCAACTATAAAAATAAGGGATAATTTACACTTGGATGATTCTTCTTGGATTAGGAAGAGTTTTGGTGATCAAATAACACAATATTTCAGAATAATGATCTCAATATGCAATTATAATAGCTTCACCACTTTGAGGGGAACCTCCAAACCATATAATAAGACTCAAATGCTCAAATGATAATGAACTACTACCTACTGATCCTCTATATATACTATTCATATGTTATGGCCATCACCTAGAGTGACCTATTAAGCATGAGAAAGTATAAATGATATAATAAAATGATATGGTAAGCCACAAGTCGGCTACTCATATCCTAATACAAGCAAATAGGTTAAGGGCGTAGCATGCCCTTCCCCTTTAAACCAACGTTGTCCTCAACGTTGAATAATCCTGGATGTTGCTGTAGAAAACCTTCATCCTCCCAGGTGGCATCTTCTATGCTCAGATTCTTCCACTTGATCAGATATTCCTTAATGTCTCTGGTTCTCAACCTCTTAGTACGTGTTTGTAGAATCTTCTCTGGCTCCAAAATGATTCTTCCTTCCTCATCAAGTTCTGGTAACTCTGTCTAGGCTTCAAATTTCTGTCCAATAACCTTCTTCAAGCATGAAACATGGAATACTGGGTGTATGTGTGAAGATGGAGGCAACTCTAGTTTATAAGCAACACTACCAATTTTCTGTAGAACCTGATAAGGGCCATAGTATTTAGGAGCAAGTTTGTTGTCCTTTTTCATTGCTTTAGAGACATCTGTTTGTAAGGCTGGAGACATACAAAAACCCAGTCACCAATTTCAAAATGTCTTTCACTACGATGTTGATCTGCTTGTTGTTTCATCCTGTTTTGTGCTAATGCTAAATTCTCCTTCAAACTAGCCAAAACTTATTGTTGATGTTGAATGTGTTCCTCAACATCTCTGACCTTAGTTTGCACCCTCAAGGAGGAAGTGATAGAAGGTGGATGGTAACCATATAATGCTAAAAATGGGGTCATTTGAGAAGAGGTATGAAAATATGTGTTATACCACCATTCTGCAAGTGGTAGCCATTTAATCCATCTTTCTGCTTATCTGATACAAAACAACGTAGATACCCCTCTAAGCATTTGTTGACCACTTCCATTTTCCCATCAGTTTGAGGATGATAAGATGAAATGTGAGCTAGCTGAGTACCCAAACATGAAAATAATTCCGTCCAAAAATTACTTGTGAAAATAGGATCACGATCACTTACAATTATCTTTGGGGTTCCATGTAGCCTTTGAATTGTCTCCAAAAAATAGTTGCAATTGTACTAGCTGCAAATGGATGTGATAGGGCACAAAAATGGGCATATTTTGTGAGCCTATCCACAATCACGAAAATAACATTCTTACCCTCTGAACAAGGCAATCCGGTGATGAAATCCATGGAGACCTCCTCCCATCTCTGGCTAGGAATTGGTAAGGGTTGCAGACAGACACAGTGTCTTAATTGTTTCCCCTTTGTTACTTGTTGGCACACTAAACACTCGATACAAAATTTTTGTACATCCCCCTTGAGTCCTTCCCAAAATAATTCTCTTTTTATTCTATGATATGTCTTCAAAACCCAGTGTCCTCCAATAGGTGAGGCATGTAGCTCTGCAAGAATCTTATGCTTTAACTCAGAATCTTTACTCAAGTATAACTTGTCCTTGTACCATAGGGCATTACCTTTCCACTCAAATTTGTTAGATGTCATAGATCCTTGCTTGATATTTTGTATTAGAGATTGTGTATCCTTGTCTTGATCCCATTCCAATCTTGCTTCATCCACCCAATCGGCCATCAACATGGACATTCCACATAGTAAGGCATCTGCGGATGTATCCCTTCTAGACAATGCATCAGCTACTACATTTTCTTTACCCTTTTTGTATATGATTTCAAAATCATAACCCAACATTTTATTACCCACTTTTGTTGTTCCTCAGATGATAACCTTTGCTCCAAAAAAGTATTTGAGACTATCATGATCAGTTTTTACCTTGAAGTGTCTACCCATGAGATAGGGCCTCCATTGCTTGACCGCATGAAGAATAGCCATCATTTCTTTCTCATAGACCGGTTTGAGCAGATATTTTCCTTTGAATTGGTGACTCTCAAATGTAATTGGTCTTCCTTCTTGCATTAGAACTACTCTCCCAATCCTGATCCTGAAGCGTCACATTCAACAATGAAGGTTTTTGAGAAGTTGGGAGTAGCCAAAACTGGGGTGCTGCACAAGGCTTCCTTCAGCTGCTCAAAGGATTTAGTGGCTAAGTCTATCCAATGGAAGGCATCCTTCTTTAGCAATGTAGTGAGTGGGGTTGTTATTCTACCATATCCCCACACAAATCTTCTGTAGTACCCTGTTAGTCCTAGGAACCCACGAAGATTTTTGAGAGTTTTGGGCCTTGGCCATTCCACCATAGCTTTGATCTTCTGAGGATCAACTTTGACGCCTTCATGGGATATAATGTGACCCAAGTACTCTACCTCTTGTACACCAAAAGAACATTTAGATGGCTTTGCATAGAGAGTATGTTTCTCCAAAACTTCCAACACTTTATTTACATGTTGTAAGTGTTCTTCCCATGTCTTACTGTAAATCAATATGTCATCAAAGAAAACTAATACAAATTTTCTTTAAAATGGCTTGAAAACAGTGTTCATCAAGCTTTGAAAGGTTGAAGGCATTTGTAAGACCAAAAGGCATTACCAAAAACTCATAATGGCCCTCATGAGTCCTGAAAGCCATTTTATGAACATCTTCCTCTTTTATTCTAATTTGATGGTACCCTAAACGAAGATCTAATTTTGTGAAATAAATAGCACCATGCAATTCATCAAGTAAATCATCAATTACTGGAATAGGAAACTTATCTTTGATGGTATACTTGTTGAGTTCTCGGTAATCTGGACACATCCTCCATGTTTCATCCTTCTTACGTACCATGACCACTGGGGAAGAATAGGCACTCTGGCTAGGCCTGATGATACCTGCCTTCAACATTTCCTGAACCATTTTCTCGATCTCACTTTTATGGGAATATGGGTATCTGTATGGTCTGATGTTAGGTGTTTGGCTCCCTGGAATCAACTGAATGGCATGATCATGATCCCTAACTGGTGGTAGTCCCTTTGGAATTGCATCAAAAACAGATGAGTGAGCATCAACAATCTTCTGAAGATCGGGTGGCATTGAAGACTCTGTATTTTGTACTTCTATGGAAAATAACTTTGTTATAAATCCATCTACTCCTTTTAAGAACCTTATGCATCTGATGAGAGCTAATAATTTGTGGAGACTTAGCTACCATCCCATTCAATTGTATTGTCCTTCCATCTGAATGAAATCGCATGAACAATTCTTGGAAATTCATCTCTATAGTACCTAAGGTTGTGAGCCATTGGACACCCAAAACAATATCTGCCCCTCCCATAGAAATAGCAAACATAGGTGAGTCTAACATGTAGTCTCCCATGGAAAGCTTGATCTTATGGCACTTTCTGTGCACTTGTTGTCCCACCATCCATGATCATAACTTGCATTTACGGAGTTGGTAAATAAAACAATTGAGGTGGGCGTAGCTAACTTACTATTTATGAAGTTATGAGTACTCCCGAGTCAATCAACACTTCACCTTCTATTTTTGAGATAGCCAATAACCTTGAGTGTTTGAGGAGTACTAATACCTGACAATGCATGGCAAAGAAATTGTAGGTTGGTGATCCTCTACTTCCTCTTCTATTGGTTCCTCGGCCTCTCCTATAATTTCAGCATCCTCATCATCCTCATTACCTCCATCAATATAGAACAACTTCTTCTCAGCACATTTGTGTCCCGGTCCATATTTTCTATCACAGTTAAAACATAATCCTTTTGCTCTCTTTTCTTCCATTTGTTGAGGAGTCAGTCTAATTGGCCTAGAAAATGAAGGGGAAGAGATACTACGGTCTTTGGTGTTAATGAAAGGTGGCCTCCTACTACAAAGAACTTTTTCCTCTACTCGACGTGCCATGATAATAGAATCAAAAAGCTTGAGTGGATTAAACATACGTACCTCATGCTCGATGTGGTCCTTAAGACCCCCAAGAAATAGGTCATTCAAATTCTCTTCTGGTATATTCTCCACCCTTAAGGATAGGTTTTGGAATTGATGCACATAATCTTTGGTGATCTGATTTTGTAACTTTGCTAATTGACTAAAGTAGTTCTCGAAACACTTTGGAACTATAGTGCAATTGCAACTCCTCGGTAAAAACTGTCCAGTGACACGAGACCATTCTTACGCCTCTGAGCACATAACCATCGATACCAAATGAAATTGGTGCAGTTCGAAGATACGGGGATGCCAATGTCACCTTTTGTCTGATGGTGTTTGATGTAGCTCAAAGAAGTTCTCCATTTGATTTATCGATTCGAGGGGATCTTTACCATCAAATTTGTGCATATCCACTTTTGGCATCATGTTCATGGTTGCGAATAAGTTGGATTCTGATTGGGCTGGAAAAGTGATCCAACATGGTTATTTTGTCCATGATTTTGAACTGAAGATCCTCCTTGGTTGATATGGATGGATTTGGGCCATACTTTTACCCTTTACATGTTGCGTGATATCATCATCCATAGATGATTGATTTGGGCTATGTCTCCTTTAGAGGCCATCTCAGATTGTACATTTCGTAGCTCATACTCAAGTTGGCTCACCTTATGATCAACTGAAGTAAACCCTAGTGTTGAGGAATCTGTATTTACCCCTTCGAATCCATCTCTTGATCACTTCTCATCTTTATCTGGGGTTTTACCCGAGAGTAACTTGGATTCTTTTTGCTCTTGTGGAAGGCCCCTGTGATATCAAACCTTAGGGTTTAGGGTTTTGATACAAATTCAGGCCAAAAATAGGAAAAAAACACAGAGAAGATACTAATACTATTTTTTTAGAGATTTAGAAAATGTAAAGAACTTGAAAAATTCCACAATTTGCACCCTAGGGAGTGATTTTATGAAAAACCTAAATTTGTAATAACTTGTGCAAAATAAATCAAAAAAGTCTGAAATTTTTAGGGAACCTTACTTGAAATGTTTCACAACTCTGGTAAAAATATCTCCCACCAATTCACTCTGGTTCAAAATATATTGTGGAAACAAAAAATTAGGGTTTTTGCCCTAATTTTGGCCCAGATCGCAGCTCTGATACCACTTGTAATGAAATTACTAGTATAATTCAGATTATGAGCAGAAATATAACACCAAATAACACAATATTTCAGAATAATGATCTCAATATGCAATTGTAATAGCTTCGCCACTTTGAGGGGGCAACCTCCAAACCATATAATAAGACTCAAATGCTCAAATGATAATGAACTACTACGCCTAAGAAAGTGATCTATTTTCAACACACACGTTTCTCTATCAATGTTCCATTTATCCCACATGATGATCTATAAGAAAACATGTGTAGATTAAGGTCTTGTATTGATAAGAAAACTAAAATAGATGAACCATAGAAAAATATTGAAATTGAAAAGATTTTAGGAATGAATACACATCCGGCTATGCAAACCAAAATAAGCTAGTTAATGTAGAGAATGAAAGGATAGTTTTGGATGGGGATATAAATAGTATCAAGATGGTATGAGTCGGGTGTAGGAATGCGAAGCAGAAGAAAGGATATCCCTCTACATATGCTCTCGAGTGAGCAAGAATTTCTCCTGTAGGGAAATAAAAAAAACATTTGATTCATCTTGGTGGATGGTGCGATCGAAGGATGATAGTGGCATAGATCCCAAGATCTATTTCCTAATTGGTGAAGGGATAAATAGTAGGTTATGCCACTTTGGTAAAGTGGTCATTTTAGAAAGGTTTGCCTTAATGCTGGAAATGTCATGTGGAGAGTATGATGGGAGATGCTAGACATGTTGAGAAAACTCATATCTCTAATGGGAGAAGCTATTTAATTGATTTAACTTATTATTGTGAATATTTTCATTCCTTTTGAAGTTTATATAATGTTTCTAATTAAAATATACAAAAAGGATGAAATAATATTACATATGGATATTCTAGTTTATTTAACTTCCAACACTAATTCCACAATTGAATAATGCTTTTCAATGTGACTATTGATCTATCGACTATCAAAACATAAGGGATAATTAGCACTTGGATGATTCTTCATGGATTTGGAAGAGTTTGGGTGATCTGAGTTCATGAATAGGCTTATCTCGAGACCGAAAATGCTTTATTACTAAAGCGACATATCTCGAAACAAAACCTAGCCAAAACCGTAGAAAATAGGTTGAAAGTGTTTGTATGGTCCGACCCTTTTGTATGGTCTTGGAAATACTTGAAATCTGGGTGTATAACTTCTTGAGTGCTTCACCTACCTAGAAATGTATGTCGCTTATGTTTTATTCTTCTTCATGTACCTTGGGATGACTCAGCAAATCTCCTCAAACCCTAGAACCCTTATAGTGTAATAAGGAATTCCTACAAAACAAAGTTAGGTGGATTTTGGGCACTCCTATTCACCACCGATATTTCCACTACTCTGAAGAGGGATCAAACCACACGTCATTCTCCTAGCATGTAATATCTACTATAGTGCGATCGAACTTGACAACCTTTTGTATTTTCATAATGTTTTGTTTGACTTTCACTCTTTCTAAAATACTTGGGAACAGTCACTTTACTTTGTTTTAGAATGAAGATGAAGACTCCTATACCTATAAGGAGACTTCATACCTATAGAGGGTGCTGCCTAATGGATGTGCATGAGTTATTTTGTAGTTTAGGGAGCTTGAGTGCCTTTTATGCTTTCTTTTACATGAGGAGTTCTTAATGTTCCAATTTCTCAAATGAGGTATGATTTACTTTCTTATATATACTTCTAAAGGTTATTATTCCATGAAAGTTCAAACAAGGGGATATATTTGCTCATAAGAATGTGATAAAATCAAAATAATTAACCCAAAACATCACATGCAAAAACCATATAGTAATGTCGGCTTGTAGTTTTGTATAACCCGACTGAAAATAATGCTTTCAACCATGAGGGAAAAACATATTTTGACTTAACGGGTTGGAGGATGAATGATTATAGGTGTTTTTAAGAAATTAAACTTCAGAAAATGAGGACAGAGGGGTGTATAAATACAATCAAGTAATCGAAGAACTACCAGGTGTCTTAAAAACAAGTGAGGAGAGTGCATTTGTACATGCAAATGTGAAATGTGAATATGAATAGTTCTAATGATAGATTACTAAATTTTATTATCTACATTTTACCCCCTTTAAGTATGAAATGAAATTACATGCTTAAAGGAAAATAAACCTGATTTTGTAGACACTCTTTGTATTTATTTGCAATAAAAAAAAATTTAGTATCTCGTTGTGTTGGTGTTGGAAACATGACATGCTCCAAAATGAAACCTACAACACAAAGTATATTCAATTCCCAAGATAGGAAGCTGGACTTTAACTTAGTAGTTTAAAACCATCCCTAAACCTTAGGTCATGTTGGCACATTTTGATGGGTTTTAAGGTAAGATGAGGATCTTAGTAGGGTTTTAAAGCCTTTAACAAACCTACATTGTCCCAAGGAAATGCTTATAAGGTTTTTATTGAATAAATAAGTCTACGAGAGGTTTCAAATACCATGTAAAAATCTTGCAGAGGTTCTGACAAGTCTGCAGAGATTATGAAAGGCTTGTAAGATCTTTAGAAAATCCTACAAGGATATAAGACAACTCAATATGAATTAAATATGTTTGTAGGAGGATAAAATCCCATCTACTGGTATGAAGGGGTTTTTAAACATTGTTGATAGGTATTCCTGGGGTATATAGGAACTACACAATCTCAAATAGTGATTAAACATGGTCTTCATGCTACAAAGCTCTTGATAAGTTGTAGTCCCCTGTTTGGTCATACATAGGTCCAAAAAGTGGTTGTAAGGTGCTTTAAAAAATTGTAGGCTCTTGGAAGATCCTATGATAGGACTACTACGTGTATCGAGGATTTATTGTCAAAGAAAACAATGAAAATTTCTATGAATCATCTTATATTAGGTAGATTTTAGGTTTATGTTACTAAGTGTAAAAGTACCTAAAACTCAAAAGAAGGTAGAGTTTAACGATATCTGTGCCGACATTCGCAATGTTGGGATGGTCACATATAGCATTGGATAACCACTCCTCCTTTTTCCAAATGAATATTCATGCGATAAAAAGATAACTATATAAGGAATATTAAACAAAATGGAATGACAGACTACTCAACAAAGGATAATTCTAGGAATTCAAAGGGACTTCCTTGGAGGATGTTAGCTCATTTTTAAACAATTATGTACTTTGATAATAATGATAAAATAGACAGTGATAATGATAAGGACAAAGCGAAAACTCAAGGTTGAAAGGAAAATCATGTTCCACTTTGTATGTGGCCCAGATAAGATGGCGAAAATCTAGATAAATTTCAAAGTAATCATACCGAGTAGTATACGGTCATTTGTCAAATTTTGTGGAGGAATTAGATTTGTTCCTCAATGTCCTCAATGTCAGGTGTGAATGCAATGGTGAACATAGTAATCTTATGGAGGATGTCAAACTATTCCCACATGAAGGGTTGTTGGATGATTAGGAGGTCACAATTCTGTAATAGGATGCGATTGGCGGAAAAATCCTATATAGAAAAGACATTATTGCAAGAGACAAGTTAAATCCAGAGATGTACATAAAATTTGATTGAAATGTTATGATTGATAAAAATAAATTGATGGACAGGAATCATAGGTGATTCAGAGGAATCACTGAGCAATTTAGTTGAATCGTGGGTGACTCAAGGTAATCGTTAGTGATCACTTTGAAAAGACTAGTTTTCTCGAAAAATGTTAAAATTGATGAAAACATAAGTCTAAATTGATAGTTTATAAATTTCATGAGATATAAGGGATAGTAGTAAATCATGAAGCTCACCTTGCAAATGTAGGCGAGTATGGAGCGTCTGCGAAGAATAGTGATGTTGATCATTGGTTGTTCATTACTGTAGAGATTATTGAGGAAAAAGCTGTAAATAAGTGATGTATTGATGGTTCTTGAGGAATTTATGTTGATTCTAGGCTTAGAGATTAATGAATTGGTAGATTATTGCTACTTGGCTCAAAGAAAGAGATGTACAAACATTCAAAATATTTCTTAAGATCCATGAAATAAGAGTTGAAACTTCTATTTATAATCACAAGAAATTTGTTAGAACCACCAACAATCCAAAAACTCGGGAAAATGTTTAAAAGTGGTTGAAACCACTTCCAAAATGGTATTTTCATGTATGGGGATGAGAAAAAATGGTTGGGAATAGGTTAGATTAGTTGGGGAGGTTAAGATGTTGGGATAAAATGTGATAGGAATTGTTTAGAAATGGTTAGGTGGTTTAAGGGGGTTAAGGTAAATTTAGATGAGTAAAATATGATTTACAAAGGGTAGAATTTGATTTTATGAGGTGAGGGAATGAGTTAATCAATGTTTATAATTCTAGGTATAGATAAATTAATGTGCATATGTAGGGGAGTAAGTGGGCGACAAAAAAACCGGTGTCTATATTTGCCCCTTTTTGTCAAGTGATTTATGATAGATAAACTGCATTGGAAAAAATAGTTTGAGATGGTTTGCTTTGTGTTTGGATGGGTGATCTGCCCTCAAACTGGGGGTGATTGCGATAAAGTGCAATGATCACTCATTTTATAAATTTGATTGGATAGTTTTGACATTTGTCCACTATGTGCCTCATTTTGAGGGCCTGAATCGATCGTAACATCAATAAACCAACCAATCGGTGAATCCCTTGATTACACATGACCCAATATCATCAAAATCTAATCTCTACCGGAAATCCATCATGAATTTATTTTGCAACCTCAGCACCAATAAGCCATATTTTTGTAGGACATGAGCTCTTTATCCCCTCTATCACTTGGCCACTTGGTCTCTTTGCAATCACATTTTCTTCCTATGAATCATACATCTATATGACATGAACCCTTTAGTTCCTCTATCACTTTGTTCCATGACAACACTAATATTGTTCCTCTATCACTTTGTTCCATGACAACACTAATTTGATAGTTTGATGAGGTCGAGGACCAAAAATTGACGTTGCCACGAAGGTGGGCTTATACAGATATGAAGTCAAGTGCTATATTAGCCAAATGGTTCTTGACCTATAGAAATATGACTTAACAGTGAAAAAGGGAAAATGAAATTGATAGTTTGATGAGGTCAAAGGACAAAAAATTGATGTTTCCACAAAGGTGGGCTTACGAGGTTGGGAAGTCAAGTGATAAGGGAACTAATGGGTTCGTGTCCTATAGACATATGACTTAACGATGACAAGGGAAGATGAAAATGATGGTTTGATGAGGTCAAGGGACCAAAAATTGATATTGCCACAAAGGTGGGCTTACGAGGCTAGGAATTCAAGTGATAGGGGAACCAATGGGTTCGTATCCTAAAGACATATGAATTGTGATGGCAATATGATGGTTTGATGAGGTCAAGGACCAAAATTGATGTTGTCACAAAGGTGGGGCTTACGTAGGTAGGAAGTCAAATAATAGGGGAACCAATGGGCTCGCGACCTATAGACGTATGACTTGTAGGAGGTGATGAATTTTTTTGAGAAACAGAGAGATCGAATATCGTTTCTAGTGGTGATCGGGAGGTAGTGCTTAAAGAGGCATTCGCAGACGAATGTCAATTTTAATGATTATATGTGATGTTTTTGATGTATAGGGCTCTTTTTGAATCCTATTTTTGATGTATATTTTTATATACAAAGCTTTTGAGACTCCAGGTGATGTATAGAGAAACATTGGTATGATTATGATTATGATTTTGATTTTTGATTTATGATCTATGTGTTGAATTTACTTTAATGTGAAGTTTTTGAATGTGGTAATGTAATATTGAAATGTGATCATGATTATATGGATATTAATAGATGTTGATGTTATATGGATGTTGATAAATGTTTATGTATTATTGATATTTTTATTTTAAAGTGAATTTCATTTTTATCAAAATGTTCCATAATCATGGATATTAGTAAAACATGAAGTGATTACTTTTATACTTTTGGATTTGATGCATATTTGATGGAGATCATCAAATTGAAGGGTCTTGCACTTTTTTGTCTTATAACAAATGTTAATACATGACTAACACTAGGTAGTTACATGTAAGATCTTGGATATAGATGAAAGCGGAATATATACCTTCCTAAGACATGGGAGGGTTGACATATGAAGGCTATGTCGGAGAGTAGGTTATCTTTTCAATTGTTTCATAGGGAGGTGCCCCATCTATACATTTTATTTTAATGAAAACTTATCAATTTGGAAATTTTGCTTTAGTGGGAAAGCTTATCAATGCGGGAATCTTTCCTAGGATGTTTTTTGATATTTCACTTTTTAAAGGCTAATCAATGTGGGAAGTCTTTTTATATGGTTAGCCATCCTTCATGGGAGTAGTCTACAATTTTTGACTTTTTCATTTTTACTTTTGGATAACCGTCCTTTGAGGGATTGATCTACAATTTTGACATGCAACTATCCTTGAGGGATCATTTTGATTTCTTTTGACAATATGATTTTGATACTTGGTATTTTTCCTTCGAGGGATTAGTCTATTTATTTTGATAAGATGCATCCATATATATATTTTACTTTATTTTACGCTGAGGGTAGCCCTAATAGACAATTTTGAGGAGAGGGAGAAATGTGTGCAAATACTACACATGTGTTTCTCGTAACATGTCTTCAGTTGGTAGACAAGGTGTATGGATGTAATGATTGCAGGGATCCTGTTAAGGAGGAACTTTTCCATGTGAAATATGAGATGAATAGATCTGTGATGCTCATCTTTAAGGTTTTTAGGATAGTGATGGAAAACCACATGCTTTCAAATCATTACAAGTGATGAAATGAAGGGTTGGTGATGGAATAAGATCTTTTATGTGACTATTTTCATGATGTCAAGTGTGTTAACATTAGAAAGGCCACAAGTGCAAGGAATTCAAAGGTCCATTTTCAAGTTTACCATCAAGGGAGGCCAAGTGGTAACCTCCCGACCCATACTTGTGAGTGATTACATATGGACCGATCTAGTTAGGGCCAAACTTTCCACGTTTACTCCTTTCCACAGTAGTGAAATTTTTATTTTCTTTTAAAACGAGATCACCTATATTAAATTTATGATCTTTGACATGTTTTTATACGTGCGCTTGATGTACTCTTTATAGACATGATAATGTTCTAGAGTTGTTAGCCATCGTTCATCTACTAATTCTAATTATGTTAGAAATTCTTGACGATAATACTCATCAATGATAAAATCTCAGAGGGATACATGGAGTGATGGGATTTAAACTCTTAGGGGTAAAGCCATCTCAGAGCCATAGAATATAGAAAGGGTGTAGCACTTTTTGTAGGAGTACGAATGCTAGTACAATAAGTGCAAGGGAAAATAGTATTTGGAGATGCCAATTATTTCTGCTTGATCGAAAATTTTCATGATAATTTTGTTAATTATTTTGTTAGAATCCTCATCTTTTCCATTTTCTTGTGGATGATAAGGCTTTGAAAAACTTATTTTGATGTTAAATATGTCACATAATTTCTTAACTTCTTTATTCTTAAAGGATTTTCCATTATCAGTGACTAGCTTATGAGGGATGCCAAAATGATATATGATATCTTTGGTAGATGAAATAGACATTTTTTTACTTTAGTAGAGATTAAGGGGATAACCTCTACCCATCTAGTGAAGTATTCAATAGATGTGATGATAGATTAATGTCGTTGTGATGATTGTGGGTTAATGATGCGTATGAGGTCTAACCCCCATCATGAGAAAGGTCGAGAGGTCTTAAGAGGGTTGTAAAGCCTTACTGGGAATGTGAGTGACATTAGACTGTTGTTGAAATTTAATGCATTTCTTGACATATGTGCAAAAATATTGATTGATAGTAGGCCAGTAATAGCCCATTTAAAGGACATGCTTAGTGATAGCTAACCCGTTAAAGTGTCGACCACATATTCCTTCGTGGACTTCTTGAATGGCTTTAGCAAATTCATGAGATTTTAGATATCTTAACAAGATACCATAAAATACACGTTTATATAAAACACCACCTATGATGACATATAAGGTAGCACGTTGGAGAAAATATTGCTTAACATTTTTAGATAAGCCAAAGGTAATTTTGGATTCTGAAAGATAGTCAAATGTTTGAGTATACCAGAGGTCTATTGGATTGTTTTCGATGAGATTGATAGAAGGGATATCATTGTTGTGAGATGGTTGATCAATTATGTGCACAAAAACGAATAATTTAGAGGAGTCATTTGATAGAGGGATGAGAGATGTAAGAGAAGCCATGGTGCCTATGAATTTTTAGAGGATCGCGAGAATTGTTTGGATGATATAATAGTAAAAGGATTCTAAAAGGAATTTGAAAATGGTTTTATATTTTTATAGAATCTCATTTTAACATTGATAAATTCCTTTGATTTGGTTGATGACAAGTTGTGAGCCTCAGTAAATATCTAATATTTGAACATGTTATCACTAATTTTTTTGAATTAGAAAATTTATTAAAAGTGTCGATTTTTTTAAATTTTTGAATCATCTTTCATCCATCAAGAGTTTCCTCATTTTTACTGTCTTGACATCCTCATAAAATCCCTTTTTTGTTTCATCTTATTCGAATGAATAGTTCATTTTTATGCTCATTTCAAAATCAATATTAATTAATTAATTTCCTCCTATTTTCTAAAACAAATTAATTAGTTTAATTTGGGGATATTAATTATTTAATTAAAATATTAACTAATATTTTTAAAAAAGGAAAATCTTCCTGGATGTTGTCGTGAATGTCAAATTGGTTCTCCGCTTGTATTTTTCCCCTTTTCTGGTAAAGCTTTCATTTTCCCCCACTTGTGTGAAATTCCCTTATTATTTACCAACCCACGGATATTAAATGGTAAATATCTCTCATTTCCCCATGTGGGGAAATGGAGGGGAATTTTCAGCCTACTTTTCCATTGTCATGGGCAAATGGTTTAATTCTCCCTCTATTCTCCTAGCAATTAATGCCCACTACCGAAGAAATTAGGAATTGGTTATTCAATCGGAAGAAATAAGAAGCGGTTACAAAATCAAGAAAGATTCTTAGTTATTCATGAATTCAATCCGTGAATTGTAAAGTAGAAGATTTGAAGATTTTTATTTCCAAATATTATTATTTCCCTATGAAGGAATGTTTTTTGAGAAGGATTTTATGATACAAAAATTTGGAAACATCAGTAAGAACCCAGTATCACGTTGAAATTCCATGCATTGGCTAAAGATCCATCATGCGGGCCAAAAGGAGAAAAGGCCATGTAGTTAAAGAACCAAACAAGCCGTGCATTCCTCACGAGCATCAACTCACCATGCAGGCCCAAAATCTAGACATACGAGTAGGAAGAAGGTAGACCACGTAGTCAAAGGAAAAATAACTCATGCGAGGAGGGTAATCCATGACACTCAAGTCAAAAAAATAGCCAAAAGAACAACCCAAATTAAGATTAAAGGAAAAGAACATTTCATGCATCAAAGCTTGTCTACACACTCATCTAAAGAAACCAAATCCAATGCAAGTTAGAGAGGATTGTCCGTGATTTATTATTTCCAACACAGTCTTAAACAAAAAATAAAAAGACGTTGTCCGGAAGCATTGTTCACACAACTTTCAAAATAGGAAATACCACACATTGGTAAAGGGAAGACAATGCAAAATGTGAAAGATTCACCACACGAGGATTTAAAATAAAAGACTTGTCATACATACAAAGAAGAAAATAGCCCATGTAGAGAGGATTGTCAATGCAGGAGAAAGGAAGAAGCATGAGGTTATTTCCATCATGCCTAGGCACAACTCACACCATTTCCACGTAGATATCCACATATTCCTTCATCTCTAAGCACGCAGGGCCAATACAAATTGTGCTCACCAACACAAAGTGGCCAATAATAGTTTATCCCGAGCCTACACAAACAAGCTCAATTTTTTTGGCTTATAAATTAAGCCCTACCCAATTTGGTGTTATCAAGCTCGAACTCAAAAAAACTAACAATTTTCATTTTTTGGAGGTAGTTTGGTTTCCATGGCTGAATTCATTGTATTTTGCTTGATTTGTAATTTGAGCTTAGTCTCAATATTTTGTTGTATAGCTCGAGCTCATATTACTACTTCGTAAAAATTGTAACATACTTTAATCGCTCGACATTATTTAAAAATAATAATAGTAATAAATAAAAAGCCATCTTTTTGCTTTTGGTTATTGTCATCTAGAGACTAATGCCCGACACCATTTTTGTGTTTCCTTGTTCTTCCTTCAAAATTCGTAATGGTTGAAAAACCTAACAAATCTACGGAAAGTCAAAGAAATCCACGAAAGTTCAAAACAATTCTACACTTAAATATGAAGTCCAAGGGATCATTCCTCCCACTTCTATCAAATCTACTTATGAAAATATCACCAACACTGATGATGAGGCTAGAATATGCCCGGTTAATGTATAATATATGATCTCATCTTACTCTCCTTTTTATTAAGTTTGATTACATTTTGTGACTTTTATTTGATCTGATATGAGTTTTAAAAGCTCTTAAATTCTGACAAAGTGTGTGTTTGAATTCGGTTTTGTAATAAAGTAGGTCTAATCGAGTCAAAGAAATGAATTATGTAGAGTACAACATGATTTGGTACAATCTGTTCTAATACTGACTTAGTTAGGAACTTCCAAGCTAGTTCCGAACTCCATTACACAATCACCATCTAGTTCGGAACTTTCAGACTTAGTTATGGAACTCCGGTATTTAGTTTCGTAATTTTTAGACTTAGTTCGAAACTCCACAGGTATAGCTCTAGAACTCTCATAGGTTCAATCATTAATGATTTCCTATGGTTCTGGAACTTCTCTGAAGTTTTGGAACCAATGGAATTTTATCTATTCTAACCACATCTGGAGATTTTACATCAATGACCCTTTCAATTAGGAAAGGATGAGAAGATCTCTGAACGCAGATCCAAGGATAGTTATCTTATAGTTGTTTGATTAGCCATAATCCGACTCAGCATATATTCTAGGAATGATTTGATTTAATCAGAATCATAGAGACAACTATGATTGTAAATGTATATAAGTAGACCTACTGCATAGATATAAAAGGATATATATATATATATATATAAGAAAATAGAGATAGAATAAAAAGGAGATATATAGAATAAGTACACAGATCTAGTACGTTTTGTAATACTGAATGTTTTATCAATAAAATAGCCATTCATGTTTGAGAGAATTCTAAGTTGTTAAATTCGATTGAATGAGGAGTAAGGGCCCACTCCCCAAGGACAAAGATATTTGTTTATTTGGTATTTATATTTCTTAAGCAAATAGTTTAGATCTTAATTTTGTATCACGTTTAATTCATCTAGTTAAACTCATTTGTATACTTATTCTTGTAGGTGTCTAAATAGAATCTTATTTCTCTTGCAATTATTCTTAAGCATTATAAGTTGTGTGTTTACTTTCATATGCAAGTGTGTTTATTCCCATTCTCGCAATGTGGGTTTCTTTTCAAAGAAATGTTTCATTGTTTTTCCTTTCGGCATAGTTTTCACAATATGATTTAAATAAGGTTTTACTAAGAAGTCCTTAACATTGGAAAGATCCCCCAGAAAATACAAAAAACTATAGTCAACTACTAGATCAATAGCATTACTCTTGTTGTATATAACTTTAGACACACTCCGGTTTGATATGACATCAACAAGAAGTTGATTAAATGAAGGAAATAATGACACCCATCATTTTTGGCACCATTTCAGGGACATCACTAGTTGGAATTTTCTAATTATGTGTTAGCGAAGAGTAACGATCATATATCTAGTAGTTGAAGGATCTTCCTACTATATCATAAAATTTATGTGTAGACCAAGAGACTCAAAGGGTAGATTCCTCCCAAAACATCTTCACAAGAATTCATAACATCGTCTAGTCCAAATAAGGAATTGATCAAGAATTGGAGGCACCATCATCCTCTATTATACAAGAACAATAATTGCCACCTTTGGAATTCTTAGATCGAGTCACACGAAGGAAGTAGAACTTTTAGGAGAAGGATTATTTCTCAAAATCCATTTAGGCGAGTTTGATTCTCAATGAAGTATTCAACCTCCTACTCCTGATTTTCACCTTCCCCAAGGCGTATCACATACCACATTGATTGGGAGAAAAATTAGGAGAATATTTTTAAAATGGCACGAGAATCTAAAAGAGAACCCGATAGGACCTTTAATTATCCAATCCAATTGGATGATGATGATACACCAATGAAAAATATCTCACTGCACATCTAACCACATTTATAGAGATATCATCGAAGACCCCCGACCAATTTCTATTTGAGTTCAAGGTACCATGTCGGACACTGTGACTACAAAATGGATGATAAAAACTCAAGTTGTTTCCATCCACTCTGAAGGATGCAACAATGAGGTGGTTCATGGGATTAGCATCCAACTCTATTACCACTTGGGCACAAATGGAGACTTCCTTCCTAGACAAATACCAAGATTATTGTAGAGGGAGAAATAGGAAGGAAGAATTCTTCAAAATCAAGCAGGAGGAAGATGAAAATATAGAAGACTATTTAGACAGATTCATCTTTGTTAGCAAAAGGTGTGGATTTGTACTTCAAGTGGAGTTAAGTAAAACCATTTTTCTTAAAGGTTTGGATGACGAATCTAGGGAAGCCCTTAACTTGATAGGAGGTGGAGACATTGATCAATTAAGGATGAATGAAATTAAGAAAATTTGTAGAAGCTATTCCAGAACAAGGGTGGACCTAGAAAAGGAAATTTGGTGCAAATTCTGAATCCAGATATGAACAAACTAATGGATGAATTAGAAAACTTTAAAATAGACATTTTAGTTCAATTAACCTCTACTATGGATGGATTACAAGCTAAAGCAAATGCCAAAACTGAACCATTGGCTATGTATTGTCCTAGATGCAGGAAGAAGCATGCAATAAGAGACTATCCTTTAGATAAAACAGAAATGTGTCTTATCTGTGAATCTAAAGAACATGATATTGATGTTTTTCTCTACTCGCGATCATAAAAAATCTGCTTAAACAAACCATACATCATCCACAACAAGAATTGAATGTTGTTCAAAGACAACCTCACCAAGAGTAGTTTATGCCAAGATCAGTTCCTAATCCCTTGACAATGCCATGGGCTGCTTAGACAGTACCACAAAATTGGGGAAACCAACCTTAGGTACCTCAACTAACACAAAACCCTCAAGATTGGGTAAATCAAGCTTGGTATGCTCGGGGACATCAACAACCATGGGCTAGTCAAGGAAATCTTTATGCTTGGTCACAACCTAGATGGAACCCTAGTAATTATACTCAAGGAAGAACATATCCAAATCAGAATCAACATGCCATCATGGGATCACCTGCATAGAATTCACAAACTGATAATATAGTCCAAACATAAATACCAACACAGCCAGTAGAAAACCCAAGAAATAAACAAACAACTCTTGTTTATGGAACAAAACCAGAAAAATCAGTTGATCTAAATGTCATGGATTGTAAGGATATTCAAACTAGATATGGAAAAAATTAATTAGATCCACCCTGTTGTAATCACTAAAATGACAAAATAAAATGAAACCCCTAGTATTGTTGTTCCAAAAGAGGATATAAAAAGAAAAGAAAAGGAGCCAGATAGTGACACTACTGAGACTCCATTTCCAGAGAGATTTAAAGAAGCTATAGAAACCAAGGAGTCTGAATTGGTATAGGAACTAAGGAAATTGAATATTGAGATACCACTATTACAAGCAATTAAGGACATTCCAGAATTGAACAAATTAATCAAAATGTTATGTTTGAAAAATCTTGGAAGGAAGAAACAATACCCCAAGACTATCAAAGTAGATGGGAAACTTGCTGATTTATTAGCGGAAAATTTTACTTCCCAAATACGGAGATCCAGAAGTCCTGTTATTTTTATCTCTATAGGAAATAAGGATATACATAACGTTTTGGTAGATTTGGGTGCGGCTATAAATGTAATGACAGTGGACACTTTGAAAACATTACCATTAATGGGTATACAACCTACTAATACCATATTGTAGATGGCAGACCAGTTTGTAGAAAAACCAGAAGGGATTATTGAAGACGTGGCGGTTATGGTGGAGTCATGGGAATATCCAGTTGACTTCCTTATACTACAGCCAAAAGGTAAAACATTGGGTTATCCCATTATTTTGGGTAGACAATGGTTAGCTACAGTTTCTGCCTTAATTGATTGCAGGTCAGGTGATATGACAATCTCGAATGGTAAGAACTCTAAGCAAATTTCCTTATATCCTTCTGCATGACCTTTTATTGACAATCAAGAACAATTGTGGGTTGATTCTCCTGATACTAATAAGAAAAAATTGTCTTCTTTGGCTATGATCACATTGTAGGATCATGTAAGAGAAGTAGAAGAGATGATTAATCCACCATTGGATGAGCACCAGCTATCCTTGAATCAATCAGAAATAGTTCCGAAACCTATGAACATAGTTCGGAACCTACAATTTAGTTCCGAGAACCACCACATTTAGTTCCGGAACCACGACAATAGCAGTTCTCTTTGATTGGAAATAATTTCGTTTCGGAGGAACGAGATTTCTCATGGGGAGAGGAAGAATTAGTAGCTTCAGTTTCAAATACATTAGGGAGTGGTGAAGAATTTCTGGAAAGTAGCAGTGACAAAGAGTTTGGCCTACAAAGAGATAAGTATCATAATTCTCATTACTATCCTTTTCCAGTATGTTGTCTCAAGGAACTTTTGGAGATGTTGCTACATACCATATGTTGTTACCACATGCATGTCCACTAAATACTTTAATGAAACCTTTTCAACAAATCAGTTCATCATACATTAGAACCAAGCATGTTGAGATCCAATCGGGTAAAACTTTGAACATTAACAATTAGGTTGAAGGATGATGAAGAAGATAAATTTTTTTTTCTAAAAATCATACTAAAGCTTTTTCTTGGGATTACAAAGACATGAAGGGAATTCACCCAAGTATCTACACTCATCACATCTATACTGAAAATGTTACACTAGTTAGGAAGCCTTAGAGAAGGATTAACCCAGCCTGAAGGGATATAGTCAAACAAGAAATTGAAAAACTATTACAAGTAGGTTTTATCTACCCTATCTCAGATAGTCAGTGGGTATCTCCTTTTGTAATTTTTCCTAAAAAGAATGGAAAATGGAGAATATGTGTTGAGTATATGGAACTGAACAAAGCCACACTAATAGAATATTTTCCCTTACCATTCATATATCAAGTCCTAGACAACCTTTAAGGTAAACAGTACTTTTCCTTCTTGGATGGCTTTAGTGGATACAATCAAATCGAGTTGTTCTTTGAAGATCAAGACAAAAAATATATTTACATGTCCATGGGTTAACTTTGCCTATAGGGTGTTACCATTTGGCTTATGCAATGCTCCTACAACTTTCTAGAGAGATGTACTTGCAATATTTGTTGATCTAACAAATGATTGTGTTGAAGTATATATGGATGACTTCACTTTACATGGAGATATGTTTGATGATGCTTTGAGAAATATGGAGAGAGTGTTAACAAGATGTGAACAACACAATCTGTCTCTTAGCGATGAAAAGTGTTTAATGATGGTTGATAAGAGTATTGTATTAGGAAACCATATTTAAAAAAGAGGAATTCAGGTTGATCAAAACAAAATTAGGATCATTTCAGATTTACCTATTCCTTAGACCCCCACAGATATCAAGTCATTTCTAGGACATGTTGGGTACTATAGGCACTTTATAAAAGATTTCAGTAAAATTGCTGCCCCCATGTTTAATTTGCTAACCAAGGATTGTGAATTTCTTTGGGATGAAAAGTGTCAACATGCTTTTGAAGAAATTAAAGAAAAATTAGTCACTGCCCCAATATTGAGAGGACCTAATTGGTAAAATCCATTTCATATCCAAACAGATGCCTCAAATAATTCCATTGGTGTAGTTTTGGGATAGAAAGATGAAGAAGGAAAAATGTACACTATTTATTATGTTAGTAAGAATCTTACTCCACCTTTGAAAAAGAATTTCTTGTTGTGATTTATGTAATCAATAAATTCATACATTACATTATAGGGTACAAGATATTTGTACACAGAGATCATTCAGAAATTAAATATTTAATGAACAAACCAGTGGTTGGAGGAAGAATAATTAGATGGTTATTACTTTTGACAGAATTTGATATTACCATTGTGGACAATCCAGGTAAATCTAATGTGGTAGCTGATTTTTTGTCAAGACTAACCACTACAGGGGAGAAAGATCCAGTCAAGGATAACTTTCTAGATGAACAATTGTTTTCTATCTTAGCAAGTACACCATGGTTTGCTGATATGGAAAATTATCTTACAACAGGGAAGTTTCCTCCTTCTTTCACTAAGAAACAAATAAATAAGTTAATCAAAACTAGTGCACAATTCAAATGGTTAAATGGAATGCTATTTAAATGTGGGCCTAATTTTGTTTTGCGCAGATGTGTAAGAGAAGATAAAATATTTGGCATCCTCGAGCATGTCATGATGAACCAAGTGGAGGACACTATTTAGTGAAAATAACACTCATAAGATACTTGGCACTCGGTTATTATTGGCCATCTCTCAGTATAGGGATGTAAGGAGATATATCAAGCGGTGTGATCCTTGTCAAAGGATGGGACAACTAACTTTCACCAATGAAATGCCTCTTCAACCTTAAGTAGTAATTGAACCATTTGAGATATGGGGATTGGATTTCGTTGGTCCCTTTAACCCTCCTTCACAAATAAAGGAATATATTCTTGTGTGTCTTGAATATGTGACAAAGTGGGAAAAAATACAGGCATTGACAAATGCCACTGAAGAATCAGTTGTTGATTTCCTTTGGAACAGAATTATGGTAAAGTTTGGAGCACCGAGGAGCATAGTTTCATATCAGGGACCACAATTTATGTCTAATATGATCCAAGCTTTCACAATGTATTACCAAATCAATCATAGGAATTCATCTCCTTATCACCCACAGTCAAATGGACAAGCTGAAGTAACAAACAGAGAATTGGAGAACATCCTTACCAAAAAGCATTAAAGGCTGGAAGAAAAGATTGGGTAAAGAGACTACTGAAGGTTGTTTGGGCTTATAATACAACTTGAAAACTAGAACAAGGTTTTCACCATATGATTTAGTCTATGGGAAAAATCCCTTATATGCCCATTGAGTTTGAACTTCATACATTGAGGAAAACAATTAAGGTGGGAATTGAGTTGATGCACTTAAAAGAAAGAATCCTTCAAATCAATGAGTTGTATGAATTGAGGATGGAAGCACTTCAATGATAAAGATAATACAAGATCAAAGGAAGCAATGGCATGACACACATATCAAGAGAAGGTAATTCAAATTAGGAGACTGGGAATTGTTGTTTGATTCTAAGTACCAACAATTCAAGGGAAAATTGAGAACTAGATGGTTGGGACCTATCGATTGAGCAAATATTTGACAATGGTTCTATTCGATTACTTCCCATTGATGGAAGTATAAGAAAACTCTTATTCAATGGGCATAGGATGAAACTCTATAGAAAGCCTCTCACTAAGGATGAATTCTTGAGGAAGATTGAAGCAGATAAAGAATTTGATCATATGGAAGAACCCAGGTTCTTCCAAAATGATCAAATAATCGATGTTAGATCCACAATAAAGGGAAAAAGATGAAAACCATTAAATGGTGTTTTCTTCCCCCAAAAAAATAAAAATAAAAATATATAAAAATAAAAAATATTTCTCTCGAAGGTCAATTAAAAACCACAATGGCAGTTGACCTCTTCTTTTGGCTAATTCAAATAAAAGGGAATTCTTTTGAATTCCAACTGTCTTATCTAATCATGTTTTTTCCACTTGTAGGAATGATGAGTCATCATAACAAAAGGATTACATCATCAAGGATGGTAATTATATCTTTTAACTTATTTAGGGTTAAATTAAATGTTTGCATGTGTGATTTGACTTGATTTAAAAGTTGGTATGATGAGTCATCTATTTATATATTATGATTACAAGTGAGTAATCATGAGATGATTTGGATGGAATAAGTGGCGGCATAGTTATTATTGGTAATCATTAAGTGCAAAATCAAGTGAAATAAGTTACAGAGAGATTTTGAGAAGCAGTGAATTAAGCTTGTGTTCCGCAAAGAAAGAACAAAAGATTCCACAACAAAGAATAGAGGATTCCACAACAAAGATCGAGAGGTTCCTTAGCTAAGGACAAAGGTTATGCAAATAAAAACATCAGTTTCACAACCAAGCAAGAAGGCATGCAGCTAAATTGCAAAAACTCAAAGGAAACAGAACTCAAGATGATATGGGGATTAAAAATAAATCAGAACCAGAGGATGATTCCCAGTGATCACGAATGAAGAAGTGGCATCTATCTTTGAGCATGCAGGATGGCTAGAGTTCCTGAAGAAGTTTTCAAAGTATAATGATGAATTAGTAAGAGAATTCGTCATAAACCTAGAGCAATCCAGGACAAAGGTGAGAAATATATTTATTCTTTTTCTATAAATACAATAAGTAATGTGTCTGGATTTCTAATTGTGCATGTACCACATCCTACAAAAGGGACCTTGAAAGAACTCGGTTAAAACCCTACTACAAGGAGAAGAAAGCTGAACCCCAATACATCTACAATACAAATAAAATCATAAAAGGCATGAGAAGGGCCATTTTTCTCAAACCCTTTGACAGGTATCATTTTGGATAGTAAAATATTTAACTGTGATGGTCAATTTGGAGTCCTGTGGAAAAGAAGTTCTAAAAATGCTCATATATCTGAAGTATGGATCCAAAATACCTGAGTATATTATAAACCTTCCAGGGTTTCTTTTTTATTCTATCCAGACCATGGCCTAGAGGTATTCCTGGGGTGTTGGGACAATCAGGCATCATGGGCTAATTCATTTAGTATGCTAGCACCATTTTTTATCAAAGAAAAATGGAGAAGAAATTTGGGAAAAGTTTCTTGGCAAGTTCAAGAAAAACCCTAATATTATTAGAAGGACAATACCAACTCCATTTTCTCCTTCAACTAATTTGGAAATTGATGCCCCTGCAGAAGAACAAAAGGAAGTACAGAATATATCAAAAATAAGAAGGTCTCAGTGAGAAAAATCAAAACAGCGAGATCCTTCATGCCTTTGAAGGAAATTTTTTCTTCTGCAGCAGCTACAGGGAGCTAATATCTATCTCTGACGGTGATAGCTCACCCGTGTAAGAGAAATAAACAAGAGTAAGAAGAAGCTCTAGAAATAAATCCACCACTGGGCATGTTGAAATTCCCCAAAGAAGGAAAATTCATAAAAGAACAAGGGAAACCCCAGAGGGAAGGAGTGAATAGGAAAAGATGGAAAAAGAAGCTGCTGATATTTTGGGCAGCATGGCCATGACTCCTCCTAAACCAAGCCAAGATGAGATGGACAAAGGAGATGAGAGACTTGAGGAGTAGGATTTTCAAGAATTAGTTGAACCATCAACATTGCCACATGAAGAAGAAGAGTTGGCATCCTAGAGAATAAAAGGAAAATTTCCTTTGATAGAGGAAGAATGCTCAAATCCTCAAGTAATTTCAGAGGAAGAAGAAAGATATTAGGTTAAACGGCTCTATTCTTATCTAGAGCAGAGCTCATTATCAAAGAAAAGGATGAGGAATTGGATTTCCTCAAAATCAAACTAGAACAAAGGGAAATTCTCATTGGAGAGATAATAAGTCACCTTATGCAAATTGGGAGTCAAGAGTTATCGGTAATTAAGAAACAAATGATAGAAAAAGTGGAAGATTGTCGAGACTTCCAGAAAATAGAATATTGTGTCCACAATATTTGTATGCAGATTGAATTAACTTATTTGCCACTCAAAAACTATGGAATGACACTTGCAGGGAACTTAAAGAATTTCAAACATCAAATGAATATTTGAAGAACAATATGGAAGAAGAAAAGAAGGAAAGAAAAGAGTGGGAAGAAAAGTTTTATAAGGAAGAAGGAGACAAATATAAAAGTCTTGCAAAAATACAAATGGTTTGCATTATGAGTGAAAAATTGCTTGCATACGAAGGTCCTCTCTGCGCATATAGTGTGTTTTTAGAAGAGCGGAGTTCATTCGCTAGAAGGCTGTCAAGGATTGCATACAGACTTCCACATGAACTAAAAGATGAATCGAATTCATGACACTTATTCTTTAGCCACGTGAGCGAAAAATCTTTTAGATGAATTTTATCTTTATAATTTTATGCTAGAGAAAAACATAGGATTTGTGATCAATTTGTATGTGGGGAAAGTCAGCTCAATGCATTTGTCTCTATTCTACAAAACCAAATTACATGGAAGGAAAGGGAATCTGATTTTTATTGAAAGCTAGCTCAACTAGTCTCTCAGTATGAGAGCTCACTATGGTAAACCTTCTACCTTCGTCATACATTTTAGAACTCATGCCTTTGATGAGTGATTCAAGATACATTATTTTTTCATTCTAAAAAATAGTATTGATGCCTTTACCTCCTATGAGGAGGAGGAGTTTGAAGATATTTATGAAGGATGCTCAAAGAGGTGGGAAATCCTTACTATTTCCTTGAGAAGAAGGGAAGTAATATCCCCTACAAATCTGATCTGGAGTTTAGAAAGGGAAAAAGAGTTATGCACAATAATTCCTCATATCAATGAGACCTATGAGAAAATGTGGATGGGAATGCGAACAAGGCCCCCTCTACATCTCACCCCCATGTCTCCTTGGAAAAATAGAGAACCTCAAGATCCTACCGATTTGAAGAGTGGGAGAGGAAAATAGAAGTAGTAGATGGGTACAATACCTCTAAGTTTAAGCATTGGGAAGTCCAATTTTAGCCATTTGATACGAGAAATCAAATGGAATGTAGAATATCTAACCCCACTTTTGAAGAATGAAGTTTTTAAAGGGACTTACTAACAAGTAAGTTTGGGGAAATGATGAGGCCGAGAATATGCCCGGTTAATGTATAATATATGATCTCATCTTACTCTCCTTTTTATTAAGTTTGATTGTATTTTGTGACTTTTATTTGATTTGATATGAGTTAGGATGTAATTATATGTATTTTGATTGATTGTGATTCTAATTTTTAAAAGCTCTGAAATTACCATTTAAGTGTGTGTTTGAATTCAGTTTTGTAATAAAGCATGTCCAATCAATCGAATAAATGAAGTATGTAGTGTACATCATGATTTCGATAGTATTTGTTCCAATACTGACTTAGTTCTTAAACTTGAAAGCTAGTTCCAAAACTCCATTAGATAGTCATCATATAGTTCAAATTTTGGACTTAGTTTGAAACTCCATTATTTAGTTCTAGAATTTTTAGACTTAGTTCCGAACTCCTAGGTATAGCTCCGGAACTCTCACGGGTTTGATCCTTAACAATTTCCTATGGTTCTGGAACTTGTCAAAGTTCCGTAACCGATGGAATTTTATCAATTAGGAAAGGATGAGAACATCTCTGAACGCAGATCCAGGGATAGTTATCTTACAGCTTTCTGATTAGCCACAATCCAACTCAGCATCTATTCTGGAGCGATTCGATTTCATCATAATCGTAGAGATAGCTATGATTGTAAATGTATATAAGTAGACCTGTAGTAGATAGAAAAGGATATATATAAGAAAATAGAGATAGAACAAAAGGAGATATATAGAATAAATACATAGATCCAGTATGTTTTGTAATACCGAATGTTTTATCAATAAAATAGCCATTCATGTTTGAGATAATTCTAAGTTGTTAAATCCTGATTCAAGGAGGAGCAAGGGCCCACTCCCCCAAGGACCAAGATATTCATTTATTTGGTATTTATATTTCTTAAGAAAATAGTTTAGATCATTAATTTTTTTTGCTTTTAATTCATCTGGTTAAACTCTATTGTATACTTGTTCCTGTAGTTTGTCTAGATAGATTCATATTTCTCTTGCAATTATTCTTAAGCATTCTAAGGTGTGTGTGTTTATTTACAAAAGAAAGTGTGTTTACTTTCAGAAGCAAGTGTGTTTATTTCCAAAGAAAGTGTGTTTATCCCATTCTGCAAAGTGTGTTTCTTTTCAGCAAATCTTTCAGTGTGTTTCCTTTCAGCACAGATTTTCATAGTATGATTTAAATAAGGTTTTACCAAGAAGTCTTTAAGACATTGAAAAGATCTCCCAGAAAATACAAATAACAACTAGAGTCAACTACTAGATCAATAGTATTACTCTTGTTACATATAGCTTTAGAAACACCCCTGGTTTGATATGACATCAACAAGAAGTTGATTAAATGAAGGGAATAATGACACCCATCAACTGATCTTGGCCACATCAATGTGACATAATTTTGTGATCAGGTGAAAGCCAAAGGGACCATCTTATCAGATATACTCTATCATAGTGGTGTACCTCAAGCATCAGCTTTTCCTATTTCAGTGCAATGCCCTAAGCTAGTCATTACCTGCGTAGAACATTATGATCCCGAAAGGTGAGGATTCTTCAAGGATAATCATGGGACTTTCCTTTTGATCACACCAAAGCACATTGAATAATTTCTCAACATCCCTGATTTCCCTGAGAATGCTGACATCACTCAACAATCAACACATGACTTTTGGAATGAATAACCCCTAAGGTGGACCTAGATGGTCAACAACAACTAGCTAGTGACCAAGAGGACTCGTGTTGACTGGTTTCCCAAGGAATTCTACCACATTGAATTTGTGGAGGAAGTTAGTGATATGGTCATTCTTCTGAGTTGAGTCTTTGATCTCCCCTCTGCCATGATTTTTCACTCATGGATGTATCATTTCATCTACATTATCCTCGCAAAGAGATAATTTTTAGATTGGGCCAACATCATCAATGATACTCTCCACAAGCGATTGATCGAGGTGAAGATGACTAGGCATTTCTACATGACATCATACCTAACCTATGTGGTGGCCAGAATAAATTTATTTTTAGGGTTAGAGACGAAAGGCATCGTGGGTCCTTAAAATAGTGTTTTCCACTATTATCCACAATTTAGTTTCAAGAATATTTTTCATCACTTCAGAGAGTTGATGATTCTTTCATCTTCGAGTGATCAGAAAATTGAATAGGAATTCAAATAAATATTCTCCAAGGATCCCATGGTGGTCATTTCTCACCGAGGAACATGGTTCATTCGGTTCCCCATCCTTTTCCTACATTGAAGTGAGCAGATTTGTAGGCACTCCATGGAATCTTCCTAAGTATTTTAGTGATAAGTGGGCATTAATGGAGCTTACGCGACAAATTTTCCAAGTTCATTGTCTTCTCAGTAAAAAACATCATTTAGGCATCCACTTACCAATCCAAATTTGAGAGTACCAATACCAAAATATATTCATTACACAACTCATGGAGAAGGATTTTTCTCACATTACCCATACATCCAGTTGTGAAGAGATCCCAATTTTACATCAATGGATTCATGCAAAAGGCTCTCAGAGTGAAGTACCAACACCATCCCACAATGGAAGACTTCTAGTCTACCTACTCAGATGAACACAAAGTAAGAAGGTGGGAATTCTCCCACCTAGACCATTGCTCAAACCAAGGCCTTTGGCATCAGATATCCTACCGATTCATTAGTAGATGATGATGATAATTTTATTAATCCCTCATATGATGTTGTTTCCTTCACTCCATTTTCCCGAATTGATTGGACCAAGAGAGATGAGTTTTCTCTTGATGGAAAGAATCATCTAATTCTAGAAAGGAGCATAGCAACGGTATGAACGAGAACTTGTAAAGCTACCATCCATCTAAGTTTATACATGTTATGTTAAAATCCACGAGACAAAATATACCTCGCATTTTCAAAGTCTATTCAAAACCAATCTTCAATGAGAAGGACTTAATCAATTCCACAAAGAGATAGTAGCCCGCAGACGTTGCCAAGTTTTAAGTAGGCACAACTTGTATAAAAGGAAGCGGCAAGTATCAAACTCTCGCAGAGATGACATGTGGAGTCAACCAAGAAGTAGGACAAAAGCCCGCGGATGGTGCCAAGTGTTTACCCAACACTTTCCCATAAGCCCTAAAGAAAAGTATAGTCATAAGGATGTGTGGGCCTTCCATGTGGATGTTACAACAAATGGACTCTATTTTCAAATCAAACCATTAAGATGACAAGCCATCCATCACATATGAGTGATTCAGGGTCTTATCTATGAGATTTAATACTCGAGAATTTTTTCAAAAGATCAGAGGTGAAGGGTCATTTCATTACAAAATACACGCCATTTGAATCAAGAGGTCAGGAACCAATGCATAAAGGGTCGAAATATCTGGTTATGTAATAAATAGCCGAAAGGGTTCTTCTTAAAAGGTGAGTCCATCTCAAGGGATTCGGTTACAAGATAATTAAGATGCATTAAATAGACATTGCTCTCACTTTTTCAAGGAGGCCAAAATTATGAGAAGGATTTGAGGAAATATGTTTCTGTCACTTCATATCATTTATCATAATTAAGGGGCAGTTGGGAAGGAGTTTGAAAGTTCTCTCTTACCTCCTCCTCCCCTATAAATTGTAATCAAAGTTTGATGAAAAAGGAGAAAAAAATTAGTTAGGTACTAGGAGACTTAATCTTTTCTTCTCTGCCGCAATCCTCTCTTTTGTGAAATATTAGGGAGGTCATGGAAATCTAGCCTTCTCGCCTAGGATTTGTAATAACATCTTGCCTCTTTTCTAAATGTAATATTGTGCACAACTATTGGAGTGATATATATTCCTTGTGGTGTTTTCTATTCATCATTCACATAGATTTATTGTCTTTGATCACCTTTATTTTCACGTAGAAACTGTGCATCTCTCAATGTTGTTACTATCTTTGAAGTTTTGCTTAAGTAGTTTGAGGTAGTGCTCAGTATGACCCTTTCTCGATCCAGGTGCATTTCGTTACCCTTTTCAGTCATTCTCCATTTCCCTTCTCGTAGTTCCAATATTGATTGTTCTCTTAGGAGGCTTGTTCGGCACATCACCTTAGTTTGTTCTACGTTTTGTTTAATTCTTCTCACCCCTATCTCCCCCCAGAAAGAAGATCAAACTTCTTTTAAAATATGGAGGTCTCCTTAGGGCACACATCCCACTAACCCGAGGATGCCCATTACTCGACGGATCTATCCTCTAAGGATGATCATCAACAATACCCTAAGACCAAGAAATTACCAACATGAGGAGATCTCTAGTTAACTAAAACCTCTTCTTAGTCAATCTATGTGCCATCAACCCATACACATCAAGCAAGGAGAGAATGGTTTTATAAATCCACTTCTCCAAAGAATATATTACAAGGAGAAACATCCAAAGGTCCTGGCCCTTTTGAAGTAATAGAACGTGTCTCGGTGGATTTACACTTCAAGCAAAGACTCATCTACTCATGTTACTAATAGTTCAAGGAATCTCATCATAAACACTACATAGCCATGTGATGGACAAGAGTCTACTCAAGTTCAGTGAACTAAATATCGATGCTTCTAAGCCCCTATTTAATGAAGAGGTTTCTCAAGGTTTCGAGGTTCAAGAGGTTGATGTTGAAGTTATTTCCTCAAGGATTGAAGTCGTGGAAATAAATCTTGTTGAATCTAATGATGTCAAAAATAGTGTGAATTTTGCTTCATAATCCGTGCTTTTATGTGTAGAATTGGTCATGGAGACCCCTTTTTGGGTTGATTTGTGAAGTCAAGAAAAGAAAGAGGGTTTTCAAGGTTATCAATATTGACTTTGATTCCCTTTCCAATCTTTCAAATGTTGTCATCCCCAAGAATCCTAAAATTTTCTAGAGAATAATGGTAGATGGAGATGGAAACAAATTTGTAAATCTTTCCATTCCCCAAGTCGAGAAGGAACGTAATGTCATGACATCTGATGACTATGAAGTATCTTGGATTGGAATTGGGAAGTCTACATTGGAAAGAGACATGGCAATGGCCTGAGATTCCATGGATTTTATGTTAAGAAGGCTTGCTAAATAATTATCTCATAATTCTCAACTCAAAGCTGAAAAGAATCAATTGGTGAATTATTTTCAACATCTGATAAATCCAATATCATCCACTTTTCTAGTACCTAATGTAGTGGCTGCCCTCGATGAAGAAACACTCAATTTGTCAAAGGAGGAAAACACTTTAGGCCATGTCACTAAATCTTGGCTTTTAGAAATTCTCATTTTTTGGAGAAAGACAATCGAAGCGGTCGTAAAGCTCCATGAAGACATTAGTGCATACCTAGATCCAATCCTTTCTTTTATGGAATATTTTCTTCTAGCATATCAAATTTGGATGACATATTACTTAATCTACAAGAGATGACGAGTATGGAATCTATAATTCTATCTAATGAAGGGATCCTTTAATTTGAATGCTGAGGGGCAAGCTTTATATGGTGTTTACATCTCAAGTCACGGAGGACTCTTCTCTAAGATTCCATGATTCACCACAAAACATATGTAGTGAAGCTTTCACTTCACTCGCCTAAATTCATGAGTTCATAGCTGAAATCCCTTGTGATTTTGTGGATGAGCATAATCGCAGGCATTCATTAGAATATGTTGAGGAACAATTCTCACAATTGTTTAAGGACATATGCATTTTTTTCATCAACTTCTCCTCCACTTCAATGGAACATTTTATCAAATTGAGGAACTTGTTTGAGGATGCTCAAGCGAAAATGGTCAACCTAAATTATATGCCGGTAGGATTTTGGAATTGATGGTGTTCTATGAGGCTATGTTTCAACCGAGTGAACCTCCTAAATAAGAGAATATTTTCAAGACGTTGGAAAGGTTTAGATCTTTTCAATTAGCAAAGGTAACAAATCCTAATTTCGCCAATGGGATGAGGATGTAGCATTCTGCTATCTAATAAAGTGGGAGAGTCCATTTCTCATACAATTGAGATAAGAGGACTCTACTTTAATGGATAAGGCACTGGATCTTGTTTTATGTTTTAAAATGATATTTTAAAGTGATGTTATTATTAAACTCATTTTTAGTAGACTTTTGGTCAATTAAGTGATTTCTAATTTCAAGTTACTTTTTAAAAGTTAGTTGAAAAATTCAAAGTCACTTAAGGTGCCATAATTTAATGTTCATCTAAACCCTAACTACCTTGTAACCAAATTTTGGGTTATAAAAGTAAGTTAGTGGCTCATTTTAAGGCTGACTTTGAGAGAGGAGAGCAATACTTTTGTGCAAGATTTGTTTAAAGAAATAAATTTTGTGTTCTTTTGTGAAATTTTTTTGGAGAGTTAACGAAATATGAACTTTGTGTCCCATTCAATATCTCTTGTAGCATTTTATGTTCTTATTTTCATTATATGTTATTGCTTAAATCTTGCATGTGAATACATTCTTTGATCTCATTTTCAACATTAGTAATTTTTTGTTCTTGTTCACAATGATTAAGCTCTCATTTCTACTTACTCATGTGTGTTCCTTTCACTTATTCTTGTTTAGCTGATTCAAAAAAAAAAAAATTATTTGAGTTAGTTATTCATTGTTATTATTCTTCTCTATGCAATATTACGCTCTATTTTTACCTAACTATCAGTATGCTCCTTCCATCCATTTCTATCTTTCATTTCATTCCATTTCCTAATTCACACTTCTTTCCATTTGATGTCCCAAACACCCCCACGTACAATTTTGAATGTATAGATGTAAATATAGTTTTGGTTTTAAATAAAGGAAACCTCACCTTCATTAAAGACAGGACTTTTCCCCGATTGTTGCTAATAAAAACACCGAGAATGAAGGTGGTTTGAGACCCATGATTAGATCTCCATATTCTACCATGTTGGTAGTACATTCAAAATTTAGTTTGAATGAAATAGGGATAGGAGTCCCCTAGGGAGGTATGATAATGATGTCGACACCGCCCCCTTATTGAAACTGTGACCCATTAAAGAAGAGTGTAACTTTTACCCATTCATGATCTATAATATTGACAGATTTGTCGTGAAGTATTCATGAGGTGGTTGATTGTCAAGAAGAGGGGCCTCGGTAAGCTGATTTGTGATAGCTTGTCCCTTGATATATTTTTGCAAGATGAGTTTAAGATCAAAAATTTTCATGATAATAAGCCACCAAGTGATGTAGTCTATAACGAATTTCGTATTCATGGAGAGTGAAACTTATATAGTAAACGAATTGTTCATAATTGTGCTCATCCCGATGAGTGAGCATGGAACCCAAGACATGATTAGTAGCATATATGTAGAGGTAGAGGGCTACCCTCATGTGGAGGTGTTAGCACAGTGTCAAAAGAGGTATTATTTGAGGTCGTCGAAGGAATTTTGATCATTGTGATCCAATTTAAATTTTACATCCTTTTGAAGGAGGTGATGAAAAGATGACAACGATCCAAAATTTGGAGATAATGGAGAAGGCGTCTCGATGATGGATTTGATCTTGGAAGGGTCTACTTCAATTCCCCGAATAGACATGATGAACGCTAAGAGTTTTCCAGTGAGAACACAAAACACACATTTAGCAGGGTTAAGATGAAGGAACTATTGAATCGACGAGAAAAGATTATTTCATTATGGGGGAGATGATCCTTGCATTGTTTTGATTTTCCTAAAAGATCATCAACATAGTCTTATATGGTTTTGTGGATAAGATCATGGAAGATGTATGTCATAACACATTGATAAGTGGCTCGACATTTTTTAGTCTCGAAGGGCATTACCCAAAGAATAGAAAGTCCCCAAGGAGTGATGAAGGATGTTTTATGTTGGTCATCGGTGGCAATGAGGATTTGGTTGTAGTCGAGAGAGCCATCTATAAGGGAGATAATTTCATGGCCGGCGCTAGATCGACAAGATGATTATGTTTAAAAGGGGAAAGTCATCTTTAGGGAAAGAGAGATCGAGGTCTCGAAGTCGTTGCAGATGTGTAACTTTCATGAGGATTTTTTTATGGCCACAATATTAGAGACCCATTACAAATAGTCAATAGGTATGCTAAAATTAGCGGATAGCAGACATTGTAACTCTTCTTTGATGAGAAGAGCTATGCGAGGGTGCATGCTACGTAACTTTTGTTTTTCATGTCAATATTGTCACAATATATTTCTCATAGATGTAAAAGGTGAAGAGTAGGATCAAACATGAAAAACATGTCTTGTAGGTATTTACATATGTAGTTGCCATCAATGTTTCAAGGTGGTTGTCATCACTAAAAAAGGGGAGCTTGTTGGACATTATGTCTATTTATTTTCATTTATTTCAAGGATCACATTGATTTCAAAAGGAATCTTGAGTCGCATGAGGTGTCCAAAGTGTCGCTGGAACAAAGTGGCATGATGAGTTACATGGTTGTAAGGCATGATGAATAGGTGAGATTGAAAGTTTTTGAAATATATGGGATTTAGGAGTTGTATGAGTGATGGTATGGTGTCAATATTAATCAATATGATGTGTCAATTATGTAAGAGTGTCTCGAAAGGATTTTTCAAGGTCAGGTTCTTGGGTATCATGTGTTGGTTCAATCCTAACTAGGCCTAATCCTAGACCTAGTGTATGTAGGATGGTATGGTAGCATGAGAAAAGAATCAAAGAAGGCCATGGAAAACATGATGAATTTTTTTCAGATTGTATGGCGTGTGTATAATATTTCAAAGGTCACAAATCATATATATGATGCATGTCTAAGGTCCTTTTGAAGCAAGACTATGAAGACACCGATAGTTTACATGGACAAGTCTTAGATTTTGGAGATATTTAGATGTGTGAAAGAATGTATGAGAGTTGTAAAACATAGAGGAGGTTTCTATAGTGCCATGGTCCAATTTTTATGCCAGGAGACTTAAGAAAAAGAAAGAAAACTCATTTTTAGCCAATTCAAGTTCTTAGAAGTTTGAATTCTAGTTCGAATGTCACTTTCTTATAATTACCCAATCATGTGTGTTTTTCATGGGAGTTTGATATCTTGGGGTATATTAATACATGGAACCAATAAATTATATCAAGAAGAATGAGGTCTTTTGGTAGTCACATTTTTATGAACCATGGTTAACACCAAAACAACTTCGTTATGGTTTCAAAACCCTAGGTTGAAATTGAATTGAAGAAAAATGATTGTACAGTTCCATAAATGATACATTTTTCTAGTGTGATGATTTTATGATGAATAGGACTCCATATTTACATTAATTTATTTTAGAGCTTCTGACAATGTGTGGGCCCTACCCAAAAAGGTAAGTTTATGGAGTTTTACAGTTTGTGTAAACATATTTTGATGAACCTAATGACTAAACTACCAATTATGCAAGTGTGGTGTTGTACTATTTGTCCATAATATTTCAGGTCATGATTTAGCTCCTAAGATGCAAAGTGTGCCCCATCTTTGAATACTAGTTTTTGGGTTCAAAAGGCGCTTTGAGCAGATTCTTGTAGATGAGGTTTGAGGCATAGATAATCCAATTTATGGAAGTATGAGAACATGTTAATGTACCTAAAATAAATATATTTATAGTTATATAGAAAACTTACATGGTTGAGGTCATTTGAGGTGGTAATGAGCCTCATCTTTGGGGTCTAGGGTTTGGTGCACAAGAACAAACTTGTTTTTGAGATGGTTTCATGGCTTGAGGAGATGTTGCAAATATGTTTAGGTATGGTGGAATCATGGTGAGGTATGTTTTTGATTTTTTTAAGGTGATTCAATTCCTGGTGAAGTGATTTTTCATATTGCAAATTCAGATTTGGAGATTAGGTCTCTTGAAGTGTTTTCGGGCATGTTGGTGATGTGATAGACCAATGTGGTCATTATTATGATTTCCTCATTATTTTTATCATGTTTTGATTATTTATTCACTATGAGTCTGACCTACATGATATGGATGCTTGAGACTTATATATAAACATGTATAAGGCTCATTTTTATTCTTAGAGAAATGAGAACATGTCAAATTTTGGAAGGAAGGAAGAGAAGGTCATGTGAGGGAATATTTAAAGAGTATGAGACATATAAAATTTTTAATTATGTTTATATGTTTCTTATCTGATGATGGTGAGTTTAAGGGGGTCATCCATACATGATCTAGTTGAGAAGAAGACCTAATTTGTGTGCATGGACTTGAGCGAGATAGAGGAGAGTTTGAGGATACTATGATGCGTAAAGAAAAATCAAAGAAGACGTATGAAGATATAGGAATGGTACAGTAAGAAGGAGCTACAAGTCATTTGACCTAATCAACACATGTTGGTGCATGTTGGAAAAAGGGAGAAGAATTTGTGTTTGAGAGGGGTATTGAGTGCATGGAGCTGAATTAGTGATCACCATCAGTTATTAAAGAAAAAATTAGAAGTGATCTTCATCTTCAGGTGGTTGAGTTGGTGCTTGGTCATATTAGGGGTTTTTATCCTCCTGTGGGTTTTTTGCCTCACCAAATAAGGGGTTAGTGCTCCTTATAGGGTTGGCTCCTACTAAACTAGGGGTCAGGTGCTCCTTATGGGGTTGATGCCTCACTAAATAAATATTGTGTGATGTGTAATATTCACAAAATTCCTTTATTTATTAATATAAGTAGAGGTTCAATTGGTTTTCTTCCCCTCTAGGGTTTCCCACATATATCTGGTGTTCTTGTGTACTTGTGTATTCTTGTGTATGGTTGTTCATGCTTAATATGCTCACATTTATTAATGTATGATGAATGGATAATTTGAATGATGTATAAAACTTAAGAAAGCTAAAGTAAATGTTTGTAAATATTGATTCACCCCTCCTCTCAGTCATTGTTCTTCCAATAGATTGTTCATTTTCCTATTATCGTTACTCTATTACTATTTCCAAGAGTAATACCAAACTTCACCGACTCATTTAAGCTAGAAATGAATTCAAGTTTCTGACATATGATTAGTTCAACCAAAATTTAAATACTTGAATATCATGTGGACTCTCTTAAGATATATTACATTTTATATTTGATATATAAGGTTTTTCTTTGACAATCCATGTGCATGTAATAAGCATGGAGCTTGGGTGTAGAACTCCCAAACTCATTTTGATTCTACCTATTCGATCATACTCGATTTTTCCCACATTCATAAACACAATGCCCATATTTCATGTAATAGTGACACTCGCACATGAGACTTATCATGTCTCTTCGACCAAAATATTGGTTATGATTGTGATCTTTACTTTGTCCTCGTCCAATTTGGTTTTTTGGACCGCTGCTACGTCCACCTCTAGATAGACTTCTTCTTATGCCTCTAGGACTAAACTTGCCTCTTCCTCTACCATGATTTGAAGTATGAGATGAAAAGATTGTTATATAGTTGTATGTGATTTGTTCAACCTTTTATCATGATTTATTAAAGATGCATGCAATTGATCAATTGAAATATGACTTAAATCCTTAATTTCTTCTAAGGCTACAACCAAATAATAAAATTTTAAGGTAGAATCTTAAGCATATTTTTATTATACTTCTATTATCTATTTTTTCTCCATGAGATTTAATATAATTTAATAGGCCAACAACATAAGTAAATAATGAATCTATGGAGTCTGATTCTTTCATATACATATTCTTAAAATCCTTTTTAAGTAATTGGATTTTGGTAATTTTAACTTTCTCCTTACCTTGAAACGTAACCAAGAGAGTATCCCATGTTTCTTTTCTCTGGGTTGGCTACTACCACTCTAGGAAGAATGCTTTCATGCATAGCTTGAACATATATAGAAGAGGTATTTTCCATCTTTATTTCTTTGTTCCTTCAATAGACCATTCTCTTCCTATGAAAGTGTGTTGTACAATGTTGGATTTGTTGGTTTTGTGTATCCATTTTTAATAATTTTCCAAACATCTTGGGATCTAAACAATGCCTTCATTGTTAGAGACCAATACTTATAATTATTCCATGTGAATTGAGGAATCTCTAAACTCGATAAAGATGCTCCACGTGTAAAATACATTAAAATTATTTCAATTTAAAAACCTCGATGTGATACCAATTTGAAGAAAATAACATATAAATCTAGAATAAAAATACGTAAAATAAAATCTTCAAATAAATAAATTAGAATAAACACATAAATATTCAAATAAAAACTTGGAATAAACACATAAATTGTTGTTGCATTTGTGCACCTCAAGCAACATCTTACTGAATTTGATTCTTCACACTACAATGATAACAAATCTGCCTCTAATATAAGAAGACATATCCTAAAAATAACCACACACAACTCTAAAAATAGAGCATCCAATCTTCTAAAAATAGTGCATGCTTTTGTGTATGTATAATATCTTTTATCTTATTTATTATTTAGTGACTTTCTTAAAATTAATATGAAAGTGGATCGAACTAAATTAATCTAAAGTAACTACAAAAAATCATGCAAACTACGGATAACATGCAAAAGTGAACTCAAGAATAGATTCATGCGAGAGAAATTATCATATTCCAACAATGAAAATATGATTTATTTTCATAAAGGATGGTCATTGAAATCTTCAAAATGCACATTTAATTTCTCATTGTAATAATAACATTAAAAAAACATATAAGAAACATGTCTTCATAATATAAAAAAATCGTAAAATATGTATTTTTTTAAATCATCAAAATACAATAACGTATAATATTCACTTCGATGAATTTAAGTTCCTATTTTTATAGTCCCTTACCTCTATGACTATAAAATTTCAAATATAAGTAATGTATTTTCATCTTTTCAAAGCACAAATTTATTATGTATGAATCATTCTCTACATCCTCCTCCATGAGTACTTGTGAGAGACCTCTCAACGTTATTTGTATTAATCTTAATTTTACCTTTGAGCATGAGAAGAACATGGTTTGGATGTTTGGCTGTAAATTTTCATTATCTTGAATGCACAACATCACATCACATGTTTCCTCATAGAAGTTGGTTTTCTTCTTAATAACCCTTGACAAAAGTTCTGTTATTTTGGGAAATAATGTTTCTTGTAAGACTGATGGAATTTGTAGCATCAAGATCAAAAATTTTAATGGTATAATGAGGACTCTAACAGGAGTAAGACATGTACCATAACTAAAAATAAATTTGATTTCCTCAAGTGAATTAGACTCTAGTAGTTTTAAATTCACAGGTGAAGGTGGATTTGTAAACATGTATAATTTTTGTTTAGTTGTAATGAAACATTTAAAGGTTGGGAATATTTACATATTGTAAGGGAATACGCATATTAGTCAAATAGATATGGTATTTAAAATAGAAAAATATCATACTTGTTTATGGCATCTACATTCAGGGCACATGAGAAAGAAAGGGTTGAAGGTACTGAAGAATCATGAGTTACTCCCTAATATAAAGTTTCAAGACTTGAATTTCTTCAAGCACTATGTTTTTGTGGAACACTATAGATATAGGTTTAAATTCGAAAGTCATGTAAGTAAAAGTATACTTGGTTATATTCATTTTGATATTTGGGGTTAAACACCTTTAGTTTCATATGGTGGAGAATTGTATTCAGTTACATTTATAGATGAATACTCCAAAAAAGTATGGGTCTACTTTATTAAAACAAAATGTGATGTTTTCATACATTTAAGAAATTTATAACTTTGGTTGAAAAGTGAAGTCATTTTGATCCACCTACTATCTTGAAACCCCATGCAAATCGGCCTTTCGCCCAGCGGGAACTCGATGCTCACTTGAGGCACACGTGAGGTGCCGATCCCCTCGTTTATGTGAGCATTGTGAGAATATCTTGCCATTGTTAAAGGATTAGTTGCAGAAAAGTAGATATTCATGTAAGAGTACAACTTGAGCTACCATATCCTTATACCCATACATGAAAATGAGAGAAACAACACAACATGGATTATGAAGAACAGATCTAATTCATAATATGAAGAAATGACACTAGGGTTTGCACCCATGAACAAGATATCCAATGTATATATATATATATATATCAAGAGTGCTAAATAACCACATTACATTCAAAAGGCCATGCCAGGTCAAATACAGTAATTGCTAGGGATCCAACCCATACAATATATGTTAAAACAAAGATCTAACTCATATATTAGGAGTCCTAGCTATGCCCCCTTATTACATAAATTTTATAGACCCATCCCTTAGATATGATGACCTTCTTGCAACTCCCTAATGAAAACCCCCAACCCTAGGGCCTCCTAATACTTTCTGCAGAGCTTCCCCTTTTCCATGCTATATGTTTATCCATATATATCTTGGTGTCTCTTTTTCTACCCGAGCATATCTTCTTATAGGTCCAATACCCATCACCATGCCTTCCTTCAAGAGTATATCACATGCCAAGTGTCCATGTGGTCCTTCATTGGTGAATGTTTACCATGTTCTAAGCTCTCCACTTTCTGTAATGATGTCTTCCTAGGAATATTCCCTACATGGAATATCCTTTTCTACCATCAATTCTCCAGGTTGGCATCTTATCCACTGGCATGCCTATTCGTGTTAGTTACATTTTTCTCAAGTGCCTCCGCATGTTGAATATGGATAAGTCCTTAAATCCTATGTACCGTCTCCCCCGGTCTCTTCTAAACTCTTTGAAAACCTCTTTGTCCCAAGGATTCTCCCCACATGCCCTTCTTCTTATTGCTCCTACATGTGCACGCCTTTTGGTACTTAGCCAATAATTTAGGTCCCAACATCACCCCACACTAAGCTTGTTCTCCATCCTTGAAAACATCCTGCTTCCTCAAGAATAAAGAATGGTGGGACTTGGATAATTTGAATGAAGAATGAAAGAATGGAAGAATGGGAAAATCTATTATTGTTGCAAGAGGAGTGGGAAATCCTTCCTCATTTTTACCTCAATCTTCTCCCATGAATCCACTTCACCCTGTGCCTGTTGGAGTAGGTCACCCACTAGAGCACTCACCTCTTCAAATATCAATTCATCACCCTTAGCGTTTAGCATATCTACAATCCCTTCTCGGCTGTTTGCTAAATTCATCCAAAGACATCCATTCTCATGAGTGACCTGGAGGTATAGTTTCTTAAGCCGATTTTTTTAACCAAACCTTACAAGATTTCAATTGCTTCCATTTTCTTCTCAAATTTGGCTAGTATTTTATCCCGCTCTTCCATGTTTCCTTTATTCTTTTCTCAGAATTATTTCAAATACACCTCATGTGCAGCAACTAATATACTTTTTACCCTATCTCTATTAGCATAGTTATCATATACGGCCTTAGCTATTTGCGCGGCGGTCTTCATAGTGGAAAGGAGTTCGAATATCGAGTGATTTTCTCCCGATATTTATCCTTTCTTCCTCATTCTAGTGCGCCAATTCCTCTTCTGTGATTCTAGTGCAATCGTCCACCTTTCCATGGTAAGGATGCAGGTTAAGTCTTCCAAGCATTACAAGGTTGATTCGTATTTCTGCCAAAGGGGGGCAGTGTCCTGATGCTTAAAGATAATGGCATATGTAATCATCTCCTTTAGTTTGCACCTTAGTTGTTCTTTGATCAACTCTTCCTACTTCAGATCCTTACTCTTCTCAATGATTTCTTCATTCTTCTTCTCCAATTCCTCCTCCAAAACCCTTACTCTGTCATTCCTCCCAAAGAGTCTTGCCTCAACCTCTACTAACACCTTGTTTAGTATCATTGCATACTTGCTCATCCGATAGTTGCTAAGCATTCACCAAAGGTTTTACTCCCTAATATCTCGGTATCTTCATTAATGCTTCTTGGTTGACTCGACTCGACTCATCAACATGGGACTTAAAATCCCAAGATAACATTTTTCTTGTATGAGGATATGCAGCATATTCTTCAAATGAAGACCATGCAAGGATTTTTTTGTAGACATGATACTTTGAAAGTGTTTGTGTAGTACTTTATTTGGATCGTTTATATAGCCAATCCCTTGCTCCCGCACCGCTACCACATTATTTCCTCCATGTGCGCTGAATTTGGAAAGCTTATTTCTAAGCTGGGATCTCCACCCATGCTCCCATATTCCTTTCCTACACTCTCTTCATCTATCTCTTTGAACACTTCATCAACGCTATGCTCAACCTCCTACTCCACCAAGTCCTTTATTATGCCTACTACTTCCATTTCCGTGGCCTCCTCTATTAGCTCCTTGGTGAGGCTTGGGGTCCTTTGATCCTTAGTGTTTACCTCCTCACTTCCCCCCTTACCATGAGCATCTCCTTCTACCTCTGAGTCATGTACATCGTACACAAGATGATCCTGAGCCTCTTCATGCTCGCCATCATCCATTTCTCCTTTGTAGGCTTCCAAGATCTCCATTCCTTTTGATTCTACCTCCTCTTCTACCTTTCACTTCTTCCTAACTGGCAACTCCAGTATAAGGGATTGTTCCTTATCATCTTCTTCATCCGGTGACTCCTCCTTGGATACTCTTCATTTGCAGGGTCTCTTCTTGTTCTAGAGCCTCTTCCTCGTGTGTCTTTTCTTTTTCCATAATGAGGGAATTCTTCTTCTGTATATGTGCTTGGCTTCACGCCTAATTCCTGCACCCTAATAGATTGTGTTGTTTGTACACTCGGTGCCTTCTTCTGAGGGTCTCATCTCTCTCCCTCTTCCTTGTGGTGGGGTCTTCTGGGATGGAAACATCATTCTCCATGTAGGTGCATTTCTCATACTTGGGCCTAATACACAGTATACCCTCCTTGTGGTCCTTCTAGCAATTGGCAACGATCACATGTTTTATCATATGCACCTCATGGGAGACATACTTCTCCACATAAGTGCACTTCTTGGGGTATACTAGCTTTCTGCGTAGCTCGTGGTGGTCTTGGTCCACCTCACTAAGGTCGAACCTTAGTATTTTTGCCTCCTTAAAGAGATTGACCCTAGCTTGGAAATATTGTGCAGTGAAGTAGAAAAATAGTTTACACCATGGGCTCTTGGTCCTTCTTACAGAGTGAACCTTCCAATGCAAAAGTGCTAGTATAAATAAAACTCAGCTTCTCTTCGAACTAGTACTAGATATTGTGTAGGTATCCTCCACTCAACCCCGAACATGTCACGCATTCACATATACCATTTCTCTAAAGCGCGCCTTGTGGGCGGTCGTCATGGTGTCGAAGTATATTTCTCAAATCTCTTGGCGGGAGGGATTCTCATCCGGTACTCCCATACAAATTTCTCTGGCCCATCGGGCACTCCAATTTCTAAAAACATGATGGTAAGTAGGACATTACCAAACATGATCTTCTCTCCATCACGTGCGACACTGATGATCTCCTCTGCTATGAATGTTAAGAGGTTGTAGATGGTTCCTTCTGATATATTCCATAAAATGTGTAACTAGGACTTGTTGATCTATGTCCACCTCTCCTATCCATTCATCTTGGTCACTAAGTGCGTGGTCATCCTAATCAAAGGATCAGAAATCACGAAATGTCAAAGTACCATGACCCATTCTTATTTATCCTTTAACAAAAGTAAACAAAACTGATTATGATTTACTTGAATAAGTCATTTTTCTTAGTTGGCACTTACCATAGTAACCTGTGTCTTACGCTGGTGTGCCCGGATGTTCTAGCCGATCCCATCCTTGACCCTTCTATACCAGCTTTTCCCTTCTCATGAATATAGCATTCCTAACATACAATTAAGGACTCCCGAATACAACATCAAAAGCATCAAGTGGAATACCGTCAACTTCAAAAACATCTATATATTGGGAATTTATCCCAAACTTGACCTTACATCTTCTTATTACCTGAATTTCAACACCCTTCTTCACCCAACCCAAAGGATAAGGGTACGGATGCTCGTAAGTCTCAAGACCAAGCTTCTTTACAACTACCTCAAAAATCAAGTTAGATTGAGAACCAATATCAACCAAAGCATTTACCTTAGTTATCTTGATCTAGATTTTGATATGGAATAGTTTACTCATCTCTTCTTCACTATCCATTTTGGTGGCCATGCATCTAAGCCTTTTTCTACATCCGAGTCATCTTCGATTTCCACCTCCCCTTCTATCTTTACAACTGTCATGGACTTTTTGGAGTCCTTGGTTCGGTTCTTCAGATGTAACTCCAAATGTAAATTCCAACATGTAGCGTCAGTATGACCATTGATATCACAATTCTTGCAAAAATTCTTGGGATCTTTACAAGTATTCAAAGTAGTGGTAGCTTGTTTATCTTTCCCTTTCCACTAACTCTTGTTACTTGTTTTCCTATAATCCTTTTCTGTTGATTTGTTGACTGATTTACTCTTAGCTCTACTTCTCCTTGATTCTTTTCATCATCTATGCGGTATTCATGTACACATGCTTCATTGAGATATTTGGGCTTTGTGGAGATGACTGTTCTTCGAAGGTGAGTGTGACATCCTCCCAAGTACTTGGTTAGAATATCCTCATCCTCCATATCCATGTTTAGCAACATGGCTTTCCTTCAAAACTTTGTAGTATAGTCCTGCAAACTTTTACCACCGCTTGTCTAAAATACTTCCATTTAATCATTTGGTCACTTTGGGCCAATAGGATAGAAATTAGCTCTAAGTAATTCTTTAAATTCTTGCCAAGATTTTACAATAGGATGCTTCTTCTTCTCACAAGTGGTTAAATGGGTTTCCCACCAAACTAGAGCATGTCTCTCCATTTTGATACATGCAAAGGTGATTATTTGTGCCTCGGTGACATTATGGACACTAAAATAGAATTCTAACTATTTCAACCATTTATCAAGTAACTCTGCATCTACTTGTCCTTTAAAGCTTTTTGATCTTGACTTTAGTCTCAACTTTAAAAGGTGAATGTTCATATTTTACCTTTTATCTTGTGTTAGAAGTCTCTTCTTCATGCTCTTCCCAATAATCTTCCTCATGGTGGCTCTTGCCTATATCAAACTTTTCACTAAGCCTTAAACCACCAAGTCCATGGAGTCTTTCTTGGCGAAATTTGTCTTCTGCAAATCTGCAAGTTCCTCTTACCCTATAAATATCCTATCCATCATGGTCTCCAACATCTCGATTCTACGAGACTGCAAGTTATCTTCCTCCATTTTTCCCCGAATTCTCTCGTTTCCACTTCTTTGAAATTTCCGGATCTCAAGGTAAAGCTTAATCACCTTTAGATCTTTTCACCGTCATAAAATTCAAGAATGAATACCACAGTCCTAGATACTTGTTATCTTTGAAACCAAAATGATCTCAAACTCTTCGACTTTGGAATTATTCACAAAATCGAATTAATCGTTGTTGTTTACTTTCTATTAGAAAATAACAAAGATAACTAGTGAATGAATTATTATTGTGCTTAGAATCAACAATGGTAGTAAAGGAAAGAATATAAGCTCACAAAACACCAACAATTTTTATCCTAGAAAACCCTCAAAGGAGGAAAAAACAATGGGAAGGGAAATTGCTCTTTCTTCCCACTTCTATTGGCCAATTCAAATCAATAAGTACATAATTTACAATAAGTATGAAAGAGAAGTAGATAATATCCCTACACTTCCTCTCAATTACTTGTTTGCTTTGTCTCACACTCCTTTCTTCTACAAAATACAATTCCAAAGAATAAGAATTGCTTGCTCACTTGCTTTCATGTTGCGATGGTCCTCTACACTTCTACAATCATGTATTTATAGCCTTTCTCATTTCCTCCCATGCACTAGAGAATGGGAAACGTCATGAAGAAGAAGAGAAACGACGAACATCCTTTCAAATTTAGAGCTTATTCATTTCAAAAAAATTTCATCCATAATGGCCAGGACTGCTGTCCTATGCAAATCGGTGGTCCTGGGACCACGCCTCTACCGGGTGGAAGTTCTATAACTACCACCCCGCATTGCAGGATGGTCCTATTATTTAAAATACGAACCTCCATTTATTGATTTTATTTCTTTTTGTTGATCGATTTGAATGAAGTGGATTTATTTTGGATCCTTATGGATCACCCAACAAAAATCACACTAGCATATTTATCAAATGTTTAAGAACAAACATTGGAGGAAAGTTCACATATTTGGAATTTTAGAAATATTACACTAAATTTAGTTTTGAAATGCATAAAACCACCTGCTATACTCAACAACAAAACATGGTTGCGGAATGAATGAATAGGAATCTTCTAGAGAGATCAAGTAGCATGCTCAAAGAATCCAAATTTGGATAAAAATTTATGGGTAGAAGTAGTTTCCACAACTTGTTATCTTATAAATTTCTCACCATCAGTTGTAATAGACTGATGAGATTCTTCAAGAGGTATGGACAGGTCATCCACGTGACCACTTAGATTTGAAATTTGTTGGTTGGAATGCTTATGCTCTTACTAATAAGAATCAATGTTTAAAGTTATACCCAAGATCCAAGAATTACATATTTGTTGGGTATGGTGAAGTAGATGGTGTTAAGGGATACAGACTATGGGATGCTACTTTCCACCATATCATCATCATAAAATATGTAGAGTTTGATAAATCCCCTTTCCTAAAATCAGATTCTAAAATGAAAAAGAACAGAACTTGAATATCAACTTGTCAAGGTTGAAATCCATTAGTTTTCGATACTAAAAACAAAGAAATTCAACCATTTTTGAAGATGTTGAAGCTTCAAAAACATGAGGAAACACCTACGTGGATTGTATGAAGGTCACAACAACTTGATAAAACACCTCCGCATCCATTATGGAGATCTACATGAGATGATGAGTAAGGCATCCTCCTAGTAAGTACACTCCCAATATTTCCATTGTTTTGATTTCTAATGATGGAGAACCTAGTTTTTTTATCAAGAATCATTGAATGATTTGGATAGTACCAAGAGGAAAATAAAAATTTAGGACGAGATGGATGCTCTGAAAATAAAAGGTTATGTGACTTAGTACAAGTTCCAAAAGGAAAAAGTCATGTTAGCTATAAATGGGTTTACAAATGAAAGATAGGTGTTGATAACAAAATTGAAAGGTATAGGGCTAGATTTTTGGTAAAAGGATTTGTATAGAATAAAGTATTTATTTTCATGATATCTCTTCACCAATTTTTAAACTTGTTTTAATTTGAGTGCTCTTAGCACTAGTTTTATTACTTGATTTGGAGTTGGAGAAGTAAGATGTTAAAACAAATTTCTTGCATGGATATTTATAAGAGGATGTCTATATGGAACATCCTAAATGATTTGTACTGAGAAAAGAAAAGAATAAGATTTGTTTGCAAGTTTAGGAAATCATTGTACGACATGAAATAGTCACCCAAGAAATGGTACAAGAATATTGATGCTTTCATGACCATCTATTTTTTTAGGAATTAATATGACCATTGTGTTTACTTACAGCTTTTTGATAGATTTTTTTACACTATATTGGAATTATATGTTTATTATATGTTTGTTGTAAGAAAAACATTGCAGAAATCAACAGCTTTAAAGGCTCATTTAGCTAGGATATTTGATATGAAGGATCTAAGAGCTGAAAAACATTTTTTTAGGCATGGAGATACATAGAGACAAGAAAATGGTAAGATTTGGTTATCACCAAATAATTATTTAGAAAAGATACTAACTTTATTTCGTATGAAATATGTTAAGCTAGTTAAAATCAATTTTTCTTCCCATTTCAAACGTTTTTCAATTTTTTTGTCCTAGAGAAGGAGAAGGAAAGGAGTACATTTCTCATGTATGATATGTTTGTGTAGTATGGAGCTTAATGTATGCTATGGTATGTACAAGGTATAAAATTTCATATGTAGTTGGATTTGTTAGTAGATATATGGAAAATATAGGTAAAGAACATTGGGTATCACTCGAAGTGGGTGTTTCACTACTTATGAGGCACTAGTGATTATTGCATCACCTACAATAATATTGGTGATTCTATTTGTGGATATGTTGATTCGATTTTCGCAGTGATTTTAAATAAATAAAATATCAAATTCTAGTTATTTGTTTACTCTTCCGGTGGACCTATTAGTTGGATGTCACATCTTTAAAAGATTGCTATTATGTCAACTACTAAGGCAGAATATGTAAATGCCTATTATGCTTGTCAAGAGGTAATTTGAATAACACCAAAGTGCTATTAATTTGGCCAAAATCCAAAGTTGTATCACAATAATAAAAAACATATTATAGTTAAGCACCATTCATTTACACATTTTATTGATGAAGGAAAAGTAGCACTAGAAAAGGTCAACACTAAATAAAATTATGCTCATATGTTCAAAAAACCCGTATTATTAGAGAAGCTAAAATGGTGTTTTCTTTTTCTTGGCTTGCAAAAAAGGTGATGAGTTGGTCAGTGATTAACTAAAAATGTGGCTATATAATAGTTAATCTAATCTAGAATATCATGTAAATATAGTAAATAAATACAATAAATGACTACGGAAAAATGACCCAGGCAACTAATCTAATGAAAGTAGAAACACTAATATGCAAGAGAAGTATGAAAATGACTTAGCTGATTTGATGAACTTGCAGGACTGTGTCACATAATAAATAGAATAATATGGAAGCATGAGAGACTATGCAAAGGTCCTAAAAAGGACAGATCTGGACTGATTCTCTAGACTGGGGTACCTAAAGAAGGACTAGGGTGCCTTGGTCTATAGTATGGGCACTCTGATCTATGTAGGAGGTCCAAAACTAAGTTTTATAGGTTTGGGAGGTGGTTTGAAACCCTTATTGTGTGTTGCATCGATTCATTGTACTGCGCTAGATGTACCTAATAATCCAAGATGAAAAAAGACCCGTAAAATACCAAAATAAGTATCAAAACCCTAAAAAAAGAATAATGTAAATGAATAGGTCAAATTGACCTTAGTTACCACAATAGTGGGCTTACTAATTGAACATTGCACTACATTTCAGACCCAAATGTAGTTCTAGTGTGTGTGTGTGTGAATCATGTGGCCTATGTGCTCTTGTGTCATTCGCACTTTTTGAAGTAATGAACAATAACTAGATGTAAAAATGTAACTTTATGGTGGATGGAATAGAATAGAATCCCCTCATATGCTTGTGTGATGTAGATTAACCAACTTTGTCCCTTTTTATGGGGCCAAGTGAATGCAAATGATCTCCAAATGCCTTTGATAGATGTAACCCTAGGTGGATGATAGTAGTGACTAGTGCTTGGTCCCTCATTATGGTCTCATAACTTTATATTTATACGGTTCCCTTGATCTAATTTCTTAATTAACCCCAAAATGGCTAACCACTAAAAATATAAGAAACTAAAACGGAAAGAAAGTTCCCAAAAAGTGGTGGGGAAGTTCAAAAGGGATCAGGGTGCCCATGGGCACCCCAAGATTAGCCCTGGGCCCCCACAAAGCTCAAAAAATGTGAAATGACAAAAGCTAACTAGGCATGCAGGTGCAATAGGTTAGAAATGATGAAAGAAAATAAATTAAGATGGTTGAAAAATGAGGGTTAATTAGTACTTTCTTCACTCAAAACCCTCTAAATAATAGTATGAGACTGGGACTAAATAATGTCTAAAGTACATGATTTTGTGTCTAAATTCTCCCCACTTTATGTTGGTGAGTGGAAAGCTTGGTAACATAAAGTAGATAGAGATGTGTACCTGATAATCCATGTAGAGTGATATAGAAACATGTCAAGGACTAGACAAAGCATGTAATGAAAGAAATATGATTGAGCGTGGAAACTATAGATGAAAATGCACAAAAAAGTGATGAGAATGAACCTAGGGTGGAAACACGTGTGTAGCTACTGATGTGATGTACCTGTATGGTTAGTATGGTGTGTGTTCAGCTGTAAAATGTTATTTTTGAAGTTGTTGTTACCCCCATTTTATTTCTTTTATACCATACAATGGACCTACAAGGAGAAAATGATCAAGTATTCAAATATGTATGTATGTATGTGTAAAAACTCAATATAAAGTATGCATGTGTGGAAATGTAAAAATCATGTGAATGTAAAATACATAAATGAAAATTTAAATGGAACATGTGCACCTGATCCATGTTGAGAAAGAGAGTGTAGAAGGATATCTTTACTATCGTGGTTTTTGGGAAATCGACATCATAGTCCGAAGAAGTATAGAGAGGAATTTTGTTGTATCCTCCAACCTTTAACGCTTCCCCTAAACACGTGTGAAGAGATATCTCGTACTCACTGGTTTTTTGGGCGATCCGACACAACTGACAAAAGTAGTGTAGAGAGGAAATATGTTGTATCCTCTAACCTGTAACTACTCCCCAGAATGCTAAGGATGACCATGTTGTATAAAATTCATTGTGTATGGGGTTCGTAGACTTGTCTAAACCCACTCGCTGTATATAATCCACAATGCGAAGGGTAGAAAGTGCATTGAATCGAACCAAAGTGTATAAGCATTGTGTATAATGTAAAACCTAATCGATGCCCCCTCTTTGGGGGTGCATGCAACGTCACTGATAGGAGAATGCAGCCCCAAAAGAGGACCAACCACAAGTAATCTAAAACTCTACCTTTCAAGGGGAAGGGAATGTGCTTAGTAGAAACCAATGAATGCACAAACAAGAAGGCTAGCCCAAGACAAGTGTTAGTATAAGAATACATGTATAAATCAATGTGTAATCTACACAAATAGTGTAAAAGCTACCAAACAAAGCAAAGAATGTAAACATGCAAGAAGAAAGAGTAAGCTGCACAAAGTGGGATACAAACATGGTACATCACTCATGATGTCACAAGACACGGAAGGCCATAAATATCGAATACAACAAATAAGTGTGCGGAGTAAACATAGGGTAGAATCCTACATATAAGAGAAAACAATAACATTCAAGAATGAATCAAATGAGAGTGCATCATCGAAATAATCAAAGTGTATGTTGTGTCTAACGCGTTGTGATGATTGTGTATGTGTATTGATGAAATGTGACCTAGAAATTATGTGTGTGTGAACCTTATATCCAAAGTGTATGTCACAACAAGATTAATGTAGGAGTAATGATGTATCCTAAAGCATATATCACTACTAGATGAATAAAGAGGAGTGGTAATGTATCCTAAAGCATATACCACTACAAGATGATATAATAGGTGACCATTTATCCTATAGCGTATTTCACTAACCTAGGGATGTTGCATTATTAAATGTCAAATGATAGACGTGTGAGTATGATAAGGTCTATTTTATTTGTAAACCCTCGACATTCGAGTATGGACTGAGGAACTAAAGTGTGTCATATGGTAGTGAGTGTAGAAGATGATGTAGCATATGTAATGAAGATGATAAATGACCATGTGATGTGTATGTAGTGTATATGATTAAATGTAATATGTGTAGTGTGTCTAAGAGCGTATAGTATATAGGATTCAATGTTATGTGAGTATGATGAATGATGTATAAATGCATAAATGTCAAAATAAATGTAGAAAGTATGGTGTATGATGTGTAATGTGTGAATAGATGTGGTGTGTAAGCCCTATAGTTTAGTGTGTGAGGTTCATGTGTAGTAATCCCTCAACAGTCAAGTGTGAACCGAACCACAAGAGTGTGTCATCGGGTAAGTAGAGTGACAAGAGTCACCTACCAAAGACCAATTTTACGTCTAGCAGTGGAAGCATGGTCGGCAAGAGTAATAATAGACCATCCAATTGTAGTGGAATGTCTAATGTGTCATGATTGCTAGTATGAGGATTAGTTGTTTTGACAAAAGTAATTGGTTGGAGCTTATACTTGAGAGGAGGCCAAGTTGCATTGAATTTTAAAGGATATTTCTTAGGTTGACTTGGTGATATGATAGATGACTTATTAGTAGGTGACTGAACTAATATTGAAAGGTGATTGACTTGGTGATGTCATAGATGGCTGAGTAGGAGGAGATGGTGAACTAATTATGAGAGGTTGTTGTTTAGGAGGTGCTTGAGTAATGCTACCTAATGCTCATTAGATATAGATGAATCAGATTTAGGAACCCAATGGGATTTATCATTTGTATTAGAATGTTGTGTAGCAAATGAAATAAATCCTTGACGCTCAAGATGTTTGATTATTCATGGAAAAGTGTGGCAATAATTTTCATTATGTCCATTGATTCAATGATAATTGCAATATGGACGACCTTGATATTTTGCTAACCGATAAGGATAATAGTAATGAATAGGTGGTAGAGTGATCAATTGATGACTAAGGAGATGAATAAGAATGTCATGTTGTGTAGTACTATGCTCAAATATGAGAGGCTCAGGAAATGATATGTCTTGAGGTTCAGCTAGATGACATGTAGGAACATAGATTGCATATAAGATGTAGAAGGAGCACAAATATGTGATTAAGAAACATCCTTAAGCTGTTGAATTTTAAATTTGAGAGATATAATTGGGATTCCATGGCCTTAAATTGATCTTGAAATAAAGCATGTAGATCATGGATTGAGTCTAATAGGGGTTGATTAGATGGAGGATCACTAGGGTTGTCAAATAGACGAGTGAATATAGGACTTATTTTATGTGGCAACATATTGTCATCAAGATACAACCTGTCTAGGGATCTTTACAAAGCAGCCTGAACAATTGGGATATATCTTAAGTAAATCAAATAAAGAAACTTGAGCAACTTTAGGAGCCATGATAGAGGAAAAATGAGGATCCTAAGCATGAAATACGTCGGGTTCACCAAAATGATTAACTAAAAATGTGGAATAATAGTAGTTAATCTAATCTAGAACAACGTGTAAATACAATAAATAAATTCAGTAAATGACTATGAAAAAATGACCTAAGCAATTAATCTAATGAAAGTAGAAACCCTAATATGCAAGAGAAGTATGGAAATGACTTAGCTAATTTGATGAACTTGTGGGAATATGTCGCAGAATAAACAAAATAATCTGAAGCAAGAATGACTATGCAGAGGTACTAAACAGACTAATTTGGATTGATTCTCTAGACTAGGGCACCTAGAGAATTGGGGTACCTATGGGCACCCTGGTCTGAAGTATGGGTGCTCTGGTCTATGCAGGAGGTCCAAAACTATGTTTTATAGGTTTGGTAGGTCATCCGAAACCCTTGTTGTGTGTCGCATCAGCTTTGTTGCACTGCACCAAATGTCATTGATAATCCAAGATGAAAGAAAGACATGCAAAATACCATAAGAAGTATCAAAACCCTAAAAAAAGAATGCAAATGAATAGGTCAAACTGACCTCAGCTACCACAATAGTGGGCTTACTAACTGAGTGTTGCACTACATTTCATACCCAAATGTAGTTCTAGTATGTGTGTGAATCATGTGCCCTAGGTGCTCTTGTGTCAGTCACACTTTGTGAAGTAATGCAGCAATAACTAGATGTAAAAATGTAGTAAAATGGTGGATGGAATAGAATAGAATCCTCTCCTATGCTTGTGTGATACAAATTAACTAGCCTTGTCCTTTGTGATGGGGCTAAGTGAATGTAAATGATCTCCAAATGCCTTTGTTAGATGCAACCCTAGGTGGATGATAGTAGTGACTAGTTCTTGGTCCCTAATTATGGTCTCATAACTTTATATTTATAGGGTTATCTTGATCTAATTTCGTAATTAACCCCAAATGGATGACAATGAAAAAGATAAGAAGCTAAAATAGTTATAAAGTGCCAAAAATGTGGCGAGAAAGTTCAAAAAGGATCGGGGCGCCCCTGGTGGGACCGGGGCGCCCATGGGTACCCTAGTACTAGCCTAGGTGCCCCAATCAAAGCTAAAATAATGTGAAATGACAAAAGATGACTAGGCATATAGGTGCAAGAGGTCGGGAATGAAGAAAGAAAATAAAGTAAGATGGTCAAAAGACAAGGGTTAATTAGTACTTTCTTCACTCAAAACCTTCTAAATAGTAGTATGAGACCGGGACTAAATAATGTCTAAAGTGCATGATTTTTATTACAAATAACAAGATATCAAGTAGAAATTTTTGTTAAGGTGAAGATTGTTGGATATATGATAACGAATTTGAATGTTAGCTCCCTTTATGGTGGAGTTTGTAGCCAAAATTAAAGGAGTCAAGCTATTGTTTCTAGAAAGGCGAATTATACCATATTCTATTTGTAGGAAGGAAAATCCTAATGGCATTTTTCACTCTATTTTTAGGAGGAGGAATCTTAATAGTACTCTACCAATTAGGTGTATTTATCCTTATGGAGATCTAAATTATCTCAATATGAGTTCACATGTAATATGTTCATCTTGAGTTATTAAAATCTTGATATCTTGCACACCGTCGATATTTCCTTAGCTTTTATATTACCACATAAATTAGGTGTTTTATCTCTTGCATATTTGGTATTTTGTAGATTTTTTTTATCTCTATCTCTCAAACTATTATTATGATATTTAACATTTTAATTATCAATTATTGTAAGTGTGTGATTTCCTAACATGGAAAGCTCAAATTTATGCACTATGATATATATCATAAAACAAAGTTGGTTATTTTATTAAGTGACACTAAATTATTTGATATTTTATTTGTTAAAATTTTGTAAGTATATTCATACATATGATTTGAAATTTTATTTTTCTTATTTTGCATGCTTAAATCCAAATTTCAATAGGATTGTTCTATCAATTATAAATATTCTTTTTGCACCTAAATCATATCTCGTAATGCTGGCATTTTCAATACCAAAACACAACAGTACAATTATCCAAAAAAAAATCTTTACATTTTTTTATACATGACACCACATGAGATTACTTAGGACAATGCACAACACATGATATGTTTGCACATACATTAACCCACATAGATAACATGAAAATACATGATGCACATCAAGGCCACTTTTTCCCAAATGACAAGGCACAACATAACAATTCAACTATAGTATAAACTCCCGTATAGGCACCATCCATGACACAACACTTTCCCGGTTTACATATTTATTACATTCATATTTTGTTATTGACCTTAATCATTTGATAATAACTTGTTATTATGCAGTCCATTTTTCTTCAAGATAGACTACATTATCTTTATTTTTCTTAACATTTCGTTGGTGATGATTCCATCTAATTTTGTGTGTTTCCCTTTATCGCAATAGAATGATCTAGCCTAATTGTTGGTAGGAACATACATGCATACATGAGGCTACTAGTGCTTGTCCTACTGGATTTGTTTTCTGATTTGTATGTTCATTTGGTTTTGCAATTTATCTTAGATGCAACCAGGAAGGTTCACATGGAACAAAGGAAGTTTATTAGTTCAAAGGTAAATAGATTACAAGTTCCTTTCATGATAACATTTAATCACTAGGGTTACCCTATTTTGTTTTGAGTTATTACGACTAGCTGTATATTATAACTACTTCTCTTAGATACTTAGTTTGCATTGATCATGATACGTAGTAGAGGATTCTCCTCGAGTCAAAGGACTCAATCCTCAAATTTCATTTTTCTTAATTTTTAATCATTTAACAATATTGATTAAACCATGTTGATGGGTGTGGTGATTGTGTTCGTCCCTTACAAATCTCAAGTTTCCCATTTACTAGGTTAAAAGTTCACTAAGGAGACATTACTTTACTTTTATTTTCTATAAAGTCATCTTAGTCATCTTAGAATGTTGACATCATACAAGTGTAAGTGACATTGAACAACAGTTTCCAAAGTCTCCTCTCATGTTCTTGTAACCCTTACATCATTACATTTGACTTCATAGTGACATCTTGTTAAAACAACTAAGGTGCATATATTATTTTCCCTTTAGCGAGTCATGAGGGCTCCTAAGGGGTATGATTTCACACTTAACCAAGCTTGGATTATTACTGGGCAATTTAAGTATTAGATGTGTATTACAAGGTGATATGTAATTATAATTTTATACACCCTATGATCTTTTAGCGACTACCCTTCTCATTGGAAAAATATATTAGTGTGTGTGATTCATCCTAATTCCTATAAGAGGTCCACATTCGACTAATTTCAATTGACACTAAAAAGGGGCTTACACCATACCAATAGGAAAAACTAGATAAAACAATTATGCCTACCTCATAGCTTATGCACAACTAGAGGGACTCTTTCCAAGATAACACCCCTATTTGTGAAGAGACAAGGCTTCAAAATCAAGGGTTTCATGCATAGGTATCTTATGATGTGGGTTCCACTCATGGTTTAAACCCTCATTTCATAGGTACATAACATGATTAATGCTAATTCCATGGAATAAATCATGAGTTTTAATTTACATTAGGTTCAACACCTCATTAGGACCAATTCTAGAGGTTTATACTAGATATGAGATTTGCAAGGTGAAACACAAGGGCAAAACCCATCATCACGAGGTTCTATCGAAGCATGACGCTTGAGAGAAGAACTACTAGTTGGTAAACACTAGCACCCATACTTAGGATGGTCATGGTCAAAGTGAGGATCATTCAATCTAGAAGGAAATCTCAAGTTCTCAACCATCTAGTGTTAAAGCTCACCTACTAATCATGCAATAATTGAGGGAAGATGCAAAATTGAAGGGTTTAGAACACAAATTCCATTTTAATTTATATAGAGATACTTCTTTCCACTTGATGTAGGTTTCACAACATAGCTATAAATGAAGTCAAGAAGAGCATTAAGTAATATTTGGATAACTCTTAAAACTCGATAACAAAGAACAATTACAAGTTTATTTAAACTTCATGCACGACAAGGACAATCTTTTATTTGAAAGAAATAGAAGGATGAAACTTTACTATAAACATAGCAATACATATATTTATTTTTAATCATATATAAATTACAACAATACACAAATAAATTACAACCACACCATTTCGCCATCTTATTTGTACCCTACAAAACCATGTGAGCATGAGTCAATGAAAATCATTAGCATGACATCCACCTAAATCCAGTATAATTATCATTTTTAGTTTTCCATTTACATAATAGAAATAATTCACATGCAATAAGAGAGGGTTAGGTACATATATCATTTTTATTTCTTACCCAAGGGAGGAGAGAGAAAGAGATAGGGAAGAGAGAGAATAGAGAGAAACACTATTTTTCTAAAAGTCACATTTCACACAACAAGCCACAAGGGAGAGTTTCATACAATTATTTATAAGTTTCAATAAGTTTTCACGATGGTTTATTGTCTTGACTAAGGTCATACGGCCTTATTTTACATTTTTCTACTAGTTGTGAAAATGTCTAATTTTGGCTCGAGGCTAAGGGACTACGCTCGAAAATTTTCTTCTAATGGATAGATGCACAACGGTTAAGTTCCTATGTGTACTCCTATATACCCAAAATTCACAAGAATTGATGGAGTTCAGAACTAGTGAACGGTTTACAATTGGTGGCTAGATTTCCAAGGCCATCGGTCGTAATTGGGCTAGTTGCAACAACAACCAATTTTAGCTTGAGGGCTAAGAAACCTCATCCAAAAACTGACTTTCGATGGATGGAATCTCCATGGGAAGATTCCTACATTCCCTCCTATATATGGAGAATTCATCGGGGTTGATAGAACTGAGAATTAGCAAATGGGTTACAAACGGCGATGGGTTTTTCGAGCCACCAATCGTAGTTGGTCCAGTTTGACCTAGTCAAACAACAACCGAAGGCCTACAAAACCCCTTTGTAAAACTAGCTAGAAATATGTTTTTCTCCATATTGAAGATTGTAAGATATTTTCTAGTAGAAATACTAGAGGTTTGCAAAGGCAGAAAAGCGTTCCTTCGCTTAGGGTCCAAACAGTGAGACAAAATGGAAACCAACTTTTCAATTTTAGTAGCTTCCTAAAAGTGCAAAATGGGGTACAGGGCTCCTAGAGGGGCGGGGATGAGAGCACAAATGGTCAATTGGGGTTAATCTAAAGCTTGATATGACTCCCCATATAACAAGGGACACAAACAAAACTCAACATCTCTTTTTGGGTTTCAAAATGTTGTTTTGCGAGTATTTGAATATTGCATTTTTCTAACTTTGCAAGGTAGACAAAAATGGTTGTTTTAGTTTATTACTCATCTAAATATCATTGCTACCAAAGTGGACATGAGAATCTAATTATGATACCTTGTTTTAACAACACATAGGTTGTGGTAGAAACACATTTTATGGTTAAATTGTAAATCGGTAACATAAATCACAATGTGGAATTTTTTTAATTGTTTCGCACTAACATTCTAGTTAAAATATCCAGTTGTTTAAGTATCTAATCGCTTGATATTTCTATTATACTTGAAAATGAAGAACCAAATTATATGAAAATAAAAGATTAAGGTGAGGAGACCATGCCTAGAAATACTAGCGTCTGTAGTGCAAGTGGTGCTCTAGGTGGGTTTCCCCCATTTTACAAGGCTCCAACTCTCTTTTAGAATTATTTCAAATAGTTCGCATGCACCCAAAACTCCTCCATTTGTACCATTCAAGACAACATCAAGGACATATATGCATTATTCCACTAAGCACGATGCACTCCACTAAACCAAAAAACTTTCCATAAAATCAACCAACTCGTTATACCTCCAACCAAAACAATTGGCCACAAAATACATATTTCCAACCCAACACATTATCTCCCACTAAACATAGTGATTGCCACATTCGAATTCCAATACACCTTGTCAAGAGAAGAATCCACTGTGACCGCAGCCACTCAACAAGCTATTACTCTCACCAATAACCACTAGGTCATATGGGTATGTGGTTCATTGACTTACTCCAAATTCCCCATTTGACATAGAATAGGGAGGATACTGGTGACAGCTATGGAAAAAGGACTTCCCTTTACTGATTGCATTCACTTGGAAGTTTCTAAAACTTTTTCAACAAACCTAAAAAGTGCATACCCAAAAATGGTTGCATTCCATTAGGCCACGCTTTCCTAGGGCATTTCTTGGGAAATCTTATAGCGTTGTCTAGAGCACCATTTGTGCATGTCCTGCAAATAAGGCATTACATGGGACTACATATGGTTGAATCATTTCATCCAATAGTCCACGTGCCTTGGAAATGCTCCCACGTCTGCATACATTACTAAGAGTGCATTTAAAACTATAGCATCTAGAAAATCTCTCATTCTTTCTATGCTTGACTAACTCCCATACCCCCGCTCTACATCTCTTATTTTGCCACAAGTTGGTTTTATGGTGGAAAAGGTGATATGGTCAGGTTGCATAGTTGTGAGTTGCATTGATGAAACAACGGCTAAGAATGGAAAGCAGAGAGAGAGTGAAGGAGATAGACATTGTAGAGACACATAAATGGTCGGTTGCACTTTCAAAGTCTTTGACAATACAACCACTACATAGAATAAAGACAAGGAGTAGGAAGGAAGTGGTAGCCGATGTCTACCAGAGAATAGTGCAGCAAGGTTACAATGCATGTAGCACAGCTCAGAAGTAGAATGAGTAAAATCAATACAGCTAAACAAAACGCCTGAATACAGAGCCTCCTATTACTCAATATTTTCCTCTTTCTTCTTTATACAACAAACAAACCAGCGACAGTAGTAGTTCCTCTCATAGCCAAATGAACCCGCTTCAAACATAGATACAACTCCAGATCAATCAATTTGTGCATAGAAAAATGACTGGATATTGGGTTTTGATTTCTCTCAGTGTGCAAGACTTATTTAACCCATAATGGTATTGATTGAAGGATGGCTATTAGTTGTAGCTCTGTTTAGCACAGTTCCACGAAATGTTATGATTATCTTGCACTTGCTTTGACCATCCAATTACCGATTATCTCGCACTTGCTTCGACCATCCAATTACTGATTATCTCGCACTTGCTTTACCACGTTAATTTGGGTTCCAATGTGGTTACTCCTCTAGACCTCGAACAAAGTGCTATTATTTTTATGCAAGGGAAAAAGACAGGGCTGAAGCTTTTTTTGGGACGCCCATATCTTGCCTCCCACGTCTCTCGTCCACTTGCCCACCAACCCACGAATCCCCAAGTTTTTTTTTCCTATTTTTATTTTCGTTTGTTTGATTGTTGGGCACTTCAATATCCTACAATGAAAACATATTTTGGTTATCTTCTTGTACACCCTTTTTTGTTATTATAATATTACATCTTTGTTTAGAGACTCAAGCATATGAAAAATGCATGAATAATTGAAATGACAATATGATTACTTTTCATAAAGGATGGTCGTTGAGATCCTAAAAATACACATTTAACTTGATTAATTTTTAAGAATAAAAAACTCATAAAAACCATATAAGAATCATGTCTCTATAATATAAAACGAATCATCAGCTGTGTAAATTTTTAGAATCATTTCTGCATAATATAAAACGAATCATCAAGTGTGTAATTTAACCAAAAAAACCTGAAAATATAATTATATACAACATTGAGTTCGATAAATTTAAGTTCCTATTTGTATAGTCCCTTACCTCTATGCGTATAAAATTTCAGAGAGAACTAATTGTGTCTGAATCATTCTCTACATGCTCCTCCACGAGTACCTGTACAGACCTCTCAACGCTATTTGTACTAATCTCAGTTTTACCTTCGAGCAAGAGAAGAACCTGGCCCATGCTTGGCCGTAAATTTTCATTCTCCTGAATGCACAACATGCTTACTAGAACAGACCTCCTAACTTCTTCGACATCTGCGTTCTTTGCTATCCTTTCATCAACAATATCCATAATATTGTTTCCTTTGTCAATTTGAGTTGCAGCCCACGAGGGAAAGTAATACCTACTGGGTTCCTCCACAGTCATGTCCAGATTTCTCCGGCCTGATATTATTTCCAGCAGCATCATGCCAAAACTGTATACATCCACTTTCGCAGTGATGGGAAGGCCGGAGATCCATTCTGGAGCCAAGTAGCCCCTGGTTCCTCTAGTAGTTGTGAGTACGCCGCTGAAATCTCTCCCCACCAGCTTTGCCAGACCAAAATCAGCTATTTTTGGACAGAAATCTGTGTTGAGCAGAATATTTTCTGGTTTGATGTCGCAGTGAATGATTCGGTCTCTGCATTCCTCGTGGAGATAAATTAATCCTTTTGTAATTCCCGTAGCAATCTCAAATCTGGTTTTCCAACCCAGCACGATCTGTGCTCCTGCAGACTCACAGAATAGTAAAGAATTGAGAGATCCGTTGGGCATATACTCATAAACCAGTAACCTTCGAGATCTCTCTGTGCAAAATCCCCGAAGCCTGACCAAATTCACATGCTGTATGTTTCCTATGGTGCTTATTTCAGCACGAAATTGCTTCTCCCCTCCTTTCGAAGAGCTCTCTAATTTCTTGACGGCCACAATTGTACCGTCTACAAGAGTTCCTTTGAATACCGAGCCGAATGCTCCACTCCCCAACTTATGGCTGAAATTCTTGGTCGCTATTTTGAGCTCTTTGTAAGTGAATGTCCTTAGCAAAGTTGGCATGTCATCCTCTCTGTGTTTATTGCGCCATCTTCGATAGGTGACCAAGAAAGCTAAAATAGCACCAGCGGCCACTACAGCAAGCCAAATTGGATGGGCGCCGACTCTACTAGTTCTTCCTCCTGCCTTGGATGAGGAAGTTATCAACTCAGACGCAGCCAACCGGATGAACAATGGCAGTCCATCGGTGGAAGGACGCATGTTTAACAGATCGCCAAACCACAAACTACAAATTGCAGGATTGGAATCAATGAAAGCAAAGGCTGTGCAGGAGCAATTGCGGAGACACGCAATTTTACATCGCTCTTGTGTGTGCTCTTGGATATATATAACAGCTTTGTCATCCGGTAAGGTCCTGTCGCTGAGTTGGAGGAAACCATCGGTGGTGCCATTTGTAACAGAGCATTGTAATGGGTTAACCCGAACACAACCGTTTGACCATGACTTGTATACATTCCAGGCGTGGTCGTCTGCTGGTTTGAAGCCATTTACACAGGTGCAGGAGAGGATGACATTGTTCATGCACACTCCAAAAGCGCCGCACACAGCATAAATATCGCACACTTGTTGGGGCACCGATTTAACAAGTGTCCAGATTGTATTGTCGAACAACCAATACGTTGTTACGACGCCATTACTGTTTACAACCATCCGTGCAAGCAGATTATTTGTTGCCGTAAATATGTAATACATTCTTGTCGGAGAAATCTGCTTTATTTCTACAGTATTTAGCGACGGTTGTATTGAGGCTTGAATGCTGGAAAAATCGTCACCTCTCCACTCTCCGGTGCTCCAATAACGAACACTGTTATTATAAACTAACATAAGCTGTGTCTTCCCTGGAGCTGGATCCATTTCTAGGGAAAAGAGTCCGGGTGCTGGATCTACTGAACTTTTCCACGGGGTTAGTTTCATGCCTTTCCAAAACTTCATCCCGGGCAACAATGTATCTGTAGGATTTCCGAAGCTTTCCCAACAAATCTCAGAAGTGTTTCGACCACATACCATGATAAAATTACCCGAGTCCAATATCAAAGCTTTGGAAGCTTTAGCTTTCTGATCACTCTTGTTACTCAACCAAATAGTTCGACTGTTGATATCAGAGAGTGTGAGATAACCATCTTCTTCCAGCTTGAATATGCCTGGCATGTTAACAAGGGGAGATTCTCTGTTAGCCACCCAGACAATGGCCTTCTCTGAGACTTGGGCATACCATATGCCGATGTACCAGTTATTGGTTCCATTCGCATTGAAAAATCCCAATTCAAATGTTCCATTCTTTGAAACTATAGTCTGATTTCCGGTGAGAAAGGTCCCCAATCCAAGCACATCTCCAAATGAATCGCAATTGTGAAGTAATGTAAACATGGAAATAGCCAATAGAAAATATTCAAAACAGTTTATTGCCATTAAACCCTGCTTTGCAGTTTCTTCCACCATTGTATTCAAGAGAAGAAAATATCTAAACGAGCATGTCTCCACTTCCACCACCTAAAAAGATACAGTAAGCAATCCAAGAAGAATGGGTATGAACTCCAATTGGTTTTGTTTGAATATTAATCCCTTGGGCCAAGGAAGGGAAAAACGATAACAGCCTCCAATATTGACCTGTGCATTTACTTGTCTCCCTTTCAAAGAAATAACTTTCAAACATTGAATATAACACCTTAAAACGAATCTTGACTTTACATTGACAATGATATATCTTCCAACCATCAAAATAATAAAACGTGTCTAAATGCAACACTTAGTACATTGACCATGTTAAGAATTGACACTCAAAATATACGGTTTACTCTCATACATTTTTTCTTCAAGTTTGAAGAGGACAATACAGAACAAAAGTCTAAATATATGCTCGACTCTTATTTAAGTCTAAATTATTAGTGTTGAATATATAAAAATAATTTTCAAGAAATTATTTGGACACTTTGACTTTGATAGGTTTGAAACTTTCTAACCTAACAACATTTGGTAATTTTCGAATCAAAAGATATTATATATATGGATAGATTCTGATGATGTCATTCAAACCTAATTAAAATTACTATGTATGTAAAGTTTTTCTACACAGCATGTTGTAATGGAAATAAAATGGAAGGTAAAAGAGTTGTTATGCAAACCTATATGTACTAATAATTTGATGCAGAATATGCTTTCTTAGTATTTCTTTACAAAATATCGTAAATTATTGATGTGTGTAAACAATTTTGAAGTGTGGGTTTATATTGATAATACATATTATTCAACAAAAATATTGTGGCCACTAACCGATGGAAATTAGACGTATCTATGTGAAAATCTAACCATTATATATCTACAATTGTTATTATGAAGAAAAATGTTGGGTAACTTAATTTTACGATTGAGTCTTACAACTCACCATGATAATTTTTCCAATAGGATATCGTACCAAACATTACCCAAAACACAAAATCAATAAAGTGGCGATGTAAATCTACAAATTTTGCAGGAACCATTTCTTACATGTTATTCTTGACACAAATAACAACGATTACCTAACTTTGATTATGCAAATTATAATTTAGAAAGAAAAAATTAAACCTTGGATGGCTACTAAATCTTCCATCATGGTATTGCATTTTATGTATTGCATATCCATGCATTTTTTCCTCCTTGATGCATAATCATTTACCCATATAATGTTTTGTATATTTTTTGAAGGTAAAACAAAAGTACATGCCATAATAAAAAAATATTTGATTATTGTATTCAATTATAGAAAATAGACTTGTTTGCATCCATGGCATGGAAAGTGTTGGGTTTTCTTTAATATATATTTTAGGTCGCTCTAAAATTTCTCCTTTTATGCTTGCCTAATAGAAAGTATGGACACAAAACATGACTTTTTATTCTCTATTTGGTAAACAAAACATGTTGAAACTAATCAAATGAATTTATTAGGTCAAGGGTTTATTGTCATGTCGGAAACACCTCTTAAGTCATTGGGCATGTTTATGAGAGAGGGAGGAGTGACCAAACCTAAGTGATCCACAAATGGATACAAACCGTCAACACCCGCATTGTTCTATATCAAAATAATATCAATTCAAGAATGAAGCAAATCAATACACCATTGCATAAATTGGTCCCAACTTGGATGTCTCTTGGGTAGTAATTTGAAATGGGTATTGAAGAAACTAATTATAATGTTCCATTTATCCCACGTGATGATCTATAAGAAACCATGTGTAGATTAAGGTCTTGTATTGATAAGAAAACTAAAATAGATGAACCATAGAAAAATATTGAAATTGAAAAGAATTTAGGAATGAATACACATGCGCTATGCAAACCAAAATTCCACTTGACAACTTTATTAGAGAGTGACTTGGGGTGAATATGCCATAGGAGATGTAATTCTTGAGTTAGAGAGGAAGGAACATAAATTTCCCAACTTCCACTTTGAAGAAGGTGGTGATAGAATTCGATAATTTTAAAATTCTCAACCACATTAGCCTAGGTGTCCAAATAATGCCATTTGAATCAATAATAGTGATCTAACATTATTCTCTTCTTGTTAAAAGTCTCTATTAATGCAATTTTTGATGTGGGACTTTGAGCTAAGGCCATTAATAGAAATTTGGGAAGAAGCATCTACAAAAATCATATTGGTGGATTGAATAAAAATGGGTCCAAAGCTAACGGACTAAAGCATGGAGGATGAAAGGATAGTTTTGGATGGGGGATATGATTAGTGTCAAGGTGGTATGAGTGGGGTGTAGGAATGCAAGAAAAATGAAAGGATATCCCTCTACATATGCTCTCGAGAGAACAAAAATTTCTCGTGTAGGGAAATAAAACTCACGTGAGATTCATCTCAGTGGATAGTACAAATCAAGGATGATAGCGCATAGATCCCAAGATCCATTTCCTAATTGGTGAAGGGAGAAATAGTGGGTTATACCACTTTGGTAAAGTGGTCATTTCAAAAGGTTGGCCTTGATCTAGAAAATTCATGTGGAGAGTATGATGGGAGATGTTAAACATGTTGAGAAAACTCATATCTCCAATGGGAGCAGTTATTTAATTGATTTCACTCATTATTGTGAATATTTTCACTCCTTTTGAAGTTTATTTAATGTTTCTACTTAACATATACAACAAGGATGAAATAATATTACAAATGGATATTCTAGTTTAATTAACTTCCAACATTAATTCCACAATTCAGAATAACACTTTTCAAAGTGACTATTGATCTACCAACTATCAAAACATAAGGGATAATTTACACTTGGATGATTCTTCATGGATTTGGAAGATTTTGGGTGATCTGAGTGTAGGAATAGGCTTATCTAAGACTAAAAAGGCATTATTACTAAAACGACATCCTAAACAAAACCTAGTAAAACCGTACAACTAGGTTGAAAGCGTATGTATGGTTTTGACCCTTCTATACGGTCTTAGAAATACTTTGAATCTGGCTCTACAAATTCTTAAGAGCATCACCTGCCTAGAAATGTATGTCGCTATGTTTTATTCTTCTTCATGCACCTTCAGATGGCTTCATAAAATATGCTCAAACCCAGGACACTTATAGTATAAGAAGGAATTCCTACAAAACAAATTTAGGTGGATTGTGGGAACCCCTATCCACCACCGATATCGCCACTACTCCGAAGAGGGATAAAAACACACGTCATTCTCCTAGCATGTAATATCTATTATAGTGCAATCAGAACTTGACAACCGTGTTTTGACATTGCTTTGTTTGAGTTTCAATCTTGCTAAAATACTTGGGAACAATCACTTTGATTTATTTTAAAATCAAGATCAAGACTCCTATATGTATAAGGAGAATTCATACCTATAGAGGGTGCTGCCCTAATGGATGTGCGTGAGTTATTTTGTAGATTTGGGAGCTTCAAGTGCCTTTTCTCGCTTTATTTCACATGAGGAGTTCTTAATGTTCCACTTTCTCAAATGAGATATGATTTGCTTTCTTATATATGCTTCCAAAGGTTATTATTCCATGAAAGGTTGAACAAGGGGATATATTTTCAAATAAGAATGTGATATAATCAAAATAATTAACCGAAAACATCCGTCTAAAACCATATAGTAAGGTCATCTTGTAGATTTGTACAACCCGACTAAAAATGATGCTTTCAACCATGAGGGAAAAAACATGTTTTGACTTTATGGGTTGGAGGATGAATGATTATAGGTTTTTAATGCAATTAAACTTTAAAAAAGAGGACATAAGTGGTGTATAAATATAATCAAGTAATCGAAGAACTACCATGGTGTGCTAAAAAGAGTGAGGAGAGTGCATTTGTACATGCAAATGTGCAATGTCAAGATGAATAGTTTCTAATGATATATTATTAAATTTTATTGTCTACATTTCCCCCTTTAAGTATGAAATGAAATTACATGCTTAAAGGAAAATAAACCTGATTTTGTAGACACACTTTGTATTATTTGCAATAAAAAAATTTTTAGTATCTCGTTGTGGTGGTGTTGGAAACTTGGCATGCTCCAAAATGAAACCTACAACACAGAGTATATTAAATTCACAAGATAGGAAAGTGAAATTTAACTTAGTAGTTTAAAACCCTCCCTAAACCTTAGGTCATGTTGGTGCATTTTGATGGGTTTTCAAGGTAAGATGAGGGTCTTAGTAGGGTTTTAAAGCCTTTAACAAACCTACATTTTCCCAAGGAAACACTCAAAAGATTTTTATTGAATAAAATAAGTCTACAAAGGTTTGAAATACCATGTAAAAATATTTAAGAGGTTATGACAAGTCTGCAGAGATTATGAAAGGCTTGTAAGATCTCTAGAAAATGCTATAATGATATAAGACAAATCAATATGATTGAAATATGTTATAGGAGGATAAAATCCCATCTACTGGTATGAAGGGGTTTTAGACATTGTTGATAGGTCTACTGGGTATATAGGAACCACACAATCTCAAATAGTGATTAAACATGGTCTTCATGCTACAAAACTCTTAGTAAGTTGTAGTACCCCTTTTTGGTCATACATAGGTCCAAAAAGTGGTTGTAAGGTGCTTTATAAAGTCGTGAGTTTTGGAATATCCTATGATAAGCCTAGTAAGTGTATGGAGGGATTTTTCGTCAAAGAAAACAATGAAAAATTCTTTGAATCATCTTATATTAGGTAGATTTTAGGTTTATGTTACTAAGTACGTAAAGTATCTAAAACTCAAAAGATGGTAGAGTTTAACAATACTTATGTTTACAATCACAATTTCGGGATGGTCACATGTAGCATTGGATAACTTCTCCTCCTTTTTCCAAATGAAGAGTCCTACGATCAAAGAAAACTAAATAAGGAATATTAAACAAAATGGAATGACTTTGATCGTTTCGAAAGGGCAATTCTAAGAATTCAAAGGGCCTTCCTTGGAGGATGTTAGCTCATTTTAAAAAATTAAGTACTTTGATAATAATGATAAAATAGACAATGATAATGGTAAGGACAGAGTGAAAACTCAAGGTTGAAAGGAAAATCTTGTTCCGCTTTATAGGTGGCTCAAGATAAGATGGCAAAAATCTAGACAACTTCAAAGTAATCATACCAGTAGTCCGTGGTCACTTTTCATATTTTGTGGAGGAATTTGATTATTCCTCAAATTCCTCAATGTTAGGTGTGATTGCAATGGTCAACATAGTAAGATCATGGAGGATGTATAAGCTGTTCCCACATGAAGGGTTTGTTTCACACGAATTTTGTTCTAGAAAAGAGTTATTTCTATATTTTCATTCTCTTGAGAAATAGATAAGGGTTAGGGCTAGGAGGAATACCCGTGAGTGTTGGGAAGGTGTGTGCGTACCGTAGAGAGATTGACCGATTGTGAAGAGCTCATTTTTCCTGCAGGAAGGACTACCTATAAATAAGAATGCAAGACCACCACATTTTCGTTAAACAATAAGTGAGGAACTGCCTTGGGCCCAGAAATATTAGACTTCCTTTCGAAGGTGATCGGTTCCTTTTAATACAAATTAATGCAAATGATAATAAAGAAGCTATTGCGAAATCACGATTTAGGTACCTCATTAATAAAAGCAATAGAGACTAAACTACCAATAATAAAATGTCATGTTATTTGTTTGGTCACTGGTTATTGATATGTTCAGATCAAGTTATAGGGATAGACAAGGCTGGATATGAGATTGTTTGGAGGTAAATAAGTGAAAGGTTGGTTTCGGTATAAGTCACGCGAAGGATGCCGGTCAACTGGATAACCAACCATGGTTATAAAACCGGTACCATGAGGGGATAACCGATATAGGAAGGAGCAATGATTTAGGGGCTTTTAAATGGAGGTTGGTTGTAAAGGTGGTTATGGGGTTTAGAAGGTTGGTAGATGGTTCGAGGGAGTAGTAGGGTGATAGAGAAGACTTAAAGAGTTAGAAAGCTATCTTCTGGGGCAATATAGAGATGGATGAATGAAGGTTAGGTGCGGGTGTTTGCCGGGTGGTAGATCCAGGAGTGGACTTATAATCACTATGAATCAAAAGTTCACAAAGTAGTGTCTAGAAGCATACAAGGTAATAAAAGAGACTACTTACTAGTTTCTGATGCAGATGCAAGTCCAAGGAATGCAGTGGCGAAGGAAAGGCTCAGTTGGGATGATCCGGCAATCGGAAGTGAGCTGATGAAGCTATCCTCCGACTCTCCCAATGTTTGGATGAGTGTGACCGTGATCTAGTTGCTCAGTTATAGTCTTGGGCTCAATACTCCTCCTGCAACCTCTTCTCTCTCTCTCACTTGTCTCTCTCTTGCAAATGAATTCGGATCCTTTTGTTTTGGTTGGGGGAGGTCATTTACAGGGAACCGATGGCAATTACCTAACCGACGCCATGGTCACGTAGGGACCGATGTCGGTTAGGTCAAAGTTGCCTATTTTTAGTAAAATAGCCAACTTTCCCTCCTTTTCTCCCGAGGGGTCAGTTGTGGGCTTGTTCAAGTCATTATTAGGTTCATTTTGGTGTGGGTGAGGGGTGATGAGTCATGGGTGTGGGGTCGGACCAAGTTATAGGTCTTAATTAGGTTAGTTTAGGGTTAGGGCTAGGTCATGGTGAGGTGGCGAGGTGAGGTGGCAGGGTTGGAGATGTGGATTTATTAATTATAAGGTAATTAATAAATAATTGTGTAAGGTTTAGGTGGTGAGGTAGGGTTAGGTTGCGAGACGAGATGCGGGGCATAGGTTGTCGTAAGACCCAAATTTGGTGTCTACATTTGCCCCTTGTTGTCGTGTAGCTTGTCTTGTAAAGCACTAACAATAATAATAAGTGGTTGTCCCGATTAAGGGTATAGGTAATCCCCTCAAATCTATCACAAATTGAGGTGACGTGAAATCGGGGATTGGGTTGATAAAGGGTGAATGATGATGAAATGATGGTAAGATGGTGCGGTAAGTTCAAGGAAGCGAGGCGCACGTTGAAATTTAGTAGGGCGACGTGGTACATGATTTGAAGAACAAACAAGCAATTCATAGGCAAAGGTCGATAGTTTATCCAAACAAGGTTGATATAATCCTGTATCCAAGGCATAGGAAGTAGCTCCGGGGGTATATAACGGGTAAGGTACTTTGGAATTTTTAGGCATGTTCGGCGAGTATCAAATGGTTGGTTTGGTTGAGATAAATGTCACGGTCTCGGTCTAGGCAAAGCTGGTTGGTGATCAATTCAAGTATCCTAGTCATGCTAAAACATGAACAGGTGAGCTCGATTGAACAAACACTACATGATGGGTGGATAGAATCATAATTTGCGGGCCTCGGTCCGAGGTACTTAATTGGTGTGGTCTTGGTTGGGCCGATTGGTTGGGTGCAGGCAGCGTGGGTTGGCCGATTGGTTGGTTGGTCTGCGGCCTTGGTCGGGCCGATTGGTTGGTTGCGCCTTGGGTCGGGCCGATTGAGTGGTTGCGGCTTGGGTCGGGCGGTTGGTTGGTTGCGGCCTTGGGTCGGGCCAATTGGTTTGTGTGGCCTTGGGTCGAGCTGATTAGTTGGTTACTGCCTTAGGTCGGGCCGATTGAGTGGTCTGCCTTAGGTCGAGCTAGTTGGTTGGTTGCGGCCTTAGGGTAGGGCTGATTGGTTTGTTACGCCTTGGTCGGGCGATTGGTTGGTTGCGGCCTTGGTCGGGCTGATTGGTTGAATTCTGACGCCTTAGGTCGGTTGATTGGTTAGTTGCGGCTTTAGGTCGGGCCAATTGATTGGTTCTGACAAAGGTGAGTGTTATCAATATAAATACGTAAAAATATTTGTATTTTTAAGGAAAACACAACACATGATAGGTTATGGTAGGGGATGGTTGAGCTAACCTTGGGAGACCCCATGTCTCCTAAGTGTTGCCTACATAGCCCATTACACAAAGCAAGGAGGGGCCTCGGAGACGATGTAGTTCTCCTTAGGACTAGGGAGAGGTGAATTTAGGCAATTTGGTTGTGGTTAGGAAATTTTTGGTTGGTAAACGTTTGATGTTGGTAGGTTAATGTTGTTGGTGTTGGTAAGGTATTGGCGGTGTTAGTGTGGGTGAGTGAGTTATTAGTAGGGGATGGTCGAGCTAACCTTGGGAGACCCCATGTCTCTAAGTGTTGCCTACATAGCCCATTGCATAAAGCAAGGAGGGCCTCGACCGATGTAGTTCTCCCTTAGGACCAGGAGAGGTGAATTCGGGAAAATTGGTTGTGGTTAGGCAATTTGTTGGTTAGTAAAAGTTTGATATTGGTAGGGTAATGTTGTTGGTGATGGTAAGGTATTGGCGGTGTTGGTGTGGGTGAGTGAGTTATTGGTAGGGGATGGTCGAGCTAACCTTGGGAGACACCATTTCTCCTAATTGTTTCCTATATAGCCCATTGCACAAAGCAAGGAGGGGCCTCAGACCGATGTAGTTCTCCCTTAGGACCAAGGAGAGGTGAATTCAGGAAATTTGGTTGTGGTTAGGCAATTTTTGGTTGGTAAAAGTTTGATGTTGGTAGGGTAATGTTGTTGGTGTTGGTAAGGTATTAGCGGTGTTGGTGTGGGTAAGTGAGTTATTGGTAGGGGATGGTCGAGCTAACCTTGGGAGACCCCATGTCTCCTAATTTCTGCCTACATAGCCCATTACACAAAGTAAAGAGGGGCCTCGGACCGATGTAGTTCTCCCTTAGGACCAGGGAGAGGTGAATTCAGCAATTTGGTTGTGGTTAGGCAATTTTTGGTTGATGTTGGTAAGTAATGATGTTTGTGTTGGTAAGGTATTGGCGGTGTTGGTGTGGGTATAGATGAAAAGAGGTTAGCTTATCTAAGCATAGAAAACCGTGTCTTGATTAAGGTCAACACATAATCCTAGATTTGGGTAAAAGAGGCAAAAGTGTCCCATAGTTGGAAAGAGCTAAACAAACCACGTATTATCGTAGGATGAGCTTGAATCCCTAGGTACCTTGCATAGGCGAGAAGTTGATAGGTGAAAAGAGTTGTATAATCACAATATATCGGATATACATCATGTCCCTTGAGTTTTGTTGTTTTGAAGAATGGTGAGGTGAGGTGGATGGTATAGCTGGGGCACAGAGAACTTGTTATAAGGTGATTATTTTGACGAAAGAGAACCAAACCTAAATAGACAATTCCATGACTCAAAAGTGATTTTGAATACTAATTTTATTTTTCTGGATATAGAATGATCGATGTGGGAAGTCTATATGGGATATGCATTTTGTTGTTCTTGAGGTCTTCACGAAGCTGATCAATGTGAGAAGCTTCTGATAGAGGCTGACTTTGTATAGCTATCCTTCAAGGGAGCAGTCTACTTATAGTAGTAGATGCGGCTTTGCACATAGCTGTCCTTCGAGGGAGCAGTCTAGTTTATAGCTTAGAGGTCTAGATGTCCGTTTGGCATGAAGCATCTAGTTTTGTAGGAAGTTTGACTCAAGAATATCCCAGAATTGTATAATTGAGAACTTGTTATTTTGATACTTTTAAGTCATGGACCAGACTAAAAAGGGGAAGGCATCTTTAAGAGGAGGTGATGATCAAACCACGTGAGTTTGATTCTACTTTGAGATGCACAAAACAAGGTGTATGAGGTGGTAAATGAGCTCAAGGGATGAGCGCAAGGTAGATAAGAAGTGATGTAACACTAAATTCAATAGTAGAATGGTTGGAGATGCAAGGCATTAAGGGGTTCGAGCTCGGGTTACCATTAAGCGAAGCTAAATGATAAGTTCCGATTCATAAGTGTGAGTGATAATGTAAGGCCCAATCCAATTAGGAGTAAATTTTCCACGTTTGCTCTTTTCTAGTTTGGTTACATGTTGATTCTCTTTGAGGACAAGATCACCAATCTTAAAGGTATGTGCATGAATTCACTTATCATAAGCACACTTGATGTGCTTTTGATAAATTTGAAGGTGGTCAAGAGATGTAAGATGACGGGGAACCACACCAAGGGAGGTTCTGGGGTGACAGAGGATGCGTCGAACACCCCATATACGTTAGGTTGGTGCGCAATTAGGTGGTCCGTAGGAGATCACCTCCCCACAATAGTCATAGGTAGGATGCGAATGTAATCTGTCCATACTCTTGTGGGGTATGGAAGGTGCTAACATTATATAGGTGGTACTCCCCAACGTAAGGCATTGGAAAACACCTACCAAGGGATTCGAGGTTAGGATGTTATCCACGGGGAAGGAAGAGGTATTCGTGTCGATGGTTTCATTGGTCGAAGGTGTGGGTGTGGCATGGTTGAAATAGATGGTTGGGTCGGATCAATGGGTGCCTTGACTGGTACAAGCACATCATTAGGGTAGTATAACATATTACAGGTTTTGAAGGGGGAAGTGTCAGCTATGACGGTGTATGACTTCCCCTCATACTCGAATTTTATGCATCTATGTAAGGTGGAGGGAACACATCCCATAGCCCGGATCCAAGGGTGGCCTAACAACATGTTGTATTGGAACTCTCCCTCAAGGACATAGAAGAGTTCGGGCAAGGTACATGGCCCTACACAAATGTTAAGGATCACGGTGCCTAGGGTAGAAGTAATAGCATCGTTGAATGAACGCAACATGGTGGGGTTGGCACACATGCAGCTAGGAGGGATATTCATCTATTGGAAGGCTTTGGAAGAGACGATGTTTAGGCTAGTGCCCCTGTCAATCATAACACGACGTACTCGATGTCCTGGATGTAAGCCGAGATGAAAAGAGTGGGTTAGGATCTTCTACACAAAAGATTACAATTTCTTCTTCGGAAAAATGACAAAGAACAACTTGTTGTACGGGGGATAGAGGTGGTTGTGGAGGTAGGTTGTTTGGTGAGAGAAGTAATGTGGTTGGGTGTTAAGATGGAGGTGACGGGTAGGGTTTCGTTAGGTAGGACCTCTATCCCTTGGAGGATCTCAATTAGAGCTTGTCGATGAGATTCAGATGTTTGAATGAGATCATAGAGTGTCATTTTTACAGGAGATTGGTGAAGTTGTTTGATCATGGTGCGATGGGAAACTCCATCAGAGACTGGATAGGTAGGTCCACGAATAACCACTTTAGGTGGTGGTGCGATCGGGATGGTGGAAGGAGAAAGAGAGGCCACAGGTGTGCTCTCTTTAGCTTTTCCATTATTTTTCTGACCTCGAGTAGCAATGCTAATCATGTTGATCTCATGAATATGAGATGAGGAAGATGGCAGGGATAAGTCATTGTTATCGAGAGGCGGGGTTGTAATGATGATAGATTTTGGTGAGGCGGGGACAGGTGGTATAGGAGAAGGGATCGAAGCTAAGGGATTTTCCCCTCGTAAGTTGTCTTTCTTAGATTTTCTATCCGAGATAGGTAACTGGTGAAAGATGGCTTTCAAAGCTTTGCATCCTTCTACATTGTGTCCTGGTGTGCGGTGGTAGGCACAAATTTTAGATTCATCATAACCTATAGGTCGAGGTTTAGATGGATCATAGGGTCTGAGTGGGGGTAGGGAAATGGTCGCATCCCCTACCAACATATCAAGGATCTTGGCGTAAGATCCTTTGAGTGGATCAAATTCAGATGAAGATGAGGCTATTGATTGAGTGGGTGAGATTATTGATTGTTTTGATAATGGTCGAATGCAGTGGTTCATATGGGTGGTGGTTTAGGCAAGGGATTTTGATGGTTGGGTTTAACTAGGCGTGGCTTCTTCTGCGCAAAAGTCATGTTTAGCTAGTTAGATGATGAGGCCATAGATGACGTGGTGATAGGAAACAACCACGGGAAAGAGGAGCGATAGCAAACAAGTCCTTCGATGATCGAGTTTTCTTAGGGTTGGTAGGTAGGTAGGATACTTGGGGCGACGGTGTTGAGATGCCCATGGATTTCTGTATGGGTGCAAAAGGTGCAGGTCATGTTAAAGAAGACGTGGGAGGCATGGTGTATTGAGGCAAGGTGGAGGGGTGAGGCCCCAATATAGAAGGTAGGTGTGACGGCGAGGGTTGAAACTATTCTTGTTGTACCGGTGTGATCGAGGCGAGGGTTTTAGTTGTGGTGGAGGCATAGATTGGACTCGAGGAGATTGGGTTTGTCTCCTAGGTGGATTGATGGCTTTATTTTTGGATAAATCTAACCGTTTAGGTGGGTGCATCAGGCTGGGTATTAGTGAAGTCCCAAGCATAGGGGAAGGTTTGGTTAGGTTGATAGAGGTGGATGAGGTATTCGGTAGAGATGAGGGGGTGAAGGTGAGGACATATGCATTTTGAGCTTTTGTAAAAACTTCAGGTATATGGTAGAGGTGTCTGGATTAGTCATCTGCATTTGAGTAGAGCATGGTGTACTCAAACATTCCCATAAGACTCGTCTATCTTCTGGGATGACAATCGTCACGTGTGGATGGGAATTTTGGTATGGAAGAGAAGTGGGCTGTGATTCTGGTCCACTGTGGGTGTGATACAGGGGCGAATGAGGCGTTGTATCAATGGGTGTTAAGAGGTCAATCGATTCTTTACCTGGAAAGATTTAGGCGATGAAGAACTGATAGGGAGGAGGGCATGTTCTAGAGGATCCGTCATGGTTAAGGAGTTTGGTGATGTAGGCTCGAGGGGTTTCTCCTCTAAGGACGATAGAAAAAGTGGTGATCCTTCTTCTTTTGTAGCAAGAGTGGTGGAAGGAGATGTTTGGGAAATAGATAGGTTGGATAACATCCACTCACGCATCTGCGAGGATGTGGTGTAAGAAGGCTCTTCTGTGAGAAGAGAACTCTAGGTGGTTGATTCCTTTATGGGTAAAGGAATAGTGGGGCTGTCCTCTTGTCCTGATGAAGGAGAAGGGGGCAAGGACCCCTGCGTTGGTGAAGAGGCTTGATTCAGAATTTCCTCGATGGAAGCCCTTGGTTGGGAGTTGAAAACCGCATGGATCTCATGCACACTCTTCTCCTCGGCTGAGGTTTCTTGGTTTGTGTTACTGTTAGATGAATGGTTTGGAAATGGTTTGTTGAAGATTTTTAAATTTTGATTAGCAGGGGCATTAGGATTATCGAGGATTATATCCCCTACATCAACCATTTCCTGCACTATGTTTTTCAACATCTTGCAGTTTTGGTTGTGTCCCTTCACACGATGGAAGTTACAGAAGTCATTTTCTTTATACCAAGAAGGTATAGCACGGGTGGAATCAAACCCGGAGTGAGGTTTAATAGGAGGTAAGGTGATAGCTCCTGCTTTAAGCAATTTTTCCAAGATCACATCATAAGTTTCTCCCAAGGGAGTGTACTTGATGGGCTCGGCTTTATACTTATAGGTGGGTTTCGGCTGGGTATTAGATGGTGCTTGAGATTTGACCGTCACCGCGTGTATGAATCCTTTTGATTTTGAAGCACCGATGCGTGAGAGTTGGTGGTGTTGGGTTTGTTGGTGGAGTCTTGGGTTCAGAAATTTAAGTTTGTTGCGCAAATTCAATTTCTCCTCCTCTAAGGCTCAAATCTCTAGCTTCCGAGCCATATAAAAATCCTCATCTTGAAAGGTGTGAAAAGTTTGAATTTGGAGGGTGGGAGAAATGTGTTTAGCGCGAGCCCGCAAAGAGTTAGAATGAGCTCGGCTCCGAGGTAAGGCATAAGTAAGTTGGTTGATGAGGCCCCGCCATCGTCCAACGAAATTTTTGATAGACTCGTCTTCAAATTTTCGGATGGCATAGAGATCGGTAATGGATACTTTCTTGGCAATATTGATGGAGAAGTGATCCAAGAAAGATTGGGCTAACTAGTTAAAGGAGAAGATTGAGTGTTGGGATAAAGCACTATACCACTCCAAGGAAAGTCTTGATAAGGACATGGGGAAGGTATGGAGTAGTAAGGCATCGTCATGAGCAATCAGATAGCAGGCATGTCTAAACGATCACAAGTGTTGTTGAGGGTCCTCCTTACTACTAAAGCGAGTAAATTTCGGTAATTCCCATTGAGGAGGATATGTATGAAGGGGGATAGAAGGATGAATAGGCTCTTGACAAACTTTCTCATATGTCAGGGTGTTACGGCTTCCTGAAATAGAAGCCTCAAGATTTTGCATCTTTTCCATCATCTGTTTGATTAAATCATTGGTTGGGTTAGATGATGGTGTTGTCATCATAAACGAAGGAGGATTGGGCCAAGAGCCACTACTAGACAATGGTGGGGTTGAATGTTGATAAGGTAACGATGATGAATGTGTTGGGGCAGCCGAATAAGGGTGTCCTATATAAGATGTTGAGGCCACTGGATGAGTCTGTGGAAATGAAAAGGTGGGCGGAGCCTGAGAGGGAAAGCTCATGTGGATAGATGGTAGAGAGCGAGTTATGAAAGAGGTAATCTACGGAGAGATGAGGTAGGGGCAGTGGATGGTAGTGATATGTGGGGCCCCAGATTAACCAAAGGAAGGCCAATTGGTGTAGTATGAACCACCAAAGCCACTGAGCTGGGAGACGGGGCTAAGGATGAAGATGGTGAGGCAGAGTTATTAGGTGGGGAAGGGGCTAAGTGAGCGGCTATACTAATAGGCATACCAAAGAGGAGCTGACCATCGGGTGTACGGTCAGGGGTATGAGACAAATAATCTCAGACAAATGCCTAGGATTAGCATCCAAAAATTTGGCAAAGTCCGGATCTCCTATAGGGATCTTGGGAAAAGCACTGGTGTCCGTAGGATTCCCCATAGGATGTAAAGGGGGTGACTCAGGCAAAGACACAAAACAAGCATGTGAAACCATGGTTGTGGCTTGTTGCCGGTGATAACAACCATGGATAAGAGGATACAGTAGGGAATTAGTCAATCAGGAATAGAAACAACAACAAAATGTTGGAATTGGTAGGTTGCTTTGGTTTGTCAGGAACTGTGAAACACAGTAACCGATATCGGTCTGGTAACCGATGTCGGTCAGATGGTAGCCGGCGTCGGTTAGTGTAACCGATGTCGGTAGAAGAGGACTGGTGTCGGTCACTGTGAAGGAAAGAGAGAATGTAAGAGGCTACTAGTTTGGGGATAACAAGGCTTAGTATACCCACCAAACTATCTGAAGTGATCACTGAGACAGGGTATAATAGAGAAACAAAATGAAAGAAAAAAAAAACAAGCAAGATGCACAAGCAAATCAAGAGACTAACCCTAGGATTAGTTTTAATCACTTTGGGCTTATGCCTTAGACGCAAGATGATGTCAATCCTAAACAAAAGACCTAAGGGAGATGTCAAGTTTGTTTTGGCTTGTAAGGCTACCTCAATCGGGTGGAGGAATACCGCATGGAAGGGGGATGTTTGAGATGTTGTGTAGATTATGATGTGATTTGGTATGTGTTGTTCGGTGAGAGTAAGATTAATTTCTCGTCAATACCATGGACATCACCCCACGTGTATGACCTGTTGTTACTTAATCTATGTTCACTAGAATTAAAAATAGCAAGCAAGAATGTGATGCATGTTTTTAAACCCAAATCAAAAATGATATTTGATGAAGCAAAGAAAGAGAAGAGGTTAAGAAGATGACTTTCACTAATGCAAAGATGCGAAAGAAAGACAAGTTCTTTTACCAAAATGACAAAATATTTTGTGAATATTTAGAAGAAAGAAACACAACAAGTGTGCTCCTATATGAAAACAAGCAAGAAAGAAAGAAACCCGAGAAGGGTCCCACCGGCGTGCCAAAATGTTTCACACATAATTTTGTTCTAGAATAGAGTTATTTCTATCTTTTCATTCTCTTGAGAAATAGATAAGGGTTAGGGCTAGGAGGAATACCTATTGAGTGTTGGGAAGGTGTGCGCGTACCGTAGAGAGATCAGACCGATTGTGAAGAGCTCCTTTTTGTCTGGGAAGGACTACCTGTAAATAAGAATGCAAGACCACCAGATTTTCGTTAAACAATAAGTGAGGGAACTGCCTTGGGCCTAGGAAATATTAGACTTCCTTTCGAAGGTGGTCAGTTCCCTTTTAATACAAATTAATGCAAATGATAATAAAGAAGCTATTGCGAAATCACGATTTAGGTACCTCATTAATAAAAGCAATAGAGACTAAACTACCAATAATAAAATGTCATGTTATTTGTTTGGTCACTGGTTATTGATACGTTCAAATCAAGTTACAGGGATAGACAAGGCTGGATATGAGATTGTTTGGAGGTAAATAGGTGAAAGGTTGGTTTCTGGTATAAGTCACAGTGACCGATGCCGGTCACTGGATAACCGACTGCGGTTATAAAACCGTACCGGTAGGGGATAACTAATATCGGTAGGGCAGTGATTTAGGGGCTTTTAAATGGAGGTTGGTTGTAAGGTGGTTATGGGGTTTAGAAGGTTGGTAGATGGTTGAGGGGAGTAGTAGGGTGATAGAGAAGACTTAGAGAGTGAGAAAGCTGTCTTTGGGGAAATATAGAGATGGATGAATGAAGGTTAGGTGCAGGGTGCTGCCGGGTGGTAGATCCAGGAGTGAGCTTATAATCACTATGAATCAAAAGTTCACAAAGTAGTGTCTAGAAGCATACAAGGTAATAAAAGAGACTACTTACTAGTTTCTGATGCGGATGCAGGTCCAAGGAATGTAGTGGCGAAGGCAAGGCTCAGTTGGGATGATCTAGAAATCGAAAGTGAGCTGATGAAGCTATCCTTCGACTCTCCCAATGTTTGGATGAGTGTGACCGTGATCTAGTTGCTCAGTTACAGTCTTGGGCTCAATACTCCTCTCTGCAACCTCTTCTCTCTCTCTCTCTCTTGTCTCTCTCTTGCAAATGAATTCGGATCCTTTGTTTTGGTTGGGGGAGGTCATTTACAGGGAACCAATGGCGGTTACCTAACCGATGCTGGTCACGTAGGGACCGATGTCGGTTAGGTCAAAGTTGGCTATTTTTAGTAAAAGAGCCAACTTTCCCTCCTTTTCTCTTGAGGGGTCAGTTATGGGCTTGGTCAAGTCATTATTAGGTTCATTTTGGTGTGGGTGAGGGGTGATGATTCATGGGTGTGGGTCTGGACCAAGTTATAGGTCTTAATTAGGTTAGTTTAGGGTTAGGGCTAGGTCATGGTGAGGTGGCGAGGTGAGGTGAAAGGGTTGGAGATGTGGATTTATTAATTATAAGGTAATTAATAAATAATTAAGTTTTAAGGTTTAGGTGGTGAGGTAGGGTTAGATTGTGAGATGAGATGTGGGGCACAGGGCATCGTAAGACCCAAATTTGGTGTCTACGGGGTTGTTGGATGATCGAGAGGTCTTAAATTACTATAATAGGATGTGATTGGCTGGAACAATCATCTATAAAGCAGACATTATTGTAAGATACAAGTTAAATCCAGATATATACATAAAATTTGATTAAAATGTTATGATTGATAAAAATAAATTGATGGATAGGAATCACTTGTGATTTAGTTAAAGTGTGGGTGATTCAAGGTAATCGTTAGTGATCACTGTGAAAAGACTAGTTTTCTCGAAAAATGTGAAACTTGATGAAAAAATAATATAAATTGATAGTTTCTAAATGTCTTGAGATATAAGGGACGATAATAAATCAACAAAGACTCACCTTGCAGTGTGGATGAGCTATGGAACGTCTTCAAAGAATAGTGATGTTTATCATTGGTTGTTGATTGCCTGTAGATATCTTTGAGGAAAAAGCTATAAAAAAGTGATGTATTTTTATTCTTGAGGGGACTTGATGTTGTTACTAGGCTTAGAGATTACGGGAGTGGCATAGTATCACTACTTGGCTCGAAGATAGAGATGTACAAACATTTGAAATATTTCTTAAGATCCCTAAAATAGGAGTTGAAACTTCTATTTATAATAATGACAATTTGTTAGAATCACTGACGATCTAAAAAAATCAGGGAAAATGTTTAGAAGTGGTTGAAACCACTTCCTAAATGGTAATTTTTGTGTATGGGGATGAGGAAAAATTGTTGGGAAGAGGTTAGATTAGTTGGGGAGGTTAAGAGGTTGGGATAAAATGGGTTAGGGATGGTTTAGAAATGGTTAGGTGGTTTCGGGGGGTTAAGGTAAATTTATATGAGTAAAATATGATTTATGAAGGGGTAAAAATTTATTTTACGGGGTGAGGGGAATGACTTAGGTAATGTTTATAATTCTAGATATAAATAAAGTAATGTACATATATGGGGAGTAGGTGGGTGATGAAAACTGGTGTCTACATTTTCCCCTTTTTGTCAAGTGGTTTATGAGAAAACTGCTAGAAAAAATGATTTGAGATGGTTTACTTTGTGTTTGGATGGGTGATCCCCCCTAAAATTGGGGGTGATTGCGATAAAGTGCAATGATCACTAGTTTGATTAATTTGATTGGATAGTTTTGACATGTTTGTTTCATTTTAAGTTGCCCCAAGATGAGGTATCGAAACAAGATTAGTGTTTTCATGGAATCAAGTGATAGAGGAACCAAAGGGTTCATGTCCTATAGATGTATGATTTGTAGGAAGAAAATGTGATTGCAAAGATACCAAGTGGCCAAGTGATAGGGGGATAAAGGGCTCATGTCCTGAAACATATGGATTAATGGTGTTGAGGTCACAAAATAAATTCATGATCGGATTATCGATAGATATTAGATTTTGATGATCTTGGGATGTGTAATTGAGGAAGTCATTGATTGGTTGGTTTATTGATGTTGCGATGGATTCGGATCCCTCAAAATGAGGTACATGTTAGAAAAATGTGCCACTTGGATGAATTTGATAGTTTGATGAGGTCGAGGGACCAAAAATTAACATTGCCACGAATTTGGGCTTACAGAGAAGGAAGTCAAGTGATAGGTTAACCAAATGGTTCTCGACCTATAGACATGACTTAACGACAATAAAGGGAAATGAAAATGATGGTTTGATGAGGTCAAAGGACCAAAAATTAATGTTTCCACAAAGGTGGGCTTACGAGGCTGAGAAGTCAAGTGATAGGGGAACTAATGGGTTCATGTCTTATAGACATATGACTTAAGGATGACAAGGGAAGATGAAAATGATGGTTTAACGAGATCGGGGATGAAAATTTGATATTTCCACAAAGGTGGGATTACGAGGCTAGGAATTCAAGTGATAGGGGAACCAATGGGTTCGTATCCTAGAGAAATATAAATTGATGGCAGCAAGATGATGGTTTGATGAAGTCAAGGACCAAAATTGATGTTTCGCAAAGGTGGGGCTTACATAGGTAGGAAGTCAAATGATAGGGAATCAATGGGATCACAACCTATAGACATATGAATTGTAGGAGGTGATGAAAAATGTTTTGAGAGATAGAGGATTGAATAGCATTCCTAGTGGTGATTAGGGGAGTAGTGCTCAAGGAGGCATTCTCTTAATGAATGTAAATTTTACTGAGTATATGTGATGTTTTTAATGTATACAAATCTCTTTGAATCCTATTTTTGATGTATATTTTTGATATACATTGCTTTTGAGACTCCAGGTGATGTACGAGAGAAACATTGGTATGATTATGATTATGATTTGTATTTTTAATTTATGATCTATGTGTTGACTTTACTTTAATGTGATGTTTTTGGATGTGGTAATGTAATATTGAGATGTGATCATGATTGTATGGATATTGATAGATGTTGATGTTATATAGATGTTGATGGATGTTGATGTATTATTTATATTTTGATTTTAAAGTGAATTTAATTTTTATCAAAATTTTCCATAATCATGGATATTAGTAAAACGTGAAGTGATTATGTTTATATTGGATTTGATACATATGTGATGGGAATCATCATATTGAAGGATCTTGCACTTATTTCTCTTATAACAAATGTTAATACATGACTAACACTAGGTAGTTACATGTAAGATCTTGGATATAGATAAAATTGGAATGTATACCTTCATAAGACATGGGACAGTTGACATCTGTAGGGCATGTGTGTGGGAGAGTAGGTTCTCCTTTCAATGCTTTCATAGGGAGGTGCCCCAGCTATACATTTTATTTTAATGCAAACTGATCGATGTGGGAATTTTACTTTAGTGGGAAAGCTTATCGATGCAGTAATATTTCCTAGGATGCTTTTTGATATTTCACTTTTTTAAGGCTAATCAATGCAGGAATCCTTTTTATATGGGTAACCATCCAATAACTAAGTATAACTTTCCTTAATGAGCTAAGATTTGGTCTAACCCTAAAATCAATGCCTAAAATTTCTCTAACTACATTCCCACTCATTAGAAGGGAAGCTTTTGTTACGATTTGTGACAACAAACCAACTTGGCCCAAGAAATTAGAAAGATCTCGCCCATTTTAGTAAACCTAGGGAATCTACCTTAAACGATGCTCGGTCAGACCTAAATCGACGCTGGTCAAGATATAAATCGTCATCATTTACCATTCATTGTCCTTAAAAACCTTGTTTGAGAGGTTGGCACATTCGAGACTAGAGGAGAACGAGATCAGGGCTGCATGCAAGCAAAACCAACATCTTTCAAAGGCATCTAGGCATTCGAACCACCATCCATACAGATCTAGGAGCATTGCACCCATGATAGCATTCTAGGAAGCATTGCCACGACACCAAACACCATAGCTCCAATCAATCGTCAACTCCATCTAGCCGTCGAACTTGCATCATAGTAAGTATCTTGTTAACCAACATTCTTCTATTTTCATTCTAGTAGGATTTATTACTTTTGTTATTAGTTTCTACTTGAACTCTCACTTCCCCACCATTTATCTCCATACAAGTTTGATCATTCCTTCACCCACACCATAAAATCACCCATACCTGACCAATAGACATCTCTGAGTATTTCCAACACCTCCCTAGACTTACACCCACTCCTCACCATCCCCGAGTCAGTCTCAGACAAATCCCTAAACCATGAAATATTGAGTTATTGAAAATCTGCAAATTTTCGTTGGTTATTACTAAACTATCGTCGGTCATACAAGATCGACACCGATCTCATGTTTTATACCTTGCCCAAAAATAGAGCCAAACAACCTCCTACCAATTGACCTAAACAACCTAGAATTAGACCCTGACCAAACCCAGTACCTTGACAGTTACCTCCTCCTTTAGATCCAACTATAACCTAGCCTGTTGTGATTGGATTTTCTTATTGTACTTGAATGAGATACCTAAATCATATCAACTACAGTAGGAATTTATTTATTTCTCACATTATTTTTTTTTAAATAGTGGATTGACAAATATCAAGAAGTATCACACTTCCCAAAACTAGCATGTGTTAGGCATTTCACCGTATATATCATTTAACTTCTCTTTTGTGGTCTTTTTTCTATTACACGTAGTTCCTCATAGCCAAAAGGAATCTCTCACAATCATCACTAGATCGAGAAGTCAGAATACGAGCAAAAACCATCAACCAACCCATTTAACAAGTATTCCTCCTAGCCCATAGCCTTATTTGTTTCGTCATTCAAAAACATAAAGAAAATGGTGAAACATTTTGGCACATGTTTTAGGAAGACAAGCCCACGAGATCAGGAAGAGTGAGTGGATTGGTGGAGAGGTTGGAGGTAGAGGTGTTACATGGTGGAGATAGGAGAGGGGTCGGGTAGACCACCGCTTAGCGATGACATGCCACCACGAGGCGACACCGAGATGAGGTAAGAGCTAAGATTTTCTATGTATTGTTGTGAAATGTAGAAGGGAATATGGGTCAGGGGGTGTGGGTAGGGTAGATAATTTTAAATTTGGTGGTTAAAATGGGTGAGAGAAGGGGTGGGAAAAGGCATAAGTAGGTTGAATAGGGTTGGGGAGGGATTTGGGGGAAGTTTGGGTAGGTTTCTAGGAGAAATGGGAGAGAAATGGGGAAGAAAATCGGGGTTTCGGTTTGGGAACAATAACATGGCTGACGACGCGGTCGAGGTATGGCTGACGTCGGTTTGTATATACCAACATCAATCAGGATTAAAGAACTAATGTCGGTTTAGCATGGACCGGTGTCGGTCAGGAGTGACCAGCGCTAGTTAGAGAATTTAGGGTGTAGGTTTGTTAGGGTTGGGGTTTAGGTTGAAGGATTTTAGGTTTAAGGTGTTTAGGGTTTGGGGTGTTGAGGGTGGTTGATGGGGTTAGGTTTGGAGGGGTTAGGTGGGGGTTTGGGGTTTAGGTTTGAGGGTTTACGTTTATAGGAAAAGGGTTTAGGTTTGTAGGGGTTAGGTGGGGGTGGAGGGAAATGTTGGTTAAAGGAAAGTTGAATAATGTTTGTAATGTGGTGGATGTAGGCCAGAGAGCAGCTATGGATGAGGGATCGTGTACCTCCTTTATTGATGTCGGTACGATCGAGTGTCACCACCGATGAGTGGAGGCACGTGATGGATGTCAGCTTGATAGGAGTGAGATGTTACAAGCATATAGTACAAGAGCCAAGCCTTATGGTCATACTCATCTATAGATGGGATGCAACAACCAACACATTCCATTTTCCGACGGGTGCGCTGATAGTCACCCTAGAGGATGTCTATCGATCCTGCGCCTATCGATAGTGGGACAACAGGTGTATTATATATCCTCGAAGGCCTCTAAGGAGTTGATGCTAGACATTTTTTGGTGAGGGTATGGTAGAGATGAGGTTCCATAGCACCAATCTGAGCTATGGTGAGATGTATGTAGCCCATCCAGAGGAGATGAGGCTAGTAGTTTTGATTATGGAGGCAGTATGTTGCTTTGCACTACCGGATGTAGAGGGTGGGAGATTCCCACAGGCATTGATGGGGGTCCTCCATGATATGATGGAGGAGAGGACCCAATTTTCTTAGGTGCTAGCATACTTGGTGCAGTTATACAGGAGTTGTGGGCATATAAGAGATTACGACGGTTTAGCCTATGTTGCACCTTTCTTCTCCACTATTGGGAATATGAGCACATTGTATGTGTGAGGCCACTAGGTATGCCCCGGGATGATGCATTCGAGCCGTGTTTTGTCTAAGTGGGTTATAGGCACTAGGTTCTAGTTCTTGGGAGTGCGCAAAGCTACCAGATCTACACATGATGTAGCCTATTACAGACATTTGCTAGAGGGGTTGTCGGCATACAAAATTATTTGGAGGCCCTATGTGAGTTTTCCATCATATGGGCGAGATGGCCTTAGAATGGTCCATTATGCAATGCCTTTAGGGTCTTACGTTCATAAGCCCCTCTTAGTTTTGGTTGATCCATTAGGGTTCTTATCAATTAAGCGGCTCTTTTACCACCTCTTACCATTCACCTTCCTCATTTCTTATTGCTTATCCTATACAAGACCAGATCATCAACACTTATATTTAAAAACCACTCAACCATGCCTATGACCTAAACTCAACCATGCCTGTGACCTAAACTCAATCATGCCTATGACCTACATTCAACAATTCCTAACACTTTCCAACCCATTCTTCTACTTCATCATAATCTTCCCTAGCTTATGGGAGAACTACATCGGCCTGAGGTCCCTTTTCATTGGGACTATGTAGGCAACACTCCGAGGGCATGGGGCCCTTGGAGGTTAGCTCAGCCACTCTCTACCCTGACCCATTCCCCCTTTTCCATTCCTATTCACATTCTACCCTAGTTAGTTTCCTTTCTATATCAATAACTAGAAATTAAACCAAACAAACACCAATTAACAAACATCACTATCAACCATTTTTCCACACATCATCATAACGTTCACCAATTTCCACAATTCACAAATATTTGAAAATTTCAAACATAACATGCATATCCATCATCATTTGTTTCCTTTGTTACCAATAACGTGGAACTTAAATCCAAACCAAAACTTGACTCCACCCTGCCTATGACCTGACTCCAACCATGCCTAAACTAACCTACTTGACTCATGCTTAGGACCTAACTCGATCCATGCCTAAACCAACTTGACTCCATCATGCCTAAACTAACCTAACTCAATCCATGCCTATGACCTGACTCCATCCATGCCTATGACCTGACTCCATCCATACCTATGACATGACTCTATCATGCCTAACTTACCTAGTTCCCATCACATGTATAACATCATCATCGAAAGTACATATACACATCATGCCATAAACATCATCATTGCCATATATATATAAATCATCAACATCTCTACCTATCTGCTCAAATATCTCCAATATACAATGTCTCCAATATAAATGTCTCAAGATCATCGGTGCGTAGGCTGGTATCATATTTAAAAATCATCAACACACACATTGGTATCATATACAAAAATCATCATCAGCACATAGGCCGGTCCATATCATAGATAATCCCTATACTATCCAAAACAGAGATATCCCTCATCTTCCCCTTGGATCTCTATAGTCGGTCTCTCCCGAATCCTCTACCACTCCTATGTGGTGCCCCACACCCACCTCACGCCTACTATGGGCCTCGATCTAGCATTCAATGGCCCCTCACTTAGATCTGGCCTCCGTACATTGGTGGCCTCACCCTACTCCTACCTCTGGGCTTGTCGAGGCCCCCTGTGCTCTCCACACTATGAGTGTGGGATTGCATCCTCTCACTCAAGGCCTATTGTGCTTGGTACTCCACATATGAAGGGACATCTTTCTTTACTACTACCAAATGATCCTAATAATACCTTGCCTCACCTAGGGTGTCCCTGAATCTCACCATGGGCATTGTCTGAGGAGGTGCATGGGTCTCACCACAACCTATGTACTCTGCCCTATTAATAAGGGTCTCTAACCCTATACTGTACCATGCGACCCTATCACTAAGCATGTCCTGCTACTGTGTGAGTGTCGGTTCTCGCGTAGCAATCTGCATATGTAAGGCCATGATATATGCCTCGTGTAGTGGCTAACTGACCTTAGAACCCTTTCACATGTGCATGTATGGTTTCCACCTACTCCCCATCTCTGGCCCCACCCTGTGTGGGTACCTACCCCTGTAATGTTTTGACTTGGGCCTAAAGGACACCACCTATGCCTGTAACGTGGCCACCTCTACATGTGACCCCGTCAGCTGTCCCTGTAAACCTATAACCTGGCCCTGTAAGGCAGCCACCTGTCCCTGTAACATGTCCCTCTAGACTGTGAGGGTGGCCACATCTAGCTGTCCTAGTCTAGGTAGTGCTACTCACAGTTGAGCTAATCACCACTATCTATATCTGATCAAGTACCCAACATCATCAATGTGTCGGTCCATTAGTGCCTCCTCCTACCCTATCGGCATGGTAGGTCATGGAGGGGACATCGACCTCTCCACATCATCCCTCCTATACTGTGGGAAGAAATTTGAATAATCACAAATGTCACATTTGTGGTAAGTCCCTTGAGTAATGATGGAATCGGGATAAGAAGGAAAATAGGTGAGAATAGGTGGCTTAGTGTAACTTAGTGTACGATAGCGTGTCTTTTATAAAAAGTAATCCATGATCAAGAATAGGCAAGTCCATGACAAAAATTTCATCTTTTTCTTCACTCATTTGTTCCTAATAGACTGATCGATGTGGGAAGTCTATATGGGATGAGTATATTATCTCCTTGAGGTCTTCGTGAAGCTGATCGATGCGGGAAGCTTCTAGATGTTTTTATTGAATTTGTGAAATAAATATGATATAGCTGTCCTTCAAGGGAGTAATTTATTTATAGCAGTGGAATTAAAGTGAAGAGATGTCCTTTTTGAGGGAGTCATCTTTTGCTAGAAGTTTGACTCAAGGAGTTGTATCCCTTTTTTTTTTTAGACGTTTAAGTCATGGACAAGACTATAGAGGAATATTAGGTTCTTGTTTAGAAGACAAGACCCTAACACATAGAGATTAACTATAAAAGGGGGTGGTTTTGAGTGATGAACGACCATGGGATTCCATCCTGGAGAAGATGAAAATTATCCATGAGAATCATGCTATGAGTAGAGCCGTGGTACTCATATTGAAGATAAGGCTGAAAGGTGATAGGAAATCACATGATTCTTGTTTAGTCGTGGATCCTCAAAATGGGTAATATGGAAGGTGAATAGTGCTCAAGGGATGAGTGATCAACTGACAGAAAGTGATATAGGACTTGATATCAATAATAAAATGGTCGAAGATGCAAGGTGTTAAGGGGCTCAGGTTCGGGTTTACCTTTGAGTGAAGACAAATGATAAGCACCTAATCCATAGGCATGGGTAATGATATAGGGTCCAAGCCAATTAGGAGCAAATTTTCCTTGTTTACTTTTCTCTTCTTTAGTTACATGTTGATTTTCTTTTAGGACGAGGTCACCGACTTGGAAGGTTTGTTCATGAACACGTTTTTCATATGCACATTTGATACGCTTTTGGTAAATTTGGAGATGGTCAAGAGCATTGAGATGGCATTCATCTAATAACTCAAGTTACACCAAATGATCTTGTCGAAAGTCATCATCGTTGAGCATGTCTTGTAGTGAGATGCGAGAGATGGAATATGGACTTCGAGAGGTAAGACAACCTCGGTACTATAGACTAGAGAAAAGGGTGTGGCATTCGTCGAAGTACGAATACTAGTATGATAAGCCCACAAGGAGAAAGGGATGTGTGTATAAAAATATTTACCAAGTATCGTTGACTACCTTCATAAGAATTTGTTCAAGGTTTTATCGACTTGGTTCGCGATGAGAAAACCGAGTTGATGCCAAAAGTGTCACATAGTTTGCATAGGGTTTTGTTTTTGAATTTTTTTCCGTTATCGGTGATAAGGTGGTGAGGAACACCAAAAGAAAAATTATGTGATGGTTGATGAATTCACATATCTTCTTGGCTTTTGTAAAATGAGGGGAATGGATTCTACCCATTCAGTGTAATATTCGGTATGGTTATGATCCATTAGTGGTGTTGTGAAGAATGGGGGTGGATCTCACCGAAAATATCCAAACCCAATTGAGAGAAAGTCCAAAGGTCTCATGTGACCTGTAAGGCATGAATAGGTGTGTGATGGCGATTAACATGTTGTTGGAATTTCACGCAACGTTTGACATAATCACAATCAAATGATTTAGGTTTGGCTAATAATAGCCTAAGAGAAGGATACATTTTGCCACAAATAAACCACTAAAGTGACCTCCAAAAAGTCCATCATGGAATTTCTTAATGGTGTAAGGAATTTCAGAACTCGTAAGGCATTTTAAGAGAATGTCATCAAAGCCACGCTTGTAAAGAAGACCACCCATGATGACATAATGGGAGACACCTTTAAGAAAGGCTCATTGTCCATTACTAGTGAGATCAACGAGTATAATGGAAAGGGAAAGATAATCGCATATTTCTTATACCAAAGGTCACGTGGGTCAGGGGAAATGGTTCCAATGGAGTAGACCTCAAAGGTAAATAAGAGGGTTATTTTAGCCTTTTTATGGTGATAAAGATTTTAGAATCAAAGCGGGAAAAGTAGGTATCCGAGAAGCCAAGCCAGGCCATGGTATCCACAAATTTATTGGTAGAATGTGGGGTGGTTTGAAGTGTAGAATGATCAAAGGTGGTCAAAAGTATGTCTACGTGTTGCTTATACTTTTGAAGAATCTCATCACGACATTGGTATATACCATTGACTTGGTTTATGACCAACCGAGAATCACTAAAGATATTTATTGTCTTAACATCTAAGACATAAGTGGCACCTGAGACCCAATACGAGTGCTTCGTATTCCAAAATATTTTTTGTACAATCAAAATCAGTTTGAAAGACAAAGGAATAGGTTAACCTTCAAGAGGAATGAGGATAACACCAGCCCCACCCCCACGCTGACACTTTGGCCATCGAAGAAGAGTTTCATTTGGTAAGTGGGTTCGCCAGGGAAAGGGTAGCTATAGACTTGTCTCAGGAAGTCAAAGTTAGATGGTTGATCCCCAAAAATAGGTGTGCCACCCGTTGGTTAGCAATAACCTAGCCCTCAATGGACCTATAGACACCTAAAACTAGTTACCCAATTTAGTGTCCCCTGGGTTCATTTTTTCTCTCGGGTAACCTGGGGCACCTTTATATCACCACTTCTCCCTTAGGGTATTACTTAAATATTTGATTTAAACATCTATCCTAAGTTTATTATACCCCATTGTGTTTTACCCATGGATAATTAAATATTAACTATTTAATTACACTTTTTACATGTATCTTAACCGCTTATCTACCCCATATCAATTCCTAACCTCCCATATCAATTCTATCCATCTATCCCCCTATTTCTCCTCCCCCAAACCATGCAGTGGGATATTTCCCGTATTTGAGTTAGAAGGATACACTTTCATCTTTCCAAATCATCCTTTTTGGCCATTTTGGGACTCTGTTCCTAGATCTTGCGCCGATTATAAATACAGGGCCAAAATTTAGTTCTGAGTTAGAGACAAAAGAGAATGACAAAGAGTTTTGAGCATCAAGCCTGAGCATCATCTATCAAGTGAGAGTGAATTCTATCTAGATCAATCCCTGAGAGGAATACCATTACTCTGCTCCCACAACATCGACATCGTGAGGCTCCATCGATCTCTTGGTGACTTTGTTCCTACATCTAGCTAAGGTGGAGCTTTGTTAGTATCCCTACGACACTCCTGCATCTCACAGATCGGCATCTACGATCTAGCCTTCATTGTCCATTTCTCAACCTTCTTGCAATTTTCCCCTAGTCGACGCCGATTTATTCCAATCGACTCTGATTGAGCCTAATTGACACTGATTCACCCAATCGATGTCGATCACCGATCGATCACAGACAGTAAAAGAACTCAAGTAACACAAATCCAACATTATTTTCACAGTTTCCTATTTTTTTGTTGCTTTCGCCTTGTTTACATTTTGCTTGTCATTTTTAATCAAAAAATCTAGACATTTACTTACATCTTTTATCATGTATGCTTCTTTCTTTAATTGAAAATGTGGACTGACATCCGCCGAGGGAGCTTATTGCTTCCCGGACCCACTTTTCGGGCAGTCCACCCAAATATCTTTTAACGTTGTCTTTTTCTATCAAGTATCTGTGTCTCACAGGTTTCTCGGGTCTACTTTGCAGGATTGCTCATATGCACCCATTTTGTCTACATCGGCTTTCTTTCCATCTACATCTTTGAATCTTGTCTTATCTATCAGGTATCGATTTCATTTGAGTTTTTCAAGGTTTTTGTGTTTAGTTTGGTACATTAACTTGGACAGGTAACAAGCATGGAAATTCTTGATCTACATTCTGGCACGCTGTGGGACCCAACCAAAGTCCCCTATTGGTAAGTTCATTTCTTTTCTAGTTTTGAGATTTTGTTCTTTTTCTTCACTGATTTTCATCAGTTTTCCTTAAGCATTTCCTTCCTTCATTTTGGTCTTGCTTCTTTCATTTATAATTTATAAAGTTAAATTTTTTTTCTTTTTTGCAAATCTAAAGCCCGATTTCTATTTCAAAGATTAGTAAATCTTTCATTTGATTTCAAGATTGCATTTTTGATTAATCTCTTTATGCAAAATTGTTATTTCCTTGAAAGTTTTCTAGTTTCTTAAATAGAAATTTTCATTCTACTATTATCTAGATATATCTTTCTAGATTTGTTTGCATGTTTGCTTAACCTTTTCTTGCGGAGCACTTTGCTTGTTCATGGGATTGTTCGAGGGGAAGAGCTCAACAACATGCTTTTTGAAGTCCACACACCTTAGAGAGCTAAATCTACAGGTATTTCTCTTTTACGTTGTTTTCTCCTTTTTAGGAACTTAAAAAGAACTTGTTTGTTTGTTTTCTAGCACACTCGAACATTTCAATTTTGGTGCTTAAAAAGAATTTAATCGCATTTGGGAAAGAACTTGTTTGACTTTTCTTCATCAAAATCAAACACTTCATTTTTAGTGCTTAAAAATAACTTTTTTTGTCATTTCTATTGTATGTTCTTCATCTAGTTTTCTAAATAGGTTGGAAAATTTATCAAAATCGGTAGTGACATTATTTGATTTTTATTTTTTCACCCTTGCACACAAAGCTAAAATCACTAGGTATTAAGCATTTAAACAAAATTCCTTCCCCTGCCTCGCCTACTTGGAAGTGACATCCAAGAGGAAGAGCCTACATGGTACTCGGGCCACACTATAAATTCACGGAAGTTCTAGTCTATATTGGCAAACCACCCGACTCCCTTATCGCAGTGGTGTGTGAAGTGCGGGGTAGGCCCCTATCAAGCCACGTACCGGTCTTTTATCAAGTGCCTTCGGGACTCCTCACCAAAACATTCCCAAACCATCCTTAGTTTGGTTATCTCGAGTAGTTCTGTTCTAAAAGCCTTCCCTAATATTTTCTTTCTTAAAAGCATAAAAACTTAAAAAAGATAATCACCCACGCTGCTTGAATTATCTGTGCATTAGTTAGGTCAATCCTTTTTTCTATATTTCTGCTTGTTTATGACAGTCATCACCCGGTCACAATCTAGAAAAATGGCTCAACTGGCCACTTCTTCATCCGAGATCACCACTAATGTGGATGTTTCGGCACCCCTCGGGTCTTCCTTGGGACCTTATTAGTTGGTTCCCCATCTTGGTCATATAATCCTTTCTATCATCCTAAAGTGGTCCCATCACGTCCAGCTTCCCCCAGTCCTTCAAAAGTATCATCTGCTTCTGATGTAGAGTATGTTCCTCACAGAGATCCTAAATTTCAAGTGCTCCTTGATCATAACCCGGTAGCCCTTATGGACTATCTAGTGCATAAGTCTGTTTGAATATCTGATCAGGGACCACCAATCTAACAAGTTTACAATTATTCTCGTGAACCATCCTAGGATTTTATAGAACAGTTAGCATGCTTTTTCTCGCCTCGAACCACGAAAGAGGGTGGCACATCTATGCCTCCTTTTTCTCTTCCACCGACCATGTCGACTAGTTCTCAAATGATCTTGCCTATCCCTAGTGCCATGACTACCTCGGCTACTCCACATCCTACTTCTAAAAGGCCCTCTTCTTTAGTTATGATGAGTGCATCCATGCTCTCACATATTGTTGTTAATTCTTCTATGCCGTCTATTACGTCTCAGGGTCAATACCTCTCTGTGAATCAACCCCCTTCTATGAGTCAGTTAGTTCCTTCTTCTTGTCCTCTAGCTGGTCTTTCTTCCAATGCCCCAACGTCAGTGACCTTTACCCATCCTCTGGCATTGGCACCCTTAATAACCAATCCGCAATCAAAAGCCTCATTCAAAGTTTGTTCCCCACCATATCCAATCAAATCAACACCCATATTCCTCAATCCATTCCAATTCAGTCGACGAGTATAGGAGCCCACCAATCACAGGCTCCATCTTTCATTCAACCACCTTTCTCTCAACCACTTGTCATCTCACACTGCCTTTATACGCAAGCTCCTTCACAATAAATACCTCACCAGGCGTCACCCAGAACACTTGGTTATTCCTCTTATCATCCTGTTAATCAGCAAATGAACCCCCATCAACACCTCAACAAAACCTACCATTTTCTTCTTATGTAGGACATACTAACATGCCCCCTCCTCAATCTGATGTCATCCAATTTCTTTTCAAGAAAATCACATACCTAGAAGCCTCCACCAAAGGGGCTCGTCCTTCATACTCTTTTGAAAGAAGTATGTAACGAACCGATTCATCCATCAATAGCTTTTAAGCCTTATCCTCCCCAATGGGAACTTCCTAAGTTCTAAAATTTCATAGCCGGAGGATCCTCAATAGCACCTACGAGTGTTTAAGCATGCTTGTTATCTTATAGTCTAGGATCGGGAGCTTAAGCTTCTTACTTTCCCTATGTCTCTTAGAGGGCCTACTTTAGACTAGTATAATAACATTCCCCAACACTCCTATTTTCTTTCTCTCAATTAGCTCGATGTTTGTTGAAAACTTCTCAATAAATATCACACATAAGATCTCATTATAGATCTTTATAACATTCGTCAATTCGATGAGGAGTCTATTGCAGACTTTGTCGCTCATTGGAGAGGTATAATAAATCAATTGTCTTTCTCCCTCCCTCAATCTCAACAGATCGATTTGTTTACTCAATCTTGCACTAATCATATTTCTTCCACTTTAAGGATTCAAACCTTTCACACATTTGAAGAAGCCTTTATGATGGCACGCAAACTTGAGTCCCGTGCCGTTGAACAAGGGAAGTTAAAACTTCACTCTAAATCTAAACCAGATTTTTCTCGGTTTACAAAATCAAACCCTTCCACTTCTAACAAAGACAAGAATCAGGGGTCCACCAATGCTATCATATTAAAAACATCATGAGCTGATAACACTTCTAATCAAACACCACGGAGAGACTCTTCATCTTCTCGAAAAGGACCCTCATCATATCGATCTTTTACTTCGTTGGGGGAATCATATGCTTCTATCTTAGAAAAAATGTTGGATTTCACATGATCGAACTTCCCCCTATTAGAAATTTTGATGAGAGCCAAGAATGACCATTTTGGTATAGGGAAAATGACTTCTATCATTATCATAGAAGCAAAGGCCATGACATTGAACGATGTCAGACCTTCAAAAATATTGTCCAAAAATTCATTGATAAAGGTGAGCTCATTTTGGATAACCCAAATGCTCCCCCAAATCAAGCGCTTGATGTCTTTAAACAACCTTTTCCCAATCATTCCCTAAATAATGATGCTTCAGGGTCTCAAAAACCAAACACTCATACTATCAGCTTCATTTCTACTGAAGAATCTTCTTCTAAACCTGAGCCATCTACGAACATGTCGATCGAATCGAAACTTCCTCCCGCTCCATTAATTATGAGATTCCACCATCTTCAGACAATCGTCTTTAAATATTCCTCCATTGTTAGAGATGGATTCATCTCTCTCTAACTCTTTATCTGATCTTCCATCCATGCCAGAGACAGTGTCATCCTCATCTATCTCGTCGTCAGACATTCTTTCGATGCTTGAGGCATTTACATCCCTTCAAGTTTCCACTACAAATACATCTACTTTTGTTTCTCCCATTTTCGCCACGACTATGCCATTGGTAAACATACCTATAGTCGTACCAACTTCTCTACTGACGGAAGCGTCTTCAATTTTGACTCTTCCCATTTCCTTTCCTATAGTAGTTACACCCACAATTACTATACTGGAAGTATCTTCCTCACAAGGAACTACTTCTTCATCATCCACTTCTTCCATCACCGATGTTGCCTTGCCTATTAAGGAAAAATCTAAAGAAATAGCACTAAACCTATACTTTCGGTTCCTAAACTTAGACCGAGACAACTAAAGTCTAATGTTGCATCATCGTAGTCTCCCATCTACTTCCCCCGAAAAGGTTACAATCACCTTATGTGGTCAAAGTTGTCACCATCCCTGAAAAAGGAAAACCAATATTTCGGACTATCAAGACTCTTGGTGCTTTCCCTCAAAAATCCCTCTCTGCGCCTCATAAAATATTGGATTTATCCACTAAAAAGGCGTCTTCTTCTACAACACCATCAAAACCATCATCTTCTTCTACAACACCATCTTCACCGGGGCCTTGTAAAGTGGATTTACCCACTAGAAAGACGTCACCTCTTTTATCAAAACCATCATCTTCGCCACCAAAAGCCAAGGCACCCTTTGTTCCTCTTATCAGACCTATTTTGGGAGCTCCTCCCTCATCTAAATCAGTCTTATCTAAATTGTCATCTGTTTCAACCAAGCAGCCTTCTTCATCTTTGAAGACCACAACACTTGTCACATCTTCGTCATCTTCAAAATCTATCTTAGGAGCTCCTCCTCCACCGAAATCAATCTTTCCTCACTTACTTCCATCTCAAGCGCCCAAGGCTACTTTTCCCAATGTCCAGAAAAGCAAAACGATCCCTAAAAAGACTGTCAAACCAGATATGTAGATTCTTTTACCTCGGTAGTCTATTAAGGCAAAAGAGGCACCTTCGTCATCTCTGTCCTCATCTTTGTCTACCGGATTCTATACTGAAATTCTTTTCCAACTTATCCAATCTTCATCTATATCTCTTCCTCCGATCAAACCCTATAATCCTAAAGGAGTAAAACCTTCTTGGTTCAACTCTGATTTGATTTGTGCTTACCACCACACTCCAGGTCATGACACCGAGGGATGTAAAGCCCTTCAATCTATCATTAACAACCTCTTGGAAGAAAGTGATCTTCTTTTGGAAGAGGAGGAGGAACAAGTATCTCTTGTCATCTCAACTACATCTAAGCCTCGAATAGTCTACCCAGACCTCTAATTCTATTAATTCCACTCCGATGATCTTCCACCTTCTCAAATCGACACAATTCATATCACCACTAGAGCACAACAGTATGATAATCCATCATCATCTACATCTCGACCATGGGTTGTCATTTCTGCAGCCCCTGAAGGAGTTCCTCCTTCCTCATTAGCCCCGAGACCTCAGGTATCTATTCATGCTTCATCTAGGGCTCAAATTCCCGTGTCGGCTTGAGGAAAGTGTTATGAAACAACTTACCCATGCTCCAATCAAAATGTCTCTTTTTGACCTCATTTAATCATCTCCATAAGATCGCCAGACTCTAATTGATAATCATGCATTGTATCTCAATGAATTCGATGATCCCCACCTTTTCAAGATGGTTGTTGGATTGAATAGACCATCAACCACCATTTCATTTGAGGATTTTGAAATCCCTCCCCTTTCTTCTCGAGGATTTAGAGGCTCCCTCTTTATTATAGTTCAAATCAACAACACTACGTTAAAACGCACTATGATCGATAGTGGTGCTGCACTTAACATCATTTCTCCCACACATTTGAGAAACTTAAGTTACCAAAGAATGTAGTGTCACCACCACCTTTCATTGTTCTATCATTTAATGATCATCATGGCAAAGCTTACTTTAGGAACTCGTAGTCCCGCCATTCGGGTAGGTAAGAAACTACTTCACGAGATTTTTACATTGTTGAAGGAAAATTCCACTACAATATGATCCTTGGACACTCCTAGATTCATACAATGCATTATGTCCCATCAACCCTCCATCGATGCTTAAAATATCAATATGAGGGAAAAATCTATACTCATCCAGGAGATCCTTTCCCTTCCGCACAATGTGACATGACCATAGGGTCTGCCCCTCTAAAGGAGAATGCTTGTTCTCCTGACGAGGCTTCATCCTCTTCCATACCTGCAACAAAACTACCAAATTTACAAAATATGGAAGAAACATTGCAGCATTTTTTGCTAGGAGAGCTTCCTCTTCTCTCTTTTGATGCCCATCTCAAACCTAACGAGTATGGTAGACCAAACAAACAACCTGAATATCAGCCAGGTCTTGGTCGCATCGTCACCATTGGTCTACCCAATCAACAAACTAACTTCATCTACGGTGGTCTTGATACACCTCACTATCATCCGGATTCTCCCCTAGGGCCAAACCCTATTCAACAGGTTTGATTGTCTACAGAATCCCGCATTCGCAAAAACTTATCTATATCGATGCGCGTGGAAGGGCTTTGGCCTAGGAAAGTATGAACAAGGTGTGCATGACCTCGCATCCATTCCAACTCTTAAACCACATCAAAAATTTGGTTTAGGGTTTAAACCTCTCTCAAAAGCCACCATCACCATTCTCGATGAGCCTTTTTCCATTGAGGAACCATCTTCTCTCATCAGTCGAAGCATCACTTGATGTGGATGACACCATTTCCATCCCACCTAACTTTTTTTTTAGTCAATACCATTTCCTTAGGTCCACTGACCTATAAAACTAATGGAAAATCCACTTCCATACCATTAGTCTTCCTTGAAATAATTGGAGATGACTCTCCCACTATCAACACTATCCACTGTGTGGATGATGATTTTGTCCTCACCTATCTAGGGGTAGAGGATTCTTATCTTCCTAAAACCATTCCTTTTGACATGTCTATGCTTCTCAACAAAGCCACTGTCGACATTAATATAGGGACTTCTAAAGACCCTCGCATCATTAAGGTCGGCCAATCTCTTAATCCACAGGAGTTAGGAGACTTCACCACCTTTCTTTCCAACCATCGCCAAGATTTTTCTTGGTCATATGAAGATATGCCAGACTCAATCCTAATATCATGGTCCACAATATCATTACTCTTCCAGACATCAAACCGGTTAAACAAAAATTACGTAAAATGCATCCTCGATGTAGCCCTTCTTGTTAAAGAAGAGTTGCAACGCTTGCTTTCCACTAACTTCATCCAACCCATTGACTATCCACAATGGGTTTCAAATGTAGTACCAGTAACCAAAGCTACTAGGAAAATTTGAATTTGCACCGACTTCCGAGATCTTAATCTCGCTTGTCCGAAAGATGATTTTCCTCTACCTAATATCAACCAACTCATGGATTTAACTACAGGTCACGAGATGCTTTCTCTTATGGATGGTTTCTCTAGATATAATCAAATTCTCATCACACTAGAGGACCAACATAAGACTTCCTTCATAACTCCTTGGGGGACTTTTTGTTATCGTGTCATGCCTTTCGGTCTTAAGAACACAGGAGCAACTTATCAATGTGTAATGACCTACATCTTCCATGATCTCTTACACAAATCTATGGAAGATTACGTCGATGACCTCCTCGGTAAGTCCAAACACCATCAGGATCATCTTTTCATTCTTACACCTCTCTTTGAGAGGCTCATTCATTTTTGTCTTCACCTAAATCCATCTAAATGCGTGTTTGGTGTTCTCACTGGTAAACTCTTAGGCTTTATCATTTCTATTAGGGGCATTGAAGTTGATCCCACAAAAATAAAGGCTATCCTTGAGATGCCTCCCCCTTCCAACTTAAATCAGCTCCGTGGTCTTCAAGGACGCCTTCAATCAATGCGTTGTTTTATCTCACAACTATCGGACCGTTGTCAACCTTTTCATCATCTCCTCCGTAAGAATGTTCATTTTGAATGGGATGAGTGTTTCCAAAAGGCCTTTGATGATCTCAAAGATTATCTTCTTTCTCCACTTGTGCTTACATCTCCATGCGAGGGGGAGCCATTCTATCTTTATATTTCTATGACTGATCATGCTCTTGGAGCCATGATCTCACATCGGGATGCTAGTGGTAAAGAACAAGTTGTCTATTATATCATTCGCACTCTTCATGAGTATGAAACATGCTATTCCGAAGCTGAAAAAGTGTGTTGTGCTCTCTTCTTTGCGACTTCTAAAATTTGTCACTATCTCCTTAATCACAAAACTTATATTGTTACAAGTGTCAATCCACTCAAGACAATGCATGTGAAGCCCTATCACAATGATCGTATCACTCGTTGGCTCATGCTCATGACAGAGTTTGATCTCAAGTTCATCTCGCAAAAATCTATCAAGGGTCAGGTCATTGCAGATCAATTAGCTGATACTCCTCTTCTGACACTCAAGTCCCCCTTGCTCAATTCCTAGATGAGTACATCCAACAAATCAATTTTGGTCTATCTCCATTTAAAGTAAAACTCTTCTTTGATGGGTCCAAATGTCAGCAAGGGGAGGTGCAGGTTTGTCATAATTCCTCCTTGGGGTGCACCTATCCCTATCGTGCACACAAGCTTAACTTTGAGTGTACTAATAATATGGCCAAATATGAAGCTCTTGTTTTAGGTCTTCAAAATGCCATTAATCTTGGCGCTCACCCTATCGACATCTTTGGTGATTCTGAGCTTATCATTAATCAAGTCACCGGTGTCTATCGGTGTAAAATGATATCCTTCAAAAATATTGTGATATCATTTTGTTTCAACTTCAAGATTTTGATAAATTTACTATCCAAGCTATTTCTTACACTGTGAACCGATTCATAGATACAATGGCTTCTTTAGCCTTGCTTATTCTACCTTTTACCGAAGACTCGTGACTTTATGTGGTTGTTCAGCATTTAGACCAACCATCTCATCTCAAGTAATCGACTTCAATCAATGCCATCACAACCAATACTCAAGATGAGTGGTATCAACATATTTTTTATTATCTATCCCATTCAGTGCTTCCTTTAGATCTAACTTCCAATGGTAGAAGATATTTTATCCTACGCACTAATCGCTATACTATTCTAGGTGGAATCCTCTACAAACGTGGTTTTGATGGTATTTTGCTTTGGTGCCTCAAAACCACTGAATCCTCTAAAGCCATCCAAGAAGTCCATGATGGTATCTGTGGTGGACATTTTAATGGCTTGGCCATAGCTAAACGCATCTTACATTTAGGTTACTATTGGCCTTCTCTTAATCGAGACTATTGCGAATACACTAAGAAATGTGTCAAGTGTCAACAACATTCCAATCTTACACATATCCCTAGTCAGGATTTGCAACCTGCAGCAGATTTGTGGCCTTTTTCACAATGGGGTCTTGATCTCATTGGTCTCATCAATCCCTGCTCTTCACAGCATCATCACTCTATCATTACTACCATAGAATACTTTACTAAGTGGGTGGAAGCTATTCCTCTTTCATCAACCAAAGCTAAACCCATTGTTGATTTTGTCTATCAACACATCATTTGTCACTTTGGTGTCCCACACAAACTCATCACATACAATGGTAAATCTTTCAAAAACATCGATTTACAGAACCTTTGTGACACATTTAATATCAAAGTCATATTTTCTTCTATGTACTATCCCCAAGCTAACGGCCAAGCTGAGGCTTCCAATAAAACTTTGTGTAATATCCTCAAAGAGTAACTAGTCGAGCTAGTAGGGATTGGCATTTACATATCCCTTTTTCTCTGGGCTTATTAGAATAGCATTCATACTCTTACCGGTGCTACTCTCTCTTCTCTTTGTCTATGGGTGTGAGGCTGTCCTTCCTTTGGAAGTCCAGATTCCATATCTTCATGTCTCTCTCAGAGAATTTGTCTCTGATGAGGACTATCGTCAAAATCACCTAGCGCAGCTTGAGTTGCTAGATGAGCATAGCATCTCAATGCTCTTGAGCATCATCAAGTCTATCTTGAGCATGTCAAACGTGCTTATAACAAGCACTTGCAGCACCGTGACTTCAAAATTGGTGATCTTGTTCTTAAAGAAAACCAAAATGTCACTACACTAGAACAAAGTCAGCGTGGTAAGTTTGCTCCTAACTAGATGGGTTCGTATGTTGTCACTCATAAATATGGGTCCGGGGCTTATCACCTATCTTCCATGGATGGTGTACCTGAAATGGAACCTCTTAATGCCTTGCATCTAAGGCCCTTCTATTGTTAATATCTATCTTACATGATTTTAGTTACAAAACAGATTCTTCATTCATCTTCAACCAATCATATATTTTATAGTGATTTGGAACTATGTGGTTCTCCACGTTATTTCTTTCTATACCTTAAATATGAGTACCGTGGCTCTACTCATGGCATTTTTCTTATGGATTTGTTCCTCTTCATGGTAGGAACACCTTAATCACTACTTCATCTGTCATAAGTGTTTATCTTAATCAAATCTACTCGGGCATGAGTACGTGTTTGTATACATTTTCTTCCCCTCTATCTGATCTATCTGGTCTAACCTCAGCTTCTTCTAAAGCTCAAAAAAAAAAGAGAAAAAAAGAGATGCTATCCTAATTCCAAAAGATAGACTAATCCCTCGAAGGACAGCTATCCATGCCTTATCAAATAAATCAAAAAGTATAGACCATTCCCTTGAAGGATGGCTACCATCAAATTCAAAATACTGATCCGCTCCCTGGAAAGACAATTGTTTATTTCATGGCATTTTTAGGCTTCTCACATTGATCAGCCTTTGTAGTAAATGACTTCCCTTTGGCCGCTTTGTTCACTTTTTAGCATCATTGAAAGACTTCCTGTATCGATCAGTCTTTCTATATCTAGCAAACTTCCCGCATTGATCAGTTTTCTCTTCTATCAAAAATCATGAAGCTGAGATATAAGACCTTTTTGATCATATGGAGACCCTATTTTTCCAATATGAGCACGTATTCTATCCTTTGTGTATTTTGATGAGATACATACTTACTTCTCGCTCCATTTACCTCTAGATCTCGGTTTCGACTAACTAGTGTCGTGTTCATTTTATCTCGTGTCTATGGCCTTATGTGCATCATCTTTTAGTTTCCTATCAAGGTCTCTATTTATGGTTGGTTAGGGGCCTAACTTATCATTCTTTTCCCTACCAAGGTGAGGTCCTTAGGTTGCTGCCTTTTTTATTGTTTTCATGCATCATCGATAATTAGATTCACTCCAGATATCTAGCTGGAGGCATCCTATTTTTCATCTACCTTTTTCAAACTTGGGATTGGTTGTTCTTTTGGGATTCATCCCATCCCTAGTTTGAGGGGGATCACGTCATCATTGTTCTTCATTTCTTCCAACTCCTTGTTTTTGTCTTGCAACTTTACTTATCACAAGTTACTCAACAAAAAGGGGTAGAATGTAGACACCTAAAATTGGTTACCCAATTTAGTGTCCCCTGGGTTCATTTATCCTCTGTAACCTGGGCACCTTTATATCACCACTTCTCCCTTAGGGTATTACTTAAATATTTGATTTAAACATCTATCCTAAGTTTATTATACCCCATTGTGTTTTACCAATGGATAATTACATATTGAATATTTAATTACACTTTTTACATGTATCTTAACCGCTTATCTACCCCATATCAATTCCTAACCTCCCATATCAATTCTATCCATCTATCCCCCCTATTTCTCCTCCCCCAAACCATGCAATGGGATATTTCCTGTATTTGAGTCAGAAGGATACACTTTCATCTTTCCAAATCATCCTTTTTGGCCATTTTGGGACTCTGTTCCTTGATCGGCACCGACTAGAACTCGGTCGATGATGATTTTTCAGAATGATGCCGATTGTACCTCGGTCGGTGCCGATTATAAATACAGGGCTAGAATTTAGTTCTAGTTAGAGACAAAAGAGAACAACAGAGATTTTTGAGCATCAAGCCTAAGCATCATCTATCAAGTGAGAGTGAATTCTATCCAGATCAATCCCTGAGAGGAGTACCGTTACTCTGCTCCCACAACATCGACATCGTGAGGCTTCATCGATCTCTTGGTGACTCTGTTCCTGCATCTAGCTAAGGTGGAGCTTTGTCAGTATCCCTACAGCTCCTGCAGCTCCAGCAGACATTGATGATCTAGCCTTCATTGTCCATTTCTCAACCTTCCTACAATTTTCCCTAATCGACGCCGATCGATCCCAGTCCGACGCCGATTGAGCCTAATCGACACCGATTCACCCAATCGACGCCGATCAGCCTATAGACAGGTAAAAGAACTCAGGTAACACAAATCCAACATTGTTTTCATAGTTTCCTATTTTTTGTTGCTTTCTACCTGTTGTTTACATTCGCTTGTCATTTTTAATCAGAAAATATAGACATTTACTTATATCTTTTATCACATCTTCCGAGGGAGCTTATCGCTTCCCTGCACCCACTTTTCGTATAGTCCACCCAAATATATTTTAACGTTGTCTTTTTCTCACAAGTATCCGTGTCTTGTAGGTTTCTCGTGTCTACTTTGCAGGATTGCTCGTGTGAGCCCATTTTGTCTACATCAACTTTCTCTTCCATCTACATCTTTGGATCTTGTCTTATCTATCGTATCACTTTCATTTGAGTTTTTCAGGGTTTTTGTGTTTAGTTTGGTACATTAACTTGGAAAGGTAACAAGTGTGGAAATTCTTGATCTACAAGACCTTTGATGAATGAATTCGACATCGTGTGGTCAGCGAGAAGAATAAGCCAACGTGCAACACGTTGATGTTGATATGTTTTGGCATACATATAGTGCAATGGGTCAGGATTAGTAATGAAGAAGGTTTTGTGGTTGAGTAGGTGATGGTGGAGTTTGGTGGCGATGAAAACTAAGGCTAGGCATATTTTTTTAGTGTGGATATATCTATTTTTGTAGTTCATAAGGGTACAGCTTATGTAATAAATCACTTGCTCTCGGTGTTGGTCGTCGTGATGAGCAAGCATGCCACCTACAGAATGGTCGATGGCGGATATATATATGTAAAAGGGTTGGTCATCTTTAGGAGGAATGAGTACTGGTGGTTGAAGAAGGTATTGTTTTAAGGCCTCAAAGGATTTATGGCATTCATCATCCCATTTGAATGAAATGTCTTTATTGAGAAGATGATGAAATGGTTGAAAGTCGAAATTTGCGAGATAAAATGACGAATGGATTGCAGCTTACCTTGTAGGATTTGAAGTTGATGGAGATTATTGGGTGGAGGCATTTCTAGAATAGCCTTGACTTTAGTAGGATTGAATTCTATGCCACACAAAGAAATGATGAAACCTAGGAGTTTTCCAGAAAGTACTACAAAGACACACTTCTTTGGTTGAAGACAAACACAATACTTGATGAGGTGGTCAAAGATGACTTTAAGGATAGGAAGGTGTTCAGTTAGATGTTTAGATTTAGCAAGTAGGTCATATACATAATATTCCAATATGTGATGCATGATGTAATGGAAGATGTAAGTCATGGCGCATTGGTATGTAGTGCATCGGTATTTTTAAAGACACAAGGCATGACTCGATAGCAGAAGATCCCCTAAGGGGTGATGAAGGAAGTCTTGTGTTGATCTTCTGGAGCTATTAATATTTGATTGTAACCCAAGAAACCATCCATGAGTGATAGCATTTCATGGCCAGCAGTGAGATTAACTAGTTGGCTAATGCCCTGTGTAGAGGAAAGTCATCTTTAGGACAAGCTAGGTTGAGGTCATTGAAGTCTCACGTGCAGATGCGAGTCCTCCAATATCCTTTGTGATAGGAATGATGTTAGAAATCCATTGGGGATAGTCAATGGGTAGGATGAAGGAAACTGAGAGAAGGTGTTGAAGCTCTTCCTTGACTAGAAGAGCAATGCGAGGATGCATTTTCCGTAGCTTTTGTTTGATGGGTTTGGCATCAGGAATGGTTATGATATTGTGGACCATAATTTTTGGGTTGATACCAGGCATATCGGCATAGGACCAAGAAAAAGCATTGCTATGGTCCTGAAGGAAAGAGGTGAAGGCTTCCTGTTCAGTAGCATCTAAGGATTGGCCAATCTTTAGAATGTGTGGGTCATCTTGAGTGTTAATATTGATTTCAATGGTTGATTTATTCAACATGGTTTGTATCTCAGAGAGTAACGATTGATGAATATAAGAGTCTTCCACACCAAGGTAGGTGAGGATGGACTCATCGTCATCGAACGATGTTAATAAAGGTGTATCATCATCAATCATGTCAGGATATAGGAATGGGAGAGAATAGGGAGCCTCGCCATCATGTTATTAGGTCAGTGGTCCCAGGGAAATGGTGTTTATGAAAAAAAAAAGTTAGGAGGAATATATTTGGGATCTATGGACTCCGTGGGTGAAGATGGTAATGTGGGCGAATGAGATGGGGAATATTTCTTGTCCAGGATAAGGCCAACATGAACTTTCTTAGAGGGTGGAGCATCAAAACCAATGCCACTATGGTCATTGTGTTTACAAGAGGTATAGGAAATGACAGTATGGCATCCTTATTCATAAAATATGAATCCAAATCCTTTCCACACGCACCGGTGGAGGAAAGTGTGAGTGATGCGATGGTTAGTGAGGGAGTGTAGGTCATACAAAAATGGTTAGGCTTAGGATGGAGGTTCGGGTTTATAGGTGGGAATATCAAGTCCCCTAAACATTAGATTGGTGTGAAGGTGGGGAGGGCCATAAGGAAAAACATCACCAATGCACATGTCATAGATTAGGTGTTGATGCAGATTCCCATACTCTTGTGGGGTGAGGAAGGTGTCGATATTGTATAGGTGGTATTCCCCTAGAGTGAGGTGTTGAAAAACACCTTCTAAGGGATTAGTAGTCGGTATGTGGGTAGCGGGGATAGATGGCTTGCTAGATGATGGGGAAATAGGTGCATTAGCGGTAGAGGCTATAGCTACAGTGGGGATAACAAGGTTAGATGTAGCAGAGGTAGTGGCAGTTTTGGTGGATGGGCTTGTGGGTGAAGGTGAAGTAGTGATAATGGTAGATGCCTTGACCAGTACAAGTACATCATTGGGCTGATATAACATGTTATAGGTCTTGAAAGGTGATGGGTCAACAGGGATGGTGTAATTATGTCCCTCGTGTTCAAATTTGAGGTAGTGATGTAAAGTCGAAGGGACACAACCCATGGCATAGATCCGGGTCGTTCAAGCAGAAATTTATACTAGAACTCCCCTTCTAGGACATAGAAAAGTTCTGGGATAGTGCGGGACCCACGCGGACATGGAGAACAATGGTACCTGTGGTACAGTCATGGCACCATTGAAGAAGAGAACGTGGCGGGTTACCATGAATGCAATTAACAGTATCCATATTTAGTCATATGTATGGGATGAGATGATTTTAATGCTATCACCACCATCGATCATAACACGTCGTATGTGTATATTATCGATAAAGATGGAGATGAAAAGAGTGGGGTTGGGGTTGTCAAACTGGAAGGGAGCAATCTCTTCATCTAAAAAGTTGAGGGTGGCCACTTGGCAAGTAGGTGGAGGTGTAGAGGAAGGTGATGATCTAGTGAGAGAGGCTACGTGGTGAGGGGTAATGATGGAGGCTATGGGTGTGGGGTCATTTGGTAAGACTTCAATAGATTGAAGGACCTCCATGAGGGCTTGATGGTGTGACTTCAAGGTTTGGATGAGGTCATATAAATACATTTTGAGGGGGGATTGGTGTAGTTGTTTTAGAATTGTGTGATGTGTGACCCCATCAAAAATAGGATATGTAGGACCTCGAATGGTGACTTTGGGTATGTGTGCGGATGGTATGTTGGGTACAGGGTTTGGTTGATGGGCCACTTGCTTTTCCTTTCCCTTTTCTTTTTGAGCACAGGTGACAATGTTGATCATGTTAATTTGAGGAGAGGTGGATGAAGTGGGTGTTGTTGTCACCAAATCACTATACCCCGAATGGCCAAAGTGTGAACAAGACATTTAATGTGATTGTGACACATGGGGATCACCTCTCAAGTTGTGGTGTGTTCAATGAAAAGTTGCAAAAGCCATGGATTTGGGGTAAAATCTCTAAAGAAATGCTAAAGGATTTTAGCAAGCTGCTTAATAGACCATCTGATAAGAAATGAGAAAGGTTTTCTTCTTTGAATATATTAATTTGAAGTAAACAAGCAAATTAAGCAAATGAAACTAACCTCTATTCTTTAAAAGCTTGAAATAATGAACCTAAGAGGATCTAAGCATTCAGCTATGTGTTCTAAGAGAAAGAGATCTCCCCATTAATGGATTCAAGGCCAAGGGTTCTTCTCTTTTACTCCTTATTTGTGCTATAAAAATACAAAATGCTACTAGCTCAATGGAAGAAAATGCAATCTAAAGCCTAAACAAAATACTATAATCTGTGCTAGGAAGAAGAGAGAATTCTTAGAAAATGAGGGAGAGGGTCTAGCCCTATTTATAGTTTCTATTTGGGAAAATGGGAGATTTGGATGCATGTGGACAAATGCAAAAGTCTAAAAATCACTTTTAGCAAGTCTAAGTGAGGTTTGACTATGTTTAGAAGAGATTGACCATGATTAAGACTAGTTAACCATGTTTAGAGGGTATTTAATCTTACTGAGAGAGAAATTAGGTTTCTGAAGGGCTTCTGAAAGTCTTAATCAATCCAACGAAGTGGATTGATACTCCAGAGAGCTAATAACGGTGGTAAAGAAGAGAATATTAGCCAAGAAGAGGTTATTATAACCTATTTAATCAGTTTTATAAGAGGAAATATGACCAACAGAGTGTCGTAAGAGGGGAGTTAGATAGATCTAACTCGATGAAGTGTCATAAATTTACAAAGGGAAGGATAGTTAGCACAATATTAAGAATAATAGTGCATTGATCAATCTACAGTGTATATAATTATCCCTCTTTGGGGTGACAACTTCAATGAAAGTAGACAAACACAAACGAGTAGAAAAAAATTGAAGGGGTAGAAGAAAAATTAATAGATGAAGGATGCCCCTCGAGTGGCGATGGGGTGACGAAGAAACTCGATCGGCGATCAAAAAAGAAAACAATAGAAAGAAAAAGTGCACAAAGAAGATGAGAAACAAGAAGAAAGAGGGATATTGAGCTATCCACAAATCAATTGTCATCAATATGTAATCATCATAATGCTTAGAATCCTCCTCATCGGTCCTTATTAAAATGTGAGCATGTGATGGAAGTGTAAAATGACATGAAAATCCAAGATATAAACAATTGTCTTGTGCTAAAAATCGACCAACTCCATGCAACATACACAAATGCAATGCAATACAAGAAATAAACAATATCACCTAACAAGGAAATAAGTACAATCACACACACTTAAACCAACAACGTTCAAGATAGTTGAACAAATATTTTGTTATCAAGATGTAGTCCCAAATGTTCTGATAAATGATAAGGGTGAAGAATGATGCCCCAAGCAAGGTGTATTATGCAAATATGGAGGACATTTGGGTCCCGTGAAAAAGCAATGTGCATGATGAAAACAAGATGCAAGTAACGATAGGTGCCCCGCAGTACAAATGAAGTAAGAAACATAGCTTGTGTAGGTGATTGTAGATTAAGATGATGTGCGAGTCATTGTTTCAAAGCTATTTGAAAATATCAGCAAGATATGGGATGGGTGCCATGCAATAGACATAGAATTCAACCGTAGATGATCGGTTTTACCAATTTTGTTGGTCATTTTCAAAGTATTCCAATGAAATGGTTTTACTTTTTTTTTTTAATTTTTAATTTTATTTTTTGGTCATTTTTGAAGTATTCTAATCTACATGTGTCTACATGTGGGGCTAGGGCTCGAGGTGAATCTCTAGAGAATTCTAACTTCATCTTCCTAAAATGAATGCTTTACTATTGCTAATGTAATAAAATAACCATCTAATCCTAAGATAACATCTTCATGAGTTTTAAGGAAAGGGATTTTGCAGAAATGAAACTATACTAAGGGTGATGATGCACCAAATTAAGGGATGTTCAACATCTGGAAGGGTTAATGTGGGAGCGATGCTTTCATCATTGACCACCTTCACCTATCGCAACTAGAAAGGGTACAAAATACCACAAACCAGGGGTAGACATTCCTTTGTTAAACTTGAGTGTACATAAGGGTAGATCAAATCAGATTCAACACACAATTAATTTATCATGAGTAAACCACACATGCATATATCACACATCTATCTTTGTAACTAGGGATAATAATGACATAAAATTAATATAGAAGGAAAATAAGGTTTTCACAATTGACATAAAAGATAGTAGTATTATTCCTTCACAACATGAAATAGATAACTGAAATAAAGGTAAGATAATCAATCTCACTAAGGAATTGTAAATTCACAAAGTAAACATTGATTAACCATTCAACACAATAAATCAGATTTTCAACAGCAAAGTGTAACTTTGAATATAATTAAAAGGTTTCTTAGAATCTTTGAAGTACTCTTCCAAGCTTGAAGAGCAACTCCTCTCAAAAATAATCTCTATATCTACTAACTCAAAGTGTTCAACTACTTATAAGTTCTTAGGCCGAGCCATTACACTGGGTCCTTAACTAACATTTTTCTAAAAATAGAAATGTCATTAAATTAAGGGAACATGCTCCCATGAAAATAATAAATTTGTTGCTAAAGGTTTGACCAAGTCAACCTCTGTAACTTTGACTGATTCGGAGCTCGAATCTCTCCTCTCATGGCTGCTCAAATTGATTTGGGTTCAAATTCAGGTTGTTACTATCTTCAGAAAATGCCTCATCCACTTTAGAAATGGTGGTTCTCGCACCCTGTAACTCATTGTATATCTCAACAGCCTACTTCATCTTCTCTTTTCCCCTTGATGTGAAAGTAGACATTAAGCTCTGTGTTTCGGAAGCTGAAGTTGGAGAAATTTTGAAAATAAAGTCTTCGAAAACCCGAAAGAAAAATATCCAAAATTATGTAGAGGAAAGTTCTAAAAGAAATCTCTGAAGTCCAAAGTTTTGAAATTCTCGAATTGGAAAGTTCCGTAATTTTCTCTAGAAAATTTTTCCAAAAAAATTCTCAAAAATATTTCACCAAAAAATTTCTAGAAATTTTTCCCCAAAAGTGTTTCCAAAAAATTTCTCTGCTTTCTCCAAAAAAATTCTAAAAATTTGAATTTCATAGTTTTGGGGTTCTGGCTTTAGAATTTTCAACTCGCTCAACATTTTTAATCCCAAAATATCTCGAAATTCGAAACGGAATTTTTCGAAAAGAATCCACGAAATTAAACTCCAAAAGTTTGATTCAACTTGGCCTACCTTGTTCCCGAGCTTCTGGTCCTGCGATGACTCCATGACATTCATTCCTCACTCGCCCTATCATCACCAATCCGGCACTATGATAATTCTTCACCGAACTCCTCGTGCTATGATTATTTACTAATGCAAAATTTAGTTTGGTGGATGTAACTGGAAACAAAACAACAACATAACACAAGAATACCATCGACTATGATAAGACGGAATGATGACAAATCTGAAATATCAAAGTAAATTATAATATTAACATGAAATTGTTACAATCTCACCCATGAGGTACTTCAAGTGTTATTGACTTCACTTGCATCTCACCAAGACTATGGGAGAAACTTTACAATTACACCTCTTAAAGGCTTCTTCAACACACCTTTAAACTGATGGCTTCCTTCGCACACTTCCTACAATATTTCTCACTACTTCTTTCTATGCTAAATGAGGGGGTAGCCTCTCTATTTATAGAACTTCCAAGGCTTATCCATCTTATCTCTAAGATAGGATAAGAAATCCACTCTGACGAATCATATTCCATACCTTAACTCTTATCTCGTATGTAAGCTTATCTTCTAAGATAAGATAACCCTTATCATTTTACATGGGTTCCACATTTTTAGACTTTTTACAAATAAAATACACAAAATATTTATGACCTCACTCCTTGTCCTTATTACCAATATAATATTTCTAATTCCTAATCACGTAGACCCTACTTCTCTAATTACCCAAACTTTGACATTTTAACATTACCGGACCACTTACGACAAATATTTACTTTTTACAACATTCCTATTGTACTTTGACTATTACCGTACTCCACATTATTGGTGGAACCATACCGATGAGGCGCCGTTATCTTCTATCGACTACTACTAATTATACTTAACAACATCATACATTAATGAAATAGAAATTACGAGGAAAATTTTAGTGTCGACATCTTCCCCCTTCTAGCTTCTACTCCGTCCTCGAGTAGACTATTCAGTGCTTGGAAAATCTTCAACTTGTCGTGGTTGACCCATTTCATAATGGGAGTGCCATCCAATTCCTCCAACAGTACGTCCATTTTCATACACACGCGCTGCTATTTTGTAGGGCCCCATCCATTTTGGAAGAAATTTTCTCTGTCTTCTTTTTTTGTATCTGGAATCATATACTAGAACCAAGTCATTCACATGAAATGGAGACCACCGGATCTTTTGATCAAAGTATTCCTTCTGCTTCATTTTCTTCTTATGGCTTGTATCCTTTGCTATTTCTCTCATTTCTTCCAACAAATGAAGATGTACCAACCTTTCTTTTATTGAATCACTTTCATCCATCCTTTCATTTTTCATAACTCTCACGGGGGAATATCAAACTCAATAGGAAGAATCGGATCAATGCCATAGGCCAACCGAAATGGGGAGTATCTCTGCTGCTGACTTTGATGTTGCCCTATATGCCCACAATGCTGCATGAATCCTTTTATCCCATTTATGTACTGCAAGGCTGCATCTTTTGCTAGAATTTGACCAACACAAAATTTGTTCGCTCCACTTTGCTTGGCTTGTATGTTGTTGCCTTCCCCGTGCTTAATAGAAAACTTATTGACTAGGGCTTCTACCACCTCATTAATGAAGTGGCTTCCTTGATCTGTTACAATTTCTAATGGGCAACCAAATCTGGTGACAATGCGTTCATACATGAACCTTGCCACTTCATCCATGGAAGCTGTTTTCAATGGCCTAGCTTCAACCCACTTGGTTAAATAATCTGTGGCAACTACAATATACTTATTTTGGCATGATGTAGTTGGAAGTGGACCTACAATGTCTATTCCCCACTTTTCAAAGGGACCAAGGGAAGAATAGGACATAATGGAGCTGATGAAGTCTTACGGTTACCATGTGTTTGACAAATATCACATGTCTTACAATAATTATAACAATCTTTAAAAAGAGTGGGCCATGATAACCATCCAGATCCTTCTTGCTATAAGTTGTCCGTCGAGAAGTACCCTCCACATGTACCATTGTGGAATTCTTCTAGAGTTCCTTCCCTTGATCACGTCCAATTGCCCTTTATCTTGTCCATCGTGTCCTATTCGAAATAATACTCCATGCGAAATAAATATGGACGACCGGCTTGAGTAATCTTTCTCTTAGTCTTTGCATTGGCACCATCGAAACTTGAATTCATTCGGATAATTCCAAATATCTATGTATTCACTAGGGATTGTGTCAAGGGATAACAATGTTGTATCGGGGAAATCATCATCATCACAAGATGATCCTAAACCATCATAGGCTCGAGAGAGTGCATCCGCATTGACATGCTTCTTTCCCGGCCTATCTATAATATCAAATTCAAATTCTTGTAGCAAAATTATCCATCTTGCTATCCTCCCCGATGGGTTAGGCTTATTTACAATATATTTTAGAGCACCGATGATTCATTATAACTAGAAATTTTTGCCCTAAATAAGTAATTTCTAAACTTCTTTATAGCAAAAATGATAGCCGAGCCTCTTTTTCGATTCTGAAAGATAATTTACCTCAAAGATTTGCTCATTTGTCTGCTCCCAAAGTAAATTGGATGTTCATTCCCATTTTCATCCTTTTGGCTCAAAGTACTTCCTAGTGTTGTATCTGAGGCATCAGTGTACACAATGAATGGCTTGCTCCAATCTGGATTCTTCAAAACAGGTGAAGACACCAGGGCTTCCTTCAGTTGTCCAAAATCTTCATGCGCCTTATTTCCTGGTTCATAAGTAACATCCTTCTTCAAGAACTGGGTTAGTGGCTGTGCAATCTTTGAGAAATTCTTGATGAACCTTCTATAGTAACCCACATGGCCTAAAAATGATCTCAACTTACTTCTATTAAGAGGAAATGGTAAATCTTTGATTTTTGAAACTTTATCAGGATCAGTACCAATACCATCTCTGGATACAACATGCCCTAACAAAACGCCTTTAGAACATCCAAAGACACACTTTGTAGGGTTTAGTGAGGCTTGTGCTTCATCTAACCTTTGAAATGATGTCTCCATTTGGTGTAGGTGGTCCAACTTGCTCCCATAGATGCAAAAATCATCCAGAAATACTCTGATGAAGGTCCCAATGTAGGGTTTGAACACCCTATTCATCAAACGCTGTTGCTTTGAGCATTACGAACCCAAAGGCATAACTCTATAAGAAAACGTTCCCCAAGGAGTGGTGAACGTGGTCTTCGTGATCTTTCTCTCGTTATACGAACTTGGTTGTAAGCCGCTATATCCATCAAAGAAAACTATAAACTCTGGCCGCCAGCTACTTCGTCCCAAGATCTCGATCTGAAAATGGAAGAGGGTAATGATCCTTCTTTGTTGCCTTATTGAGCTTCCTGTAATCAACACAAATGCGTAGCTTCCCATTCTTTTTTTATTGAGATCACAATGGGAGAAACCCATTCAATTCTCCATAGCAAATATGAATCTGCATCAAGCTGACTTATCTATTTCTTCTTTTACGCCTTGGAAAAATTAGGATTCATTCTATATGGCATTTGCTTTATGGGCTTAGCACCATCTACCAGCTTAATAGAATGTTCTACCCAACTTACTTGACGGAGTTCCTTGTAATCAAAAGTGAATAGGTGTATGTACCTTCAAAGAGCCGGAGGTAGGATTCCTTCTCACTCTCCATCACAAAGATCACCAATCTTTATTTGTTGGAGACGATCATCAACTTCTTCTTTCGATAATTTTATGGGGTCATGAGTTGGTGTGGATGGAAGGATATCCATGATCAAACATCAACCTCACTTTCTTCATCTTTAGTGTCCACTTCACTGGTACTAGAGTAATCAGAGGATGTCCAATCATCAGTTTCATCACTTGAATCCACATGTTCTGCCTTATGATGTCGAGGGATCACATTTATCTTCACCCTCTCTCTACCGTCCAAGTGTCATGAAACCTTCATTCGAGTAGTTTCTTGCATGAACTCTCCTTAGCCATGGTCTTCCCAAAGAAAGATTGGTGCATTGCAATGCACCATTTTTCATCACCTGAAAGTCTACCACACATACCACACCCATAACAGATATTGCCACATTTGAAACTACACCTTCTGGTTTAGTTTTTCCTTTATTTAATGACCTTAACATAAGTGTTGAAGGGCGATCAATTTTTAAACCCAACATATTCATTACATTAACTGCAGCACCTCCATCAACTAAGACATCATGAATTGAAATACCATTACATAATACCTCAGCTTGTGGAGCATAGGGATCTGCCTCTGCCTCCAAAATAGGGACCTCAACCTCCTTCCTTCTTCGAGCATTGAGTCCACCTCGCAACTCCCGCCTCTTCTCAGAAGACATAGCCAAGAGTTGACCATATGTAATATTTGTAGGCCTTTTGGACAGATCTTCCAAGATGGAGTATGGTCCTTGCCCCAGAAATCGAAAATCCTGCACACCCAAATTTCTTCTCCTATGTTTCTTACTAGTTTCTTCTTTCATCTTCTTAGGATCATTTCCATCTTGATTATCTTTTTCTTTCTTTCTTTTTGTTACAAACACATCTACTTCATTATTTCTGCTCTTATCTACTACATCAAAAGAATTCACAGGTGCTTTTCCTTTATCATTATCTCCTTTACCAGATGTAGAAGCTCTATCTCGGACAATTATACTTATAATGACCCTTTTATAACAACCATAACAAACAACTTCAGAAATATTTCTTTTTGGACCTCTATCTCCTCCACGAGAACTAAATTCCTTTCCTTGAAGAAGATTAATAGTTAAGCGACCCATCTTTTGAGCAGATCTTCATACTCGGTAGATGTACTAGGAGAATTATTTGTGCTCACCGAGAGTGGTTGTGGATTCTCGACCAAAGGTCTTTGGTGTAGGCTCTACTTTAGCAACAATTTCTTTGGGCTCCTCTTCTATGCTTTCTTCTTGCCTTCTTGCAATCTCCTTTGCTTGTTCAATGGTGGTTCATACTTCACTCGTTGTCGATCTCGGCTTCATCTCAAGAATGAAGTGCTTACAGAGGAGATTATCCACGCCATTCATCAACCCATCCGCTAGTCCTTCCTTCCGGATCTGGGCATCGAGCTTCCTCCTTAGCTCTAGAACACGAGCATGATAATCCCTTATCTTCTCCTTCTCTCCTTGGGATAGCTTTGTGATCTCGATCATGAGATCTGCATATTTCTGTTGTTCACCAAATTCTTCAAGAAAACTTTCGATTAATAAATCCCATGAATTTTTCACATTATCACCTAGTGTTTCAAACCACCTAAGTGCTGAACCATCCAAAAGGTAGGAAAAATTCAGTCCATTGTTCCCCTTCTTATGAGGCCATTACTGAAATACAAGATCGTTTAAACTCTTGAATGAAAGAAGAAGCATCTTCATTAGATTGAGCTGAAAAAAAACAGGAATCTTTCCCATTTTCAAAAGTAACCACTTAGTGAAATACCAACTCACAAGTACAATCAACAAGACTTATGTGCACAAATAATTGGAATCACTATAGAAATGACCACGGTAAACTATGGTAAAACTTGACTTACTGCGGTAAAAATCTGATTTACATGGTAAACACTATTCACGATAAAAAGTGAAGTTCTTTGCGGTAAATACTATTCACGGTAAAAATGACTTTCTTTGTGATAAATACTATTCAAAAGAAAAAAATGACTTTATCATGGTAACTACTATTCACGGTAAAAAGTGACTTTACCGTGGTAACTACTATGCATAGTAAAAACAAGGTTACCCTCCAATTGATTTTTGACTAAGTGGGAATATCTCTCCGAAAATCCACCAACGAGGAATGGTCCCTAAAACGGAACCAAAATGTCATCACCAATCCGGCACTATGATAATTCTTCACAGGAACTCCTCATCTGCTATGATTATTTACTAATGCAACCTTTAGTTTGGTGGATGTAATCTGAAAACAAAACAACAACATAACACAAGAATACCATCGACTATGATAAGACGGAATGATGGCAAATCTGAAATATCAAAGTAAATTATAATATTAACATGAAATTGTTACAATCTCACCCATGAGGTACTTCAAGTGTTATTGACTTCACTTGCATCTCACCAAGACTATGGGAGAAACTTTACAATTACACCTCTTAAAGGCTTCTTCAACACACCTTTAAACTGATGGCTTCCTTCGCACACTTCCTACAATATTTCTCACTACTTCTTTCTATGCTAAATGAGGGGGGTAGCCTCTCTATTTATAGAACTTCCAGGCTTATCCATCTTATCTCTAAGATAGGATAAGAAATCCACTCTGACGAATCATATTTCATACCTTAACTCTTATCTGTACATGTAAGCTTATCTTCTAAGATAAGATAAACCTTATCATTTTACATGGGTTCCACATTTTTAGACTTTTTACAAATAAAATACACAAAATATTTATGACCTCACTCCTTGTCCTTATTACCAATATAATATTTCTAATTCCTAATCACGTAGACCCTACTTCTCTAATTACCCAAACTTTGACATTTTAACATTACCGGACCACTTACGACAAATATTTACTTTTTACAACATTCCTATTGTACTTTGATTGTTACCGTACTCCACATTATTGGTGGCACCGTATTGGCGGTGCCGTTATCTTCTATCAGACGCTACTACTAATTATACTTAACAACATCATACATTAATGAAATAGAAATTACGGAGGAAAATTTTAGTGTCGACAGTCCCAATTTCCTAATTTCTGAATGTAGATTCAACCATCAAATGAGCTCGATGCAAAGCTCGCTCTATGCAAATCACACTAACACATGCCAACTAACTCAATGAGTAGCTCGACCACTTTTAGCTCGTGCCCATTTGTGATTGGCGTTGACAAATTTTCAAGCCTTACGTTGTCCTTTCTTAAACTTCTAAACTTTTCTATGAACAAATGGGACATGAGGGTATGACAAGACACCTAAAAAAACATATGCCAATTTTAACTGTCTTGCTTGAGTTGAGCAAGTATGGGCCCTTCCAAAGGAAATTTTCTCGTTCTGAGACCAATTTGAACCTCCAAGATATGAAAAAGAAGGAACAATCCTAGAGGATCCCGAAACCTTCCGGAATAACATACAAGGCTTTCAAAGCTTGAAGTTATCCTGATAACCCCGAAATATTTATGGAAGAATCTTCAGTCTCAGGGTATTATCATATTGTCCATTTTTTCCCGGGGGAAAATTGACAACATTTTTGGCGACCTCTCAGGGATGCTTTCCTACTAAGCATAATTCCAGTAGCCTTAAGTCATCCATTGGGCATGGAGTCAATATTGTAATCCTGAAAGCAATTTGATCCTCTGTGATATATCCCAGAGTCTCCTTGGTATAGGAAATCTTGGACCTCCCCGGAATGCTAAGCATGAAGTATACCGAATTTGATTAAGACTTGGCATCTATGGAACAAAGCAGATCATGAACTCTTATGGAATCTTCGAACCCTCTTTCTCCTTGACACCTTCTAATGATGCTATAATGTGCAAGAGTAACAACAACACACAATAGAAAACAAAAACACACGAAACAATTGAAAACCATACATGCCCCAAGTGGAACATGCAGGGTGTGCATTGCACTTATTCTACTGAAAGAAAACCTATACTACCCTATACTAACTAGGAGCACAAGTGAGATAAACAAACCCTACAATTGGTTGTGCAAAATAGCTCCCTTTCCTCATAATGGATTTCCATGCAAATGATGTGACAATGGACATAGCTGAGAATGTGAGTAAAAAACTGAAATAGGCCCAATTCTCCACTTGGTCTACTGAGACATCAACTAGAAAGAGAAAGAATTCCTCTTTTAGTTGCTCTACATTTGTCTTGTAGAAGCATTACAACTGATCCTCATAATTTTGAAACTCATCCTCACACTTTGAAGTGAATGTGATTGTTTTTGATTCTCTACTCTTGGTTTCAATGAAGTCAGGTACCTGATAGGACATGGTCTAAACCTGTTGAATATCCCTGCTTGTCTGAACTTCAATTTTAACAAGAAATCCTTGCTGAAGACATCCTTGAAAAGAATGATAATCCATGAGATGATTTCCCTCTTGTTGCCCATTTACAAACAACTCTTCTCCTATATGAATGAATGGTACTGAATTGATGTCCTCTCCATTTATTTTTCCTTCTTTGACAACAAGAAGTTCATCCATGACATGCAGCTACTTTGGACCACTTACAAGCTCCAATGGAAACACTTGAAAATCTCTGCAAGTGTTTGAAGAGTATTGCTCATATAGGAGCTTTGCTTTCATCTGAAGGAAAAGTTTTCAGCATCTCTAACCTCTTCATCCCACATGAAACCTACAAGATCAAATCCTTTCACCTGTTGTTTTCCGGAAAATTAAGGGAAGCAAGACCTCCTTGGTTTCCTTCCACCATTACTTGTTCATCAAACAAGTTTGACTTCACAATTGAAAGTAAGAAACTCTCAATAATATCATCTTCTCCCAAAACCTTCAAAGTTGACTTAGTTTCTCCCACATGCTCCTCTCTTTCTTCATTCAATGAAAATTACAGATGATCCAAGTCTTCCCATTCAAGGAGATAACTTGAAACTACAGTGTTCCAAAGGTGGGTATTTCTATAGGCTCTTCTACATCCAAATACTCCTCCGAATCTGACAGAAAATCTACTTCTTTGTTCTCTGAATGTGCAAAGGGTTCAACCTCCCTTATGGTGTTTCCTAAATTATAAATTGATTCCCATGACCTTTCTCATCTTCAAACATAAAATTTGCAAGATCAAATTCATCTAAGAAAACAGAGTTTTGAAAAGACGAAGAAGGGGAAGAATCTGAAACTTCCTGCATGGTATAATCTATACTTGAAACTTCTGAGTCCATCATGGAAATAATCCCACTATGATCAGTTGTTGTATTCGATGATGATGTTGGAAAGTTACTACAATGCTCCAAAAGTGATGCAATTTCTTGACGTGCTTGATAGGTAGGATCATTACACTCATAAGAATCAGCTTGTACACTTGAGAGTCTTTCTTCTTCAACTTCCACATTCTCTTCTCCAACAGACTCTGCCACCTTTGGTGATTCAAACTCCTTTGATGGGATTGAGCCAATATGAATACTACATTTTGAATAAGTAGACTACTGGTCCTCTTCGTTCAACTCTAGATTTGTTTCTGGTACAAAACTAGTTTTTTCCGCTTGTTCTTGAGCCTCAACTTCTGCAAAAGGTTTAGTTAGGAACGAAGTTTTCTTGATGTTAAGTTTTTGCAGCCCATTTCCTCATATTATCTACATGCTCTCTTTTTCTATTCTCTTCGACCACATACTCCTCCCAAAATGGATTTGGGACCACAAGAGGAGGGTTGGGTTGGGATTTAACTGATTCCCTCACTTTGTTTGAGGAAGAGATTCATTATCTTGTCTTGATGGCCCTTGTAGAAAAGAGGGAACTTTAGAAGGATGAGGCATGGAAGATTCATGATGAAATGGAGGAATAGGAAGTGAAGGAAAGGAATTCTTAGTAGGAGTAGAAACTGAAGATTAGGACTATGGGGTTCAAGTTGAAACTACATAGATGGAAACATGGGAAGAGGGTTGTAAGGTGGTAATGTAGGGGCCTCCCATTGTAGATTTAACTAACACTACATTCATAAATATCCCTTTTCTTGATCCATTCTCCAACTTGAGTCATCGTCTTGATTATGAATTGAAGCTTTTGTTGAGGGCTAAGCTCACATGGTATATGGCCAGTCCATGGGTATGGAATTCTGAAGCCAATCTAGGTTTCCTTCATTGTTTCATTGATCCTTATTCATACCATGTTATGCTCCAACTCTCGAACCTTCTTCTAGCAAGTGATCCTCTTCAGGTGTGGAATAGATTCCAAAATCTGCATGCCATTGTTCTTCAGTAACCCCCATGTTTGGTGGATAACCGAATTGACCTGCATCTTGCTTATGTGAACATGCATGCTCAAACTGATATTCATCATGAAATTGGTTTGGAGGTGAATTGTAATAGCCTGAAGATGGAAAGAACCACCATTGCTGCAAGTGGGAGTCCCACTATGGAAATGAAGCCATGATTGCACAACTTCATGAATGAGAGAAAATGGAAAGATATGGAAGAAAACTAGATGGAAAATGGATAAAATGAAAGTCTGCAACATAGAGAGTAGGGTACTTAGACCAATGGAGTCACCAGTTGTGCTTGGGTATACCTCCTAAGGCTGAAATTTCACTAAGAGCACAACAACTTAATGAAATGAAATGAACACAATACACACACCTATGAAATATGTGCCTCTTGTCCCACCGGGCATGCCAAAAACTGTTGTCACCAAATCACTACACCCCCGAATGGCCAAAATGTGAACATGACATTTGGTGTGATTGGGACACATGGGATCACCTCTCAAGCTATGGGACTTGGGCTCGAGGTGAACCTCCGGAGAAGGCCAACTTCCTCTTCCTAAACTAAATGCTTTACTACTCCTAGTGTAATAAAATAACCATCTAATCCTAGGCTAACATCTTCATGAGTTTTAAGGAAAGGTATTTCATAGAAATGAAACTAAACTAAGGGTGGTGATGTACCAAATTAAGGGATGTTCAACATCCTGGAAGGGTTAATGTGTGAGCGATGCTTACATCATTGACCACCTTCACCTATTGCAACTAGGAAGGGTACAAAATACCACAAACCAAGGTGGGTGGATGTTCCTTTATTAAACTTGAGTGTACATAAGGGTAGATCAAATCAGATTCAACACACAATTAATTTATCATGAGGAAACCACACATGCATATATCACACATCTATCTCTACAACTAGGGATAATAATGACATAAAATTAATACAAAAGGAAAATAAGGTTTTCACAACTGACATAAAATATAGTAGTATTATTCCTTCACAACATGAAATAGATAACCTAAAATAAAGGTAAGATAATCACTCTCACTAAGGAATTGTAAATTCACAAAGTAAACATTGATTAACCATTCAACACAATAAATCATATTTTCAACAGCAAGGTGTAACTCTGAATATAATTAAAAGGTTTCTTAGAATCTTTGAAGCACTCTTCCAAGCTTGAAGAGCAACTCCTCTCAAAAATAATCTCTATATCTACTAACTGGAAGCATTCAACTATTTATAAGTTCTTAGGTGAGCCATTACAACTAGGCCCTTAACTAATTTTTTTCTAAAAATAGAAATGTCATTAATATTAAGGGAACATGCTCCCATGAAAATAGCAAATTTGTTGCAAAAGGTTTGACCAAGTCAACCCTCGTAACTTTGACTGATTCAGAGCTCAAATTTTTCCTCTCATGGCTGCTCAACTTGATCTGGGTTCAAATTCAGGTTGTTACTATCTTCAGAAAATGCCTCATCCACTTTAGAAATGGTGGTTCTCACACCTATAACTCATTGTATATCTCAACAACCTACTTCATCTTCTCTTTTCCCCTTGATGTGGAAGTAGACATTAAGCTCTGTGTTTGAAGCCAAAGTTGGAGAAATTTTGAAAATAAAGTCTTTGAAAACCTGAAAGAAAAATCTCCAAAATTCTATAGAGGAAAGTTCTGAAAGAAATCTCTAAAGTCAAAAGTTCTAAAATTGTTTTCCAAAAAAAATTTTCTGAAAATTTTTCCCTTAAAAATTTTCTCTAAAATTTTTTTCGAAAATTTTTTGAAAATTTTTTTTAATTTTTTTGGAGTTTCGGGGTTCCGGGCTTCAGAATTTTCAACTTGCTCGACATTTTTAATCCCAAAAATCTCTGAAATTCTAAAACGGAATTGTCTGAAAAGAATCCCCAAAATTAAACTCCAAAAGCTTGATTCAACTCAGCGCCTCGTTCCCGAGCTTCTGGTCCTGCGATGACTCCACGACCTTCATTGCTCACTTGTCCCGATTTCCTAATTTTTGAATGTAGATTCAACCACCAAAATGATCTTGGTGCAGAGCTCACTCTACGCAAATTGCACTAACACATGCCAACTAACTCAATGAGCAGCTTGGCCACTTTTAGCTCGTGCCCATTTGTGATTGGTGTTGACAAATTTTCAAGCCTTACATTGTCCTTTCTTAAACTTCTAAAATTTTCTGTGAACAAATGGGACATGAGGGTATGACAAGACACCTAAAAAAACATATGCCAATTTTAACTATGTCTTGCTTGAGTTGAGAAAGTATGGGCCCTTCCAAAGGCAATTTTCTCATTCCGAGACCAATTTGAACCTCCAAGATATGAAAAAGAAGGAACAATCCCAGAGGATCCCGAAACCTTCTGGAATAACATACAAGGCTTTCAAAGCTTGAAGTTATCCTGATAACCCCAAAATATTTATGGAAGAATCTTTGGTCTCAGGGTATTATCATATTGTCCATTTTTTCCTGGGGGAAAAAATTGACAACAGTGTGTCATGGATGGTATAGCGGCATTAGGGAAAAAACCCTAGTGGGGTATACAATCCTTGTGAAATGAGTAGGGCGCATTGGCATATCTGGTGGTGGTTTGGCAAACTCTCTCGATATGAACCATGTTAAACTTGAATCTCGGGGTGGATCAAAGAGTTGTGGGGATGGAGATTTTGGTCGTTGAGTAGGTAATGGGAGAAGATCTATGGAAATTGGTGAAGGTGAAATGGGGTCATCATCAAAGAATATTGTCATCATAAAATTTTCTTCAGAGGACACAATTATACAAGAGTGGTTTTAAAGCCTTACAGCTTCTCTACATCATGTATTAGCACACGATGGTAGGTGAAAAGTTTGGTTTCTTCAAACCCTTTTGGTTTGGGTTTGAGTGGGTCGTAAGGTCTAAGAGGTGGTAATGTGATGACAAAAGTTTCTAGATTGGTTAAGATTTTTGCGTAAGATCCTACTAGTAGATCACAATGGGAGGTGAATGTGGGTTTGGGTGTAGGTACAAATGATTGTGGATGAAGAGGCTTTACAGGAGGGGGCGGGTTGATTTACTAGTTTGGTATGTGAATTGTTCTTAGGTCTTGGTTACATCTGCTTGGGTATGGGCATTGTAGAAGAGGTAGTGGTGGAAGGTTTGGTTGGTTTAACTACCTTATTGAGGGTAGAGGATTTTAGATTTAGGTTGAATATTTTTGGGAAATGATGACACAGTGTATGAGATGTGGAGGAAAAGATTATGGTGGAAGAGGATGGGTTACCCACAGGGGTAACCGAGGTGCTATGGAGGTAGGTGGTGTAGGTTGGGTAGGAGGCATGAGTGAAAGAGAAGAAAGTTTCATGGGTAGTGAAGACGTTATGGATGGTAGTGGAGGTATGGGTGGTAAGAAGGTTACAGTGAGGGCAGAATTTGTGTGGGTTACTTGGGTACATTAGAGTCTATTATGGGGAAATGGGTTGCTGCATTCTTGGTTTACTAATGGATGGGGGTTTCTTGGCCAGGGTCAAGGGGTGAGGTCCTAGGATTGACGGAAGGGTGAAGGAAGGTTAAGGGAATGGTAGGCAAGGTTGGTGTATGAGGTCTAGGAGATTAGATCTTCTTTTTAAGGGGCAGGGTAAGTTTAGTGTTAGTTTTGGAAGATGTGGCTAAATCTAATTTGATGGGTGGGTGAGTAAGGCTAGCTATCGGTATGACCCCTAAGGTAGTGATAGGTTTAGGTAAGGGAGATGATATAGGCATGGGTAGGTGTTTGGGTGTATATGTATGTTGGGTTATGGGTATAGGTGTGAGTTGGGCCATGGGTGGTGACGTGGAAGGTGTTGTAATAGTCATAGTTGTGTTTTGTTTGGTCGCTCAAAACACTTTTGGATAGATAGTGGAGGTGTTAGCAAGTGACACTACATTTGTGTTGAAATAGGAAGTAGAAAGCATCCCCAAGGTAAGGCTCAATGAACATAGTCCGAGGCAATCAGCCAAGTGTGAAAATGGTGTTGTTGTAAGCGGGATTACGTGGATCAAGTTACAATTCCTATAAAATGTGTTTGAGACACAGGGAAATGGTTAGCCCGGACCTTGTGGGTAAGAGAGATGAAATAAGACCAACGGGATCTTAAGGTCCGATGGTGAATGGTCATCTAAAGGTAATGGTACTTCTATAGGATCCTCCATGGGTATTGGAGAGGATGGGCCAAATGAGGTGGACTCTCCTTGTGATGGTGTAGGTGGTGGACATGCATCTTATATGATTAGGAGAGGTGCCACTGACAATTGCTTGGAAATTTGAGGTATCAAAGGTGGCATGCTAATTATAGGCTCTTCCACTGGTGATGGAGAAAATGAAGGGGGTTCCCCTATGGGTAGAGGAGTAGATGAAATTGGTTCTTCTGCAGGTAATGGAGCTCGGGCTAAGCTTTCATCTATATAAGGAACATGAGGCAATTGGGAAGCAACTAGTATGTCATCAAAAATAGCATGGACCTCGTGGACATCATTGCTATCACTTTGTTTGAAGTGTCACCATCTTAGTTAGAAGATGGGGCATGATTAGGGAATGGATTCTTGAAGATGTGTAGGTGTATTCGGGCTATCTAGGACTAGATCTCTATTGTCTAACATTTCTTCAATGATATTTTTGAAGGTGATGTAGTTATTATTAATATGACCTTTGACACGATGATAGTTACAAAACTCATGTTCCTTATACCACGTGGGCATGGGGACCTCAGGGACAAAAACAATATGTGGTTTTATAGGTAGAAGGGTAATGACACTAGCCTTAACAAGCTTTTTCAAAATAGAAGAATAAGATTCCCCTATCGAAGTGTACTTTCATTGTTCTCATCTGAACTAGAAAGCTTGGATGGGAGAGAGATTAGAAGGAGGTTTGATTGGGTTTGATTGATGAGGGGGACCAGCCTTGAGAATTACAGAGTTGGAAGATCCTTTGGGTTTTGAAAAGTTATTTTGGGGTTTTGAAGATGAAGAAGAATCATTTGATTTGAACACGATGTTCTTGTTATGAAGTTGAATTTTTTTCTCTTTGATAGCACGGATTTCAAATTTCCATGCCATTGTGAATGCCTCATCAAAAGTGTGAAAGGTCTGCACCTACATGGTTGGTGAGACATGTCTTACACAAGCTTGAGTAAATAACTCTATGAGTTCAATTTGAGGTAATTAAAATGTGAGCTGGTTAATTAGGCTACGCTAGTGAGCGAAAAAATCAGCGATAGACTCATCATCGTACTATCATGTGGAATAAATATCAGTCATGGTAACTGTCTTAACAATGTTGATGAAGAAGTGATCTAAGAAGGCTTGGGATACTTGATTAAATGAGTAGATGGAGTGTTTTGGTATCCCATTGTACCAGTCCAATGCAGGTCTTGTCAGGGACATTAGGAAGGTTCGTAGGAGTAAAGTGTCATCATGGGCGATTAGGTAACACCCATGTTTGAAAGACCACAAATTCTACTACGGGTCTTCTTTACTATTAAAACAGTTAAATTTTGGCATTTCCCAATGTACAGGGTATGGGAAAATAGGGATGGATGGATGAATGGGCTCATTACAAATTTCATCGTAGGTGAGAGAATTGCACAAGCCCAAAACCAATGCTTCCAGTGTCTGCATCCTTTCCATCATTGATTTGATGAGGTCATTGGTAGGTTATGGTGGAAGGGTTCCTCTTGTGGCATAAGGGGGCTGGTATTGAACTTGTGACATGGGTGGCATTCCATTGTATGGTGATGCTGAATAGGGAGGTTGAGAATAGGGGACCGATATAGTGGGCATGTATCCAAAATGGGTGATAGATAAGATAGGGGTTGTTAACAGTATGTGTATGTAGGTAGGATGGTCATAGTGACTCTAGTAGTGATTGGGGGCAATGTTTGTAGGATGGAGAGGACAATATTTTGGAATGGATTAGGGGTCACTGACACAATGGGAAGTTGTGTTACAATGGGTATTTGTGATACAAAGGGTATGGACGTGGTTATGGCCTCGGTGGTTGATAAGGGGAAAATAAATACAACAGTGTGAGTGATACGCAAACGCAGCGTCTTGGCAGGTATGGGTCCTAGGCCAGAAACCACTGGGGGTGAAGCAGGTGAGGGTAACACCACATTATTAGGGGTTGATGTAGAAGCAAGAATAAGGGCAAGAGAGATGGATATATGCATGTCATATATCAACTGACCTGAGGAGTCCTGGGTGGAAGAGTGGGAAAGGTAGAACTGTAAGGCCATGGGATTCTTATCAAGGATTCATAAAATTCCTTGTCACATGTAGCAATGGTGGTAGGTAAGGTTGGATCCATGGGTGACAGGATAGAGGGTGGTGAAGGACTAGGTGGGAGTGGTTGACGACTTGCGTGAAATGTAAGAGCGTTAGCTTGATTGTGAGTCAACACCATGTGAATGAGTATATATCTGTATCCTACAAATGACACAAGGGGTAGTAAGAATGAAGAAAATAGGTGTCTATAGGTATATTTGGGTAATATATCAATTGATGTTCAATACAGGTAACCGACGCTAGTTAAGGATGACCAATGCTGGTTAAGGGGTAACCGAGGTCGGTTATTATGAAACAGGAACAATTTTATCAAATGAGGAATGACTAGTGATGGTCAAATGAACAAGTTGTATGATGACTATTTATCAAAGTAGAGAGAGTACAGAGACTCACAGAAATCGATAGCAAAGAAAATGAAATAATGGTTATTTAGGCAATTCAACCCAAAAGAACAAATCGATGCGAGTTAAGAAATACCGATGTCGGTTAGGGGTAACCGATGCGCATTTCTTATCAAAATTGGAAAGATGTAGAAAAAATGGATTTTTATGAATTTTAGTGAGATAAATAACCAACTCAAAGGTCTGGAGATGATGCAATGAAGTCTTGACACACTCAGAAGAAGTCAGAATACTCCAACTATGATTGTGGAGTGTGTAAGGAAACATAATTGAAAAATGGAGAATTGTATCCTCACACCTCAAAATGCACGTCAATAAACACTAAAAACATGTACCTAACAAGTGATTTTTAGTGTGTTGAGATTTTGCTATTTAGAAGACTGACTCATGAATTTTAGAATAGAGTTTTTGGTGAGGAAGGCTTCCTACAAATAAAGATATATAAAAGGAGAGGTTTCGGTATGTTATGGCGGGGCGGGGTCATCTTCGAGGTAATGACTCAACTGATAGAAGCAATGAACTAGGGAGTACCTTCCTATCGATCATGTGATCACCGACAAGTGTTCCCAAGTAAGATGTTGTTTATGAAAGATGTGTATATTTCAATTATGTGCAAGTTTGGTAAGACACACACACACAAAAAGAGAATGGGTAGGGGAGATCTAAATAACCCCCTCCCACTCCCTAAGGCAATTAAGGTTGGTCGTAGTTCCTCCCTCCCCCATATCTCAATAGAGACTCTCCTCTAGAGATAGAGTCGATAGAGTCTAGTATCTCAATAGAGGCTCTACCGATTAGTCTATTTATTTTTATAAGATGCATCCATATATATATTTTACTTTATTTTACACCGAGGGTATCCCTAATAGATGAATTTGAGGAGGGGGAGAAATGTGTGCAAATACTACACATGTGTTTCTCGTAACATGTCTTCAGTTGGTAGATAAGGTGGATGGATGTAATGATTGCGGGCTCCTATTAAGGAGGATCTTTTCCATGTGAAATATGAGATGAATAGAGTCGTGATTTTCATCTTTAAGGTTTTGAGGATTTTGACAAAAACCACATGCTTTGAAATCATTACAGGGATGAAATAAAGGGTTGGTGATGGAATAAGATCTTTGATGGGACTATTATCTTGATGGTGAGTGTGTTAACATTAGAAAGGCCACAAGTGTAATGAATTCAAAGGTTCCTTTTTAGGTGTATCATCAAGGGAGGCCAAGTGGTAACCTCCCGATCCATACTTGTGAGTGATGACATATGGATCATCCAGCTTAGAGCCAAACTTTCCATGTTTACTCCTTTCCATAATAGTGACATTTTTATTTTCTTTGATAATGAGATCACCTATATTAAAGTCATGATATTTGACATGTTTTTTATAATTGAGCTTGATGTGCTCTTTATAGACATGATGATGTTCAAGAGTCATTAGACATAGTTCATCTAGTAATTATAATTGTTTTAGACATTCTTAACGATAATCCTCATCAGGTGATAAAATCTCTAAGGGAATACATGGAGTGATGGGATTAAAAATTTTAGGGGTAAATCCACCTTCGAGCCATAAAGCGTAGAAAAGGGTGTAGCACCTATAGGAGTATGGATGCTAATACAATAAGCCCAAAGGGAAAATGGTATTTGGAGATACCAATTCTTTCTTACTTGATCAACATTTTTTCATGATAATTTTTCAATTATTTTGTTAGAAGCCTAAGCTTATCCATTTTCTTTTAGATGATAAGGAAATGAAAATCTTAGTTTCATGTTAAATGTGTCACATAATTTCTTAACTTCTTTATTCTTAAAGTATTTTCCATTATTAGTGACTAGCTTATGAGGGATGCCAAAACGACATATGATATGTTGGTAGATGAAATAGACAATTTTGTTTAATTTAGTAGAGATTAAGGGGATAACCTATACCCATTTAGTGAAGTATTCAATAGTTGTGATGATAGAGTGATGATTTTGTGATGAATGTGGGTTAATGAGGCCTATGAGGTCTAACCCCCATTGTGAGAAAGGTCGTAGGTCTTGAGAGGGTTGTAAAGCCTAACTAGGAATACAAGTGAGATCGAGAATGTTGTTGACATTTAATGCATTTCTTGATGTATGCACAAAAATATTGATTGATAATAGGCTAGTAATAGCCCATTTAAATGACATGCTTAGTGATAGGTGACCCATTAAAGTGTCAACCACATATTCCGTCATGGAATTCTTGAATGGATTTAGCAAATTCATGATATTTTATATATCTTAACAATATACCATAAAATACACATTTATATATAACACCACCTATGATGACATATCGGGTAGTGCGTTGGAGAAAAGATCACTTAGCATTTTTAGACAAGTCGACATAATTTTGGATTCTGAAAGATAGTCAAATGTTTTAGTATACCAAAGGTCTATTGGATTGTTTTCGATGAGATTGATAGAAGGGAGATCATTTTTGTGAGATGGTTGATCAATTATGTGCACAACAACGAATAATTTAGAATCATCATTTGATAGAGGGATGCGAGATGTAAGAGAATCCATGGTGTCTATGAATTTTTAGAGGATCACGTAATTGTTTGGATGATATAATAGTCAAAGGATTCTAAAAGGAATTTAACAATGGTTTTATATTTTTATAGAATCTCATTTTTACATTGATAAATTCCTTTGATTTGGTTGATGACAAGTTGTGAGTCTCCATAAATACCTAATATTTGAACATGTTATCAGCTAATATTGAATTGGGGGAATTAATTATTTATTTAAAATATTAATTAATATTTTATTTTTTTAAAACAAAAATCTTCTTCTCGAGATGCTTTCGTGAATTTCAAATTGGTTCTCCGCTTCTATTTTCCCCTTTTCCGGAAAAGCTTTCATTTTCCCCTACTTTTGTGAAATTCCCTTGTTATTTACCAACCCAACCATATATTAAATGGTAAAATAGCTCCCATTTCCCCATGTGGGGAAATGGAGGGGAATTGTCGCCTACTTTTCCAATGTCATGGGAAAACAAGATTAAATTGGGAATTGGTTATTCAATGGGAAGAAAGAAGAAGAAGTTAAAAAATCAAGAAAGATTCTTGGATGTTCATGACTTCCCTCCATGAACTCTAAAGTAGAAGATTTGAATATTTTTATTTCTAACTATTATTATTTCCCTATGAAGGAATGTTTTTTTTTGAGAAGGATTTTATGATACAAAAATTAGGAAATGTCTAAGAAAGAACCCCGACATCACGTTGATAGTCCACGCATTGGCTAAGGATCCATCATTTAGTCTAAAAGGATCAAAGGCCATGCATTAAAGAACCAAACATGCCATACATTCATCACAGGCATCAACTCACCATGCAAGCCCAAAATCAGCACACACACAGTAGTAGGAAGAAGGCGGGCCACTCATTCAAAGGAAAAATAACTCACGCAAGGGAGGTAATCCATGCCACTCAAGTCAAAACAAAAGCCAAAATAATATTTCATGCTAAGATTAAAGGAAAAAAATAGTTCATGCATCAACCGTCCCACACTCATCTAAATAAACCAAATCCAATGCAAGTTAGAGAGGATTTTCCATGCATTCATTATTTCCAACACATGTCCAAAACAAAAAATAAAAAGACACAAACCCAAAAGCATTGTTCACACAACTTTCAAAGTAGAAAAGACCATTTATTGGTAAAGGGAAACCACACACAAGCTGAAAGATTCACCACATAGGCTTTAAAAATAAAATACTTGCCACACATACAAAGAAGAAAATAGCCCACGTAGAGAGGAATGTTAATGCAATGAGAAAGGAAGAAGCCTGAGGTTATTTCCATCACACCCAAAACATGTTGAGGAACAATTCTCACAATTGTTTAAGGACATGTACATTCCTACCATCAAATTCTCCTCTAATTCAATAGAAAATTGTTTCAAATTGAGGAACCTGTTTGAGGATGCTCAATAGAAAATGGTCAACCTAAATAATATATCGGGTAGGATTTTGGAATTACAAGTGTTCTACAAAGGATGTGCTTTAACGAGTGAACCTCCTAAAGAAGAGAAGATGTTTGAGACATTAGAAATGTTCAAATATATTTAATTGGCAAAGGAAACAAATCATAATTTCACCTATAGGATGAGGAGATAACATTTTGTATCTAATGAAGTGGGAGAGTTCATTTCTCATACGATTGATATATGTGGACCCTACTTTAATGGATAATGCATTGGGTATTGTTTTATGTTTTAAAATGATACTTTAAAGTGATGTTATTGTTACACTCATTTTTAGCATATTTTTGGTCACTTAAGTGATTTCTAATTTCAAGTTACTTTTTAAAATTTATTTGAAAAAGACCTAGTCACTTAACATTCCCTAATTTAATATTCATCTAAACCCTAACTACCTTGTAACAAACTTTTTGGTTATAAAATAAAGTTAGGGGCTCATTTGTAAGGGTGACTTTAAGAGACGAGAAGAATAGTTTTTTACAAGATTTTCTTGAAGAAGAAACTTTGTGTTCTTTTGTGAAAACATTTAGGAGAGTTAATAAAATATGAATTTTGTGTCCCATTCATTATCTCTTGTAGAATTTTATTTTCTTATGTTCATTAGATGTTATTGCTTAAATCTTGCATGTGAATACTATCTTTGATTTCATTGTCAACATTATTAATATGTTGTTCTTGTTAATATTGATTAAGCTTTGATATCTATGTAATCATGTGTGTTCTCTTTCATTTATTCTTGTTTAGCTGATTCAAACTCTGTTTTATTTGAGTTAGTTATTCATTGTTATTCTTCTTCTCTATGCCATATTAGGATCTGTTTTTACCTAACTATTGTATGCTCCTTCCATCCATTTCTTTCCTTCATTCACACTTATTTCCATTTCCCTCATTCACAATTATTTCCATTTGATGTCCCAAAACACCCCCCACATACAATTTTGAATGTATAGATGTAAATATAGTTTTCATTTTCAATAAAGGAAACCTCACATTCATTGAGGAGGGAATTTGTCCCCTAACTGTTGCATGTCATTTGCATGCATGAAAATCCATTTTCTCATAGTTTTTGGTGACTCCACTAGGGATTCAAGAATCATTAACTAGTGTTTGGTTAAATCTTTATGACTATCCCCTTTGCACAAGCTCTAGTTCTTCAACCGAATCTTTTTCCAATGAATATTTTTAAGGATGAAATGCTACCAAACTTTGATAGTAGCTTAGGAAAACCGCAAAATCTTGTAGAAATTTTTGGTTGTTGATAGAGCCATTGACAAAGAAATCTAAATTGAAGACCTTAGAGGCGATCACCAACACTTGTGGCCGAGAAGACCTCTTAAACACGTGTTTATCATTGTTCATCGATGTGTCCCTCTTCCACCAAGGAAATAATTTATATGAATATTACATTTAACTCATCTATATTGCAACCAAGTATTCTTTTTATAAATACTCAAGAAGACATCATCAGATTTGAGGCAAGACATTTGGGAAAAATGCACAAGAATATCATTTTCATCTTACCGCATCAAGATTGGATAAAGAAGAAAATCAATATGTGAGAGTTGCTTTGGATTCATTCGGTGCACAAAGATAAAAGGATAGAGCTAATCAAAATGTGCCAATGATCCTTTCACAAGTAAAGATTTCAAATTGGTAGGAAGGAGGTTTACGTGAGGAGAAAAAGAAAAAGGTCAATCTGATCCAATTTTTTATTTTCAAGGAAATTTTTGTTTCAATTTATCTCCTCCAAGGAGGAACACTCCCCATAAATCCGTAAGCCTTGCATATAGTCTTGAAATAGAAAGTAAGGGAGGAATCACTACAAGTCTAGCACTCATTCTTTCTCACGTTCTTTAAACCTTACATACAACCTTTCCCAGTGATAGCTACAAACATACCATGGAGAAATTACATAGGCCCATTAGCCTTACAAGCTTGACATGACCTCCAAGAGGGATCGATGAATATCCTTACCAATTTAAATGGAGATGGGAAGCATTTACTTGATGAAAAAATTTCTACCTTCTTTGGTGCATGTGTAGTTTTTTTCGATAGAATATGAAAATGTTGTTATTCACCTCTTCATTTAAACATTAAAAGACATTTTCATGGATTAGTTTCATCATCTCCCGAATGGATGCATTACAAAATGGAATGATATGAAAACTAAGTTTGAAGATAGGTTCAAAACAACAAAATATGAACATGCCCTTTTATCCCAACTATATCAAGAGAAGAAAGAGCCAACATAACCCATGAGGAATTGTGTGGCTAAGTTCAACAAAATGGTGAAAAATGTTTCTACTAGAATTCACCCAAACCACGATGGAAAAAAAATGTTTCTTTATTAATGCACAACAACCGAGTATGTTATCAATCGAGAAAGGATAGAGTGGCTACTTTGGAACTTTTGAAATCCATGGCAATAGAAATTGAGAATGATCTAATCATGGTGGGAAAATTAGAGAAAACTTCCCTAAGGGAAAGAGTCAATAAACCATCAATGCTTCATAGGCCATACTCACTAAGTTGGCTAATTATATGTTAGATTTGAAAAAGTAAGTTGGTCAAAGTATTAAACCTCCTATTTACAAAGATATCCCAAGAAAAGGCTACATTCTTAACAAATCTAGAATTGTAGGCATTCCAACAAGACTTGTTATTGAAGTAGCTCCCACAACTAACTCAAAGTGTGATGTCTTTGAGGAAAGTGACAATCAATTTGAGATCATCGAGGTTGATGAAGAAGATCCGGACTGGGACATCGAATCTAAATTCGAAGAGCTTTGAAGGAGAAATTAATAATCATTTCTTTGAGTACCATTCAGAAGAAGAAGACGAATATGAATAAATTATATAATATATGAATAGTCAATCCTTCATAGTCTTCACATTCTCTTAGAAAAAGAAGCAGAGTACCACTAAGGTGGAAGACAAAAATATCTTAAAGGAATTTCCTAAAGAATATAAAACTAAGGAAACTTCTATAGAATATAAATGACTAAGATTCCTAAAGATTTCAAGATGACTGAAGTTTCCAAGGTCAAATCTATCTCAAAGAAAGGAAATCCTCTACCAATTCAATCAGTTGATAAAGAATCTATGAATAAAGTTTCTTCTTCCAATCGGTATCAACTAAGCCCGAAGAAAATTTCAAAAGTGAGCCATCATCAAGTTTGAAATAACTTTTATCTGAGACATCAAGTATGATTATTTTTCCAAATTTCATATTATTGATCATATCAATAAAACAAAAATTTCCATGTCACAAGCAAAGTAATTTAAGTCCAATAAGGATCAACTCAAAAAATTGTTCCAATTTATCAAAGGTGACTCTCTTGTCATTCATCCTCGAAGGAATTATGAAAACTCCCAAAGATGGTAAGACTCAAAATATTGTGGTGGCCACTACACCTTCAAATGATAAGTTTGAACCTTTCTTTGTGTCCTTTTTGATCAATGGATGCAAATTAAGTAATTGCATTATATATTGTAGAGCTTCGGATAATGTGATGCCTATGAATGTAGCACATGCTTTTGGTTTGACTTGTAAGAAAAACTTAGATCTTGTTGCTCCATGGAGACAAAACAAGTTCCTCTAATTGGTTAGATTAAATATGCTCAAATGGCTTTAGTTCAATTTCCTCATAAGCGAGTTAAGGTAACCATTCTAGTTGCTTTGACATTCTGCTTCATATGGTATATTGTTAAGTATAAAATTTTACAGAGATTTGGGTGGTAAGATTAAAAAGGACAAGTCTCATGTTATGGTCCCTATCAATGGAGAAATTAAGAAGCTAATACCAAATACTCGGAAAATTTCTTAGTAAAAACACCAAATATCCTCGAGTATAGGTCCTATTTAAAAACTCTAGTATGGGTAATTATATGATGACTATAAAGATTCATGTGCTGAGGTCACTTTCCAATATCCTAATGAGATCTAGAATATTGATTTCGATGGAAGTTATTTCTCAACAAGTTCCAAAGGCCACGGAGTAGTGCTTATATCTCGAATGGTAAATTATTTCCTTTTTATTACAAACTCCAATTTTCAAATACTAACAACATTGTAGAATATGAGGTGTTAATCCTTGGCCTCTAAGTTGCGAAGAAAAAAAGGGATCAATATTTTTAAATCCTTACGAGATGCAAGTTTGATCATGAAGTAAGTAAAAAATCAGTTTCAAGTAAAAATGATCACTTGAGACACTACGAAATAAAGTGTGGGATGAAAAATGAATCCTTCAACTCTTTTTCATAAAATGAGTCCCTCATGAAAATAATGACAAAGTAAATTCTATAATAGTCTCAAATCATTCATTGATGATCCCTCATTCGAGTTTGATCAAGACAAATAAACCATTGAAATGATTTTTAAGCCAAACATTCCCAAAATTGTAGATAATTGGAAGTCTTTAATAATGATCAACAAATTATTGCCTTCTTAGAAAAAAGGGATAGTTTTGAATAGTTTTACTTTGAAGGAAGTGATTTTATATTTCGTGAATCAAAGACCTCACCCATTCAAGAAAGAGTTGAGAGCGAGGATACTAGCGATGGTATCATTCAACTCAAAGGAAATAAAATTCCAAAAGGATTGGTTTCACTTGAAGAAATTTTTAATAAATGTGACATGTTTATTAAAGAGAAAGAATAGGAAGGACCTATGAATTATACTGATTATGAGGAAGTTGACATTGGTACCAAGTATAAACCTCTCCTGGTCAACATTGGTAAGTATTTCTCACCTGAGGAGCACAATAAATTTGTAATCCTCCTTACCAAATATTTTGATGTCTTAGCTTACTCATATGAAAACTTGAAGTCTTTTCAACCTAGAGAAATGGAGCATGCCATACCTTTGTAACCTGGTGTAGCTCCATTCAAGAAAAATAAAAGATAGTATAACCCCAAGATAGTATGGACAATACTCCATGAGGTTTAAAAGATATTGGACAAAATAATAGTTTTTCTTATTCGACATTCAACTTGGATAGATAATATTGTCTGCGAGTTCGCAAGAAAAATGGATAAATTAATATTTTTCATGGATTTCCACAATCTTAATCAAGCATCCTTGAAGGATAACTATCCACTACCGTCATGGACCATATTATGTAGCGATGAATGGATAGGAAATTTTATCCATGTTATATGGTTTCTCTGGTTATAATCATATTGAAGTAGCCATAAAAGATCAACATAAAACCATGTTCACCACCCATTAGGGTATGTTCGCATATATAATAATGCCTTTTGGTTTGATAATGCTTATGAAACCTTTCAAAGGGCTATGGACATGGAATTCACATATTATAAAAACATGATCATCGTAATATACTTAGATGGCTTGACGGTTTTCTCAAAGAAGTGAGAAGATCATCTAAGAGATTTGGAGAAAATATTACAAAGGTGTAAACTTCATAGAATCTCTCTCGAATCCAAATAAGTTCATGTTCAAAGTTATGAAAGGAAAACTCCTAGGTCATATTATCTCTAAAAAGGAACCAAGATCAATCTTGAACACATGTTCAAGCTATCAATAATATTTCCATACCTACAAGTAATCTGAGTCCCCTCATTCTTTTGTAAGGTGAAATTTTTGAGGAGGTTCGTGCCATATTTTCCGAGCTAACCAAAGAAATTTTTGACATGATGAAGGGAAAAGGATCCTTCAAATGGTCAAAGGAAGGTAAGGTATCATTTGAAAAAATCAAGGATGCTATTTCAAAATCTCCTAGATTGTGTGTCCCAATTTTTAAAAATATTTCATAATATATTTCTATGCTTCCATGCACACGATCTTCATCATCCCGACTCAACATAATCAACAGGAATTGAATATCCTATTGCATTCATGTATTATGGATTTAAGAAATATGAACTGAATTACACTCCCTTGAGAAGCATGTGTACATGGTTATTAGAGCCTTGAAAATTTTTAGATACTATGTGTTGAATTCTCACACAGATTCCTAGTTCCGGACACCGTAGTTAAATCAATGTTAACACAACAGAAACTAGGATCTAAAAGAGGTAATTGGGTCTCCAAGATCCGGGAATATGAATTGGACATCAAGCCTACCAAGTTGGTTCGAGGAAGAGGACTTTGCCAACTCATCATAGAGAATGAGCCCAAGAAATGACCTTGTGGAAGAACCAGATTTGAAGCAATTTTACCACTAGTTGTTTTCACAATACCACGGATGAGTGGTATTCTGATATAGCTTAATTTCTCAGATATGGTGAATTTCATGAGAATCTAATAGCTAAAGAAAAAATAGATACCAGATTAATATATGTCAAGTATGTCATTTGGGACAACACCTTGTTCGAGAAAAGTTATTGATGACATGTTCCTCAGATGTGTTGATAAGGAACAATAACCTAGGTTGCTTAAAGCCTTTCACAATCATGCTTGTAGTGGTCATTTCTATGGACCAATAATATCTCATAAGATTTTTGAGCTTGTTATTATTGGCCCACTATGTTTTCCGATGCTCAAAATTGGGTAGCCAAATGTGAAGCTTGTCAATAATTTATTGGAAGATCTAAATTAGCAGATTTTCCTTTGAAGCTAGTTTTCATTGAAGAACCCTTTCAACAATGGGGTTTAGATTTCATCTAGGTCTTGAACCCAAATTCTAGTATTGGTCATACTCATGTGCTCATAACAATTGACTATTTTATGAAGTGGGTAGAATCCATTTCGGTGAAATAAACATCTACTACGGTAATTTTTGACTTCATCAAAGAGAACATTTTGGTTTGTTACAGATTCCACAAAAGATCATGACAGATAATGCCACCAATTTTTCTTCTATAGAAATGATATTTTTTTATGGGTACGGGATATCTTTATCTCATTCATCATATTATTATCCTTAAGGAAATGGTCAAGAAGAATCTAGTAACAAAAACATCATTACTATTGTGCACAAGTTCTTTGAAGAAAATAAAAGAACATGACACAAAAATTATATGATGTATTGTGGGCTAACGACATAACTCCCAAAATAGCAATTGGAATGTCTCCATTCCAACTCTTATATGGAACCGATGCTCAAATTCCCATAAATAGGATTGAGGAACAACAATCCAAGATAAATAAATTTTTCGACAAAAAAACTTAGGAGAGACAATTTCAAATCAATGACCTAGTTCTTCTATGGGACAAGAGGCATGAACCAAAAGGAAAGAATGGGAAGTTTGATTCGCTCTAGCTAGACCTTAACAAAATAAGATATTTCTGTGGAGACAACACCTATTACTTGACATATCCTGATGGAACTCATTTTCCTCTTCCCTACAATGGGAAATATCTCAAGCACTATAAAATTTGAAAATGGGTTATACCTGTATGTACATAGATAATTTAGGGTTTTATTTGTTCTGTTTCATGTTTTCGGTTTCCTCTCTTTTATCATCCCATTTTTTTGCATCGTCATTTTGGGATCATGTTCATTAAATTTTTGGGTCTTGGTCCATTGTTGTGTCTGTGAAGTCCTTGTCCCCAATAAGATCCATTTGTTATCATTAATTTTGAATTGGAAAAATTATTTAAAAAAATTCAAATTTTTTGTTAGAGTAGGTATTTACCTCAACTCATGTTCACCTAAGTACATTATTTACTTTTATTTTATTTATCCTCACCCACTTATTTGTGTGGATATTTATTTTTATTTATTTAGATATTAGGAGATATTATCTAGTTATTAGGTATAGTTCTTTCCTTGATCTATGGTATTGACTAGTTCTTTCCTAGATCTATGGTATTAACTAGATCCTTGATGTCTAGTTCTCTCATAAATCTATGGACTTGACTATTTCTTTGATGACTAGTTCTTTCCATGATTTATGGCTTGATCTATGACTTTGACTGGTTCTTAGATTGTTATTTCTTGCCTATATAAGCAAGGCCCATTCTCATTGTATTTCATTGAGTTCCATAATAATATATGATATTGCTACTCATTTGTTTGCAAAGGTTTATGTAAAGTTATTCGGTGAATTGCTTTCATCTTATTGATCATGGTGTTTGATTAGCATCTGTGTTCTTGGCTTGGTATAATCTGGTTATCGTTCCTTTTGTGGTATCGAGAGAAGGAGATTTCTATTGCTATTAGATCCGTTTTATTTGGCAAAACCCTAAGATTGATTTCATAAACTCGACCATTTTCGAGAGGCGTGTGTCATTTTTACAAAGGTCACTTTCAGCCTAGTCCATAAATCCTTAGCCCCATTTCGGTCATATGATATGGTCATATGAGTTTTCCTCGAGATTTGTGCTTAAAGCTCATTTTCTAGATTCCTTAGATCTAGTAGGTGCTTAACATAATTTCTCGAGGAATTGCTTTCTTTTTTTTGCATTTCTTTTTCGGTGATTTTTTGAGGAAGTTTGTCATGGTTGTGCATTAGGAAACAACACCAAGATCATTTTCATAAGAATTTTTCTAAGATTTTTGAGGATGCTTCTTCACCACTTGAGCTTGTAATTACATAGTGACTTGATGGTTTTTCCTACCCCATATTTTTCAATGGAGCTAAGGGTATAGGAACTTATGCAATTACATTTATTGATAATTTCTCAAAATATGGCGTACTTGGGTTTATTTTAAGGAGGATCATATGAGAGCCATGCAAGTACAAAAGTGATGTTTTTATAGACTATCTTACCAAGTTCAAGCATTTTTGACACAATGAAGGGGAGTGGAAGAGATAAGAAAGATGAAGAGTGTGTTTAATTATCCAAGTTGAGAGGACCATTCCAAAAAGATGAAGGTGTTCAAAATTTAACTTACTTGTGACTTCCTAAGGGCAAGGGAAAACCAAGCAGTAAAACCAAATCCACACCTTCTCCATCTTTAAACCCAAAGAAAACAACTCAAAACCCGAGGAGTCTTCTAAAGCTTTGGTCAAGAAACAATCTTCTAAGAACATAGGAGTTATAAAATCGAACCTTCATAAAATTTCTATCTCCACTCCACCTCCTTCTATGGGGTTGTTGGAGTACTTCAATTGGGTTATAGATTCGGGTGATTCTCATCACATGAATTCTTCCAAGATTTTTCTGACTTTTTGAGGTTGAACTCAGGGAGGCATTATTCACCAACATTTTGTTCCTCATACTCCTTTTACACCACATGGGGCAGAAGTAAGAACTTTGTTGAATTCACTGGCTTTAGAAAGGAAGAATATAACTTTGAATGAAATGGCTAAGCTTTATGATGCATTTTAGAGATGTACCTCCTATCAATGGGAAGAAGCGATTAATTGTGCTTGTAGTCGGTTTACCCCATTATAAAAGAAAGAAACCCCATGCACACCAAATTATCACCTAGCAAGAAGTGCTCACCCGAGGCATGCGTGGGTACTCGAGTCTCTCTTTTATGTGAGTTTAGCAGGAAGCATCATCTATGATTAGTGTAAGAGTTTTTAGGAGGGAAGTTAAGACAAACAAGAACCATAGGGCTCAAAACAGCCTCTAGATCCTTGTAGTCACTTCAGACCGAGTACTTTAATAGAATCCAAAACATGCATTATGACAAAAAGAATTATACAAGCATTCATACATAGCATGAAAGGAAAGAGAACTCATATGAGAGAAATGTGCATTAAAACCATTGATATCCATGTCTATATATAATAGGTAACCTCATTATATTCATTGATTCATTACAGAGAGTCACAGAGAGCAGACCGCAGTCATGCATATCACTGGATGTATGTAACTAAGCTAATAGAAAAAGAAAAATTACAACTCCATGCTTAGTGCATTCTTTCCTGAATACAAATATCCCCTCATAGTAATTCTGTAGAGCTCTGCCCACTCTCTAACCCGCTATACCTCGTACTTCTAGATATCGATCTCTCTTTTTTACTCCATAGGCACTTGTATTTATAATTCTCCTGTGCTGCCAACTCACCTTCCAGCGCCCTCAGATCCGACGCCAAGTGTCGAATGTGGTCCTTTATGTGAGCATGCTCCTCCAGGCCTGAGCTTTCCACTCCATCTCATGATGATCTTCTAGAAGATTCCATCTGGGCATGCTCTTTCTGGGCCATCCTATTGTCAAGGCTAGCATCTTATCTATGTGTAACCGATCATGCTTTTCATGTGTTCTACCTTGGGTGCCCAAATTGACTAAGTCCCGAGCCTCCTTTTGTGCATCATGCATGAGCTATGTGCTTCCTTAACTCTTTCTTTCATGTGCTTTTACCTTGCACACCTTTTCATAACTGGGACCCTATGCACCCACATGCCTTCATACTTGGTTAATATTATAGGGGTCCAACATCACCCCACACTATGCATGTTCTCCATCCTCAGAAACACTTAACCAAGATGCATGTTATCTAGGGAACTAATGAATAGCCTTATACTTTACAAAGAAAATAATAAGGAATGAAAGAATCAGGGAAAAGAATGAAGAATGGGGGACATCAACTCAACAAGCTAGGAAAATATTTCCAGAGGTCTACCTCTAGCTTATTCCACACTTCGACCTCACCTTGTGCCTTCTGGCAGAGGTCTCCCACTAGGGTGCTCACTTCATCAAAACTCAGGCCAACTCCCTGGGTGCCCAAAATGTCCACAATCTACTCCATCTCTTTGCCCAGGTCCTCAAGTTTATCCATCCTTCTAGTGATCTAGGGGTATAGTTCCTTTAGTCGGGCCTTAATTGAGCTTCTTAAGGCCTCAATTGCCTCTGATTTCTTCTCTACTTCTAAAACCTTATCTCTCTCTCCACCTTGTTCCCCTTGTTCTTTTCTTGGAACTCTTTTAGTTCCATCTCAAGCATGGCGACCAAGGAGCTCACCACCTTATCTCTGTCTGTGCATGTATCATATGTAGCTTCTATAGACTGGGAAGTGACCTTAACCTCTCGTGAGTACTTGGTTGTACTCGCAATGAGTGCTACCACCTTCAACCGGTCTTCCTCTTTCAAGCACGTGGCCACTTCTTCAGTAGATTCTAGGGCCAAGGGTCATCTCTCCATAGTGAGGACGCGCGTTAGGTCTTCTATACACTCCAGGAGGGATGAGTATTTCTATGTGGGTGGCACTAAGTCTGGGTGCTTTAGGAGGATGGCACCCTTGATAGACTCCATTTTCTTGTAAACTTCTTGCACCTTTACTTTCTCTTCCTTTAACTCATGCCTTAACTGTGTGTTGATCAGTTCTTCCTATTTCAAATTGTTGGCCTTCTCCACCAGTTCTTCCTCCTTCTTCCCTAACTTCTCCTCCAACATTCTAATCTTGTCATTATGCATGAATAATCTAGCCTCGGCTCGACCGTGACCTTGTTTAGTGCATTGCAAACTTTCTCGTTTGAGAGCCCCTAAGCATTCACTAAGGGATTGACCCCCTTAGATTCTGGTAGTGTGATGAGTGCTTCATGGTAGACTTCAAAGTCTAGCTCATCAATGTGAGACTCGAACGCCCAAGAGAGAATCTTCTTGGTTCGAGGGTATGCATCGTCCTTCTCAAAAGACCCCATGGCTATGAGCCTTTCCATGGGTACGGTGCTCTAGAATCACATGCGTAACACCTTCCTAGTGTCATCAACATAGCTCATTACATGTCTTTGTTCTACATCAAGAGTTCTTACGCTGAGCGCGTGCCTTTGGGAAGCTTACTATCAGAGGGGGCCTCCTAGGCTATCATGTTATTTTTCAATGTTCTCCTCCTTCCCTCCTTTAGCACTATGTCCACGTTGTGCTCCAACTCTTGGTCTACCAAGACCTCGAGCATTCTCTGTGCTTCTCTCTCTGCCACCTCCATGATCTTCTCCTTTGTAAAACTTATGGCTCCCTCCTTTTTCCTAGCAACCTCCTCATCCTCCATGTCTTTGGCATCCTCCTCATCTTCTGCACCCTTGCACCATGTGAATACAAACTCCTGCTTCTCATCTTCACTCTCCTCTTCCAAGTCGTAGATGCTAACCACACGGGGCTCTTGGTATTTCTCTATTTCTTCTTCTTCTCTACTGCCATCTCCTTCACTTTCATCCCCTCTTCCACCCATGTATTTTTCCAAGCTATCGGTTACCTCTCGAGTCAGCTTCCTCATCCACCCTCTACTTCTTCCTGAGAGGTGGCTCTTGATCAGGGGATTCGGCCTTATCTTCTTCCTCAGGTGATTCTTCCTTGAGATGGGTTTCCTAGGCACCTCTACCTCTGGCATCTTCTCCTTCACTGGAGACTTCTTTCTCCACATGTAAGTGCTTGGCTTGGTGCTTGTGGATGGCATGCTCACTGTCTGAGCAGTCGGCACACTTGGTGCTTCTCCATCTCTTCCTCTCTTCTTTGACACGGGCCCCTTCTTGCCCAAGGGATCTTTAGGTATGGAGACTTCACTCTCCAGATATGCACCCTTCTCAACTTTGGCCTTATGCACAAGTACACGCGCGTCACTGATCCTCCAACGATGGGTAACATTATTGGCCTTGTCATTTGAATCTCATGTGACATGTACTTCTCCACATACATGCACTTTCCACTGGGTAATTCAACTTCTTTCTCATCTCCCTATGTTCCCGGTCTAACCTACCTAGTTCTAGCCTTAGCTTCTTTGACTCTTTAAACTTGTTCACCCCTGCTTGGAAGTATTGAGTAGTAAATGCAAAGGGGAGCTTGCACCAAGGGCTCCATGAATCATCTATCAGTTTGAATCTTCCCGTGAGTAGTGTTGATAGACCGCAAACTCACCTCTCCTCGGTGGTTCTTTGGGATTTGTTCAGGATTCTCCACTCTACCCCGAATGCATTCCTTAGGCACATGTACCATTTTTCCAGCCATGCCTTGTGGGGTGCCATCATTGTATCACAAGCATATTTTCAAACCTCTTCGTGGCGAAGGATCCTCAGCTGGTATTCCCACACGAACTTGTCTAGTGCATCGGGCACTCCAATCTCCATGAATACAATGGTGAGCAAGATGTTTCCGAAGAGGATCATGTCCCCTTCCTTCACGCAACTGACAATTTCTTCATGATGTACATGGATAGGTTGTATATAGTTCCCTCTGCAATCTTCCTATAGATGTGTAGCCAAGGTTTGTTGACCTATGTCCATCTTTCTTGGCCATTCGATTAGTCACCAGATGCACGGCCATTTTCATTATGGGGTCTTTGATGTCTAAAATGTCATAATACTGCGACCCTTTCTTACAGGCATACTCGGTGATGGTTTCTTGAATGGCTTCCTTGTCACCAAGGTCATCTTCTAGGCTATCTCCCTCACATATGAGGCCTGTAAATTGTGAAATTAATTGGGAGTCACATGGTGCATCTTACGCCCAACAAAGTGGAAGTAATCTTCGTGCACTCGTGACATCAACCACTGGTATAGGCATTCTAGCTTTCCAAAATAAGGCAACTCATAGAGTTGTAATAGCCCTGCCTTCTCCATTTTAACCTTGACATCATCATCATATATAGGTAAACCCTCAGGTGTTCATTTGTTGGTGGGGTGTACCAATTCCAATGCCATTTCCTTTTCTATTGTGTTTGTGTGGTGATTATAGTCACTAACAGGTACACTTCTCAAGTGGGATTCCCATTCCTTCCCCATCATCACCCCATCTAGGTATTACATCTCTGCATACCATTCTTCATTTGTGTCTACCACGGGTTCTGGTTGTTTAGCCTTGGCTTTTCCCTTTCCTTTCTTAGGTGCCATGGTTGGGGTATTTTTATTACTCCAAATCTCTCCTTGTTACTCTGTTTTACTTCCTCCAATCCTTCAATCTCAAATCCGTGATATAACTCTTCTAAACCCATGCCCTAGTTTTCAAACCCTAACTAGGATAAAATATTCACAAGACAATGCCTCTTCAATTCTTTCCATGCCCGTGTAACCCCTTCCTTCTGGTTCACAATCTCAAACTAGCTGCTTCAATCTCATAGATCTTCCTTCACTCGATCGAATCTGAAAGCCCTAGTTTGTCGAACTCACTTATATCTCCAACTCTTCTATTTCACAAAGTAAAAATGAGAGTGCCCCGACCCTCTACTTATAGTTTTTCTCTTTTCTAAACATTAAATGCTACTTCACCTACCACCATACTTTTCTCATTTAATGTAATTTTTTTAAAACAAAGCCCATCTTTAGTGCCTTCACTTGTGTGCCCAACTTGCGCGAAAAATCCTCTAACCTTCTGGCACACAACAAATCCAACTTGATAGGAGACTCTTGCGCATGCGTAACCCACACCGAAGGCACTTCTTCTATCTTGATCCTTTCTCTCACCTACCTTGTGTTGTTTTCAAATGCACTTTCTCCTCCTTAGTACGTGGGATCTACAAGTAGCTTTACCCTGGCACCAACCATTCTTCCATCTTCCTCTTTTATATACCTCTTTCAACCCAGCTACTCAACAAGGATTTTCAACACATCTTCCTTAGTACTTTGATCACACGCTTCTTCACCTTTCTCCACCCCACACTTAAAGTGATGTGTGGTCCTCAGGCACTCATAGATTCTCCAAAAATAGCAATAAGGTTATTGTGCCCAAGGCACAAAACGAAACAACAACACGAAAGGGAAACACAAGAAAGGGAAAAACATAAAGGAAATTCTAAACTAGCTGGCAAAATCACCTTATTTACAAACACCAAGAAGACTTATTTATAGTAGGGCTTCAACCTACTGCCATTGAAGTGTCTAAGAAACTTCATCCCATCTAGCGCTTGTAACTGGCACGTGCCCGAATCAAGGATGTATGAGATTGTGTAAGGACCCAACCAATGGAATTTCAACTTCCCAAGATGGCGCAGAAACTTAGAATCATATAATAACACCATCTACCCAACCTCAAACTTCTTGTTTCTAATATGGTGATCATGTCAAGCCTTTTGCTTTTCCTTTTCCGTTGTTTGGCTCCATCAGGAAGTGATCATCTCTCATCTAGTTTCATTAGCTCCTCAATTCTTTCTTCCAACGCTTGTTCATTGGCTAACCCTCCTGTGTGCACTATTCATAGAGAAGGCAACATAAATTCAACCGGAAAAAATTCCATGCCAAACACCAATTGAAAAGGTGTGGCTTTGTTTAGTCTTTTATATGTTGTCTTGTAAGCCCATAATACTACCGATACTTTGTCATCCCAATCAAGTCTTCCAACATCACAAATCTTGGTCAAGGTATGACTCAATATTTTGTTGAATGCTTCCACGGTTCCATTTGCTTGTGGGTGATAGGGCGTAGTCTTGTGATGAGCCACCATGAACTCAGATAATAGGATCCTCACGGTCTCATTCAAGAAATGCATACCCCTATCACTGGTCAGACTCAAAGGGCATCCATACCTCATGATAATGTTTTCCCACAAGAACCTCGCTACTATTTCTACCGTGTAATCTTTAGTTGGGGCTGCCTCTGCCCACCTTGTGAGATAATCTATGCAAGTGATGACATAATATGACCCAGTCCTCCATGTTGTTGGTGCAATAGGTCCTACAAAGTCTATCACCCACTTTTCAAAAGGCTCCATGCTAGGAATAGGGTGCAAAGGCATTTCATCTCTCCTTCCTATTTTTCCAATGCACTGACAATGGTCACACGCTTTACAATAATCTCTATAATATTTGTACAAGGTTTCCCACCATAAACATTTCCATTAATATCTTGTGTGTGGTGGCATCACCTACATAATGCCCACCCGCACTTCCTTCGTGTGCTTCCTCCATGATGGCTAGGCACTCATGCTCTAAGACACACCTACACAAAACTTCATCATGTCCCAACTTGTATAAGTCTCCACTAATTAACATGTAGGGTGTGGCGCGTATGGCCAACTACTTTTTTTCCAATGCCTTCATTCCATCTGGTGCCACACCTTCCTTTAAGAATACTGTAATCTCCTCTAAATCTAAGGGTGTAGCATGAACCTAAATAGTTACACGTCTAGCATTGCTTCCTCAATACTCTGCACATCCTCCCTTGAATCAATTCTTGATAGATGATCAGGCCCATAGTTGCTTTTCCCAGGTTTTACTACAATGGTGAATTCAAACTCTTGAAACAACAACACCCATCGATAGATGTGCCCTTGCAAAATAGTTTGTTTACTAAATACTTCAATGCCATGTGGTCGGTGTAAAACACAAAGGGTTTTTCCATAGCAAATATTGTCAAAACTTGAAGAGTGTGTAGATCATTGACAATGCCTCACGCTCGGTTGTGGTATAATTCTACTTTACTAGTGTCAGCTTCCTACTTTGCAAAAACAAGAGAGGATGATCAATAATCCCTTCACCTAGTTGTGTAAGCACTACTCTAATGGCGGTCCCTAAGGCATCTACATGAACATGAAAGGGCTTGTCCCAAGAGGGAAACCATAAAATAGGCGTGGTAATAAGCCTATATTTTAATGTATCAAATGCCCTATGCTGCGCCTCTCCCTAATGGAAGGCACATTTATGTCTAAGTAGTTCCTCTAAAGACATGGTGATCTTGGCATATCCCTTAATAAATTTTCTATGTAATAGCCTGCATGCCCAAGGAATCCGCACACTATGCTCTAGCTAGTAGGCTCTTGTAACCCCATAATAACTACAACTTTAGCGGGATCTACCAGCAAGCCCTCCTTACATATGATATTCCCTATTAAAGTCCCAAAGGGGGTAGCAAACACACATTTCTTAATGTTAAGGGATATCCTCAACTACCTACACCTCTCAAACATTAACCTCAAATTGTCACAATGGTCTTTAACCAGACCATATACTATCCAAGTCATCCAAATAGACCTAAATAAATTTATGGATGAAGTCTGGAATGCTTGCACCACTATGCGCGAAAAGATAGTAGGTGCATTCTTTAACCCAAAGGGCATGACCATATATGCAAAACTTCCCCACTCGGTGGTGAAAGTTGTCTTCTCCTGGTCTTCCTTTGCGATCTGGACTTGGTGGTACCTTGAAAATCCATTCGTAAAGGAGTAGATTTCACGCCCAATGACTCCTTCCAAAATTTATTCAATGAAGGGGGTTGGAAATGGATCAATGACACAAAATGCATTCAATTCCCTATAATCCACACAAATCCTAATCCGCCCATCTTTTTTTATGTTGATTACCATCAGACTTATCCACTCCAATTCTTCCACTACCTCAATGATCCCAGAAGCTATCATTTTGTCTATCTCCTCCTTAACCTTCATGCACAAATTGGGATTCATCTAGTAGGGCCTTTTCCGACCGGGCGCGCACCGTCCTTCAACTTTATCTTCATTTCCCCCAAGGAGTGGTGAACACCTTTGAGCTCATGGTACCCACGTGGGAATAAATCCTCAAATTCACACAGCAGATCAATGATCTTTGATACTTCCTTCTCTATCTAGTAATCCCCAATAATATCTTCCTTAGGTTCTTCTTTTGAACCGATGTTAACTTTCTTCATCTTTAAAGGCTCATGGTAGGCACATGCGCGAGCATTTGCACTGTCCACTACCTCACGCGTCCCTATAGAATGGCTAACATCTAAGCTTTTCAATTCCTCTCCATCAATCACATATACCAACTTTCCCTTCTCTTTTTCCAAACACGCGCACTCAAGTTGTAACTCTTCTATTTCCTCAACTTCTTCAAAGCGTGCCACTACACCTGGTTCACCTAATAATTCCAACAGCCTATCCTCCATCCTGGCACTATCCCCCATGGTAAGGTGCTTGATACCCTATAAGGCCTTATCAATCGATGGCTTGGTACTCCGATACTCAAAGGTTTGAATAAGGTCAGCCGCAAGACTCTTGCCAATTTCTTGTCTGGCAGCGTGTCTCTCGAATGAATGTACCATGTGTGCACACAACCTGCAGTGTAGAATACAACTTGTGCACCCAAAGGGATGGTGGCAAAGCTTCTGTGCCTTCTCTCTAGACCCGTTCACACTCCTGGATATGGAAAGAGGTGGGCTCCTTCCCATGGTAGTCCTTGATGATGGTGGGCACATTACTCCTAGAAAATCTGAGAGAGAATTCTTACCTCATGCCATTCTAAAAGGCTCTCCTAATGTGTGGCCCACCACTAAGTGGTTGTGCCGAGAAAGACATAACTTAACATCTCCCTCTGTTCCTTCTCATTCTTCCACTGAGCTTCTACCTCCTACGTAGAAGATCTCAGGGAAGGATCCTCCTGAATACTTGGGAAGTTCTTTTCCTCCAAGGCACCTAACCATGCGCGCCTTTATCACCTTGGTCACCGCCCTCTCAAGTGTTGTCCCATTAATTCATAAGTTCCATGTGCCCAATTGTCACATGCCAGACTAGTGGTATCACTTACTGACTGAGCATCTTCAAACTAGATAACCCCGTTAGTAGGGTGTATCATCTCAGGGTCTCTGATTGAGCACACATAAATCTTGTCCAAAACTTCTTCCCCCAATGGTTCAATATAGGGCGTCGACTTCCCATCAACCAGGGGTATAATGACCCGTTCCTCCTTGTTCTCGAAGCTGATGTACCCTTTGTTGAACTAAAGGTCCGCATTATTCTTGTAACACCAAGGGCACCCAAGTAGTGCTGGGAAATTATCCACCTCGGTGAGCGCCAAGACTTTGAAGTCCCCAGTAAACTTGGCTCCCTGGATAGTAATAGCTGCATCCTTCAAGACACCAATGGGAATTGCCTTAGTTTTGTTTTCCATATACAACACATTTGAAGATGGTTGTAATGTAGGTCTCCCCATCTGATGCCATGCATCCAAAGTCATAACATTAACCTCCGCACATGTGTCAATGAGGATATTGTTGAGGAGCCATCCATCTACAACTGCATTCAACGTAATCTCCTTGTCATAGTCAAGGTTGTGAGGGGGAATTTTTGTGTGCAAGACCTATCTCTCACGCTCTTCTCTGGTGCATGGTACCTTCTCTCTCAACCAAGATCCTAGCAAAGGAATGATGTTCTCCTGCCTTAGCATTTTACACACCTCCTTGACCTCATCCAGTCATCCTTTTACACCTCGACTCTCCTTCCTTGTTCCTCCCTCCTAGATTGCTCCTTTAGACACTTTGGATCTCCCCTTGTAAGCTTTGAATAACATCCATGGTGTCCTGATATATCTCCTTCTGATGCGCAGGGTCTGGATATTTTCCATGAACAACCTCCTCCCTCATAACCAGGGTCTTCTATCTTGGTACCTCTCTTATACATGTGGCTTATGCCCTTGTTGTTACCAAGACAGGCTCCAAACCTTCATCCCGTTACCCAAGGCATCCACTGTATGTCTTCCTTCTTGATGCTTTGACCATCGCAACACCCTTGTCTTTCTAGTGCTACTTGATTCATATGCTCAAATAGTTTTGGGCACTCCTCATACTTATGCTTCTTTCCACACCATGAGCACTATAATAGGTCCAGGAACTCATGCTTGTAATGTTCTATAGATCCATAGTTGAAACATGTTCCACGTGGAACTCACTCCCTCCTCTCGTGGTTACCTCGACCACAAAATCCTCCTCAAAACCTCTCCCACACACCTCCATTTGTGCGCTCCTCATAATGGTGATCATCATTTTTAGAACCACTGGAAATGCTAGTTTGGCATACCCCATGATCAATGGCCTCATGGATTTGATCAATGAGCCTACAGTCCTTAGTATCATGGGTTGTGGAGGTGTAAATTTTGCAATAATAGGATACATTCTTCCTAATCGCGTGCTCTTTGCAAAGAAAGGACACCTACATGTATCATGGTCCTCATGACAATTTCACAATCTCTTGTCACAACACATAGCATCCTCCGGGAAATTATCCTTATCGTGCCCCTCTATTTCATAATCTATGCACCATAAACCACTGCGAGTCTCATGAACTGAGTTCACGCTGACAATGTTTCCAACTGCTTGGCCATAGAAATAATCTAGCCTCTAGAATGAGCTAATGTTAATATCAATACTACCAATAGCCCTCGGACACAAGAAGAAGCTTCCAATGCTTTGCGGATCTGTAAAAGTCTTATGAGATAAGGCCCTTCTAAAAGGGGTGGTCAATCCTCAACAAACCATTATGCATGCTTTGAGAAGGATGGATATCATATGATAATTTAGACAAGAGAGTTTTAAAGCACGCATAATAATCCCACACACTCTCTGCCATTCCTTGTTGGATCTCTTTTAAAGCACTAATGCTTTTTTACTCGAACTCAAGAATGTGGAACTCTACCAAGAATGCATTCTTTAAGGTAGTATAGTCCACCACCATTTGTTTGATGAGGGTCATACTTTCTATACCAGCTATGTGTACATGCCCTTGCAATGTGGTCACAAACTGACTAGCCTTTCATTCTGGTGTTGTGATACCCTTCACATGCCATAATAGCTCGCATTTGTGAACATGTTCCACTGCATCCTCAATGCCCCTGTAATCTAGAAAATGTAGAGACATTTCAAAGAATACTTGAGGTGGTGGCTAGGGTCCCTGTCCTCTTAAGCCTGATCCTTGGTTCCCACTAGTGTTTCCTCTGCCTCTCCACTAAGTCCACCGGGGTCCTATGCCTCCAAAGCCACCAAATCCACCAGAACCACTAGGTCTAATAGGGCTGTAAAGCTATGCCAAGCACCCCCAAGTCCCACTAAACTGTGCACTAATGGTTTGTGATAGTGCCCCACTACCACTACTTTGTCCCATGCCACTCCTTGATGTGAGACCAAAAGCTTGTATACTTTCCCCTTGTCCAAAGACTCCTCCAAATACTAGAATATGTGTAGCCATAGAAGAAGGAACCAAAAAATTATACCTCCTAGGTGTGGATCTATCTCTTCCACTGATATCAACTAGGTCAATAACACTTCTTCCTGGATCGGGAAAACCAAGCACTAGGGCTCAATCACTGGGTGGGTTCGATATGTGCCAACAACTCTTCTTTCTCCATGCAAAAAAATATCACCGGATGCCAAAGGGGTCCCTCACATGCTTTCCAAGATGGGGTAGCACAGACTGCTCAGGTTCCACATCCTCCACATGAACCTCAACTCCTTCCCGCAATGTCTGTCTCCATAGATCCATCACACTAGTAGCCTCACATCATCTAGCAATCTCCCTTTCATGCACTTCATTATACTTGAGCCATCTTTCTTCCCTCTCCTTTTCTGTCATGATATCTTCCATCTTCCTCCACCCAAGCTCCCTTACCCAACACTCAAAATGGTTTCACCGCCATTCAGAAAGCCTCTAAACTCATGGTAACCATCAATATCTTCATAGCTAGAGGAATAACACGTAGAAACATTCCTCTAGGTTCTCGTATAAATTCAAACTCAATAACCTCCAAACAAGAATACATGGAAATGATGTATTCCAGAGTGTAACTAGTTAGTACTCCTCTCCACCAATGATCTATAGCACCAGTCCATGTCATCAGATTTGCATCCTACAACCTTTGGTAGTCTTCTTTGGCCCATACATGTGATCCATAATGCCAACTTGATCTAGACGTATAGGTTGAAATCCATTCATATAGTTCTACTGGGAAGTAGCAGAAGAAGGTCTTGTATAGATCATGGTAGAGGTTCTCTTCTACCCATCTACATGTATTAAACTCAGGTCCAGTGTTATATCTCTGAGAAAATTCATCCTCCGTGCTCTTGAACCATGATTCAACGTTCTCCAATGTCAACCACTCTATCATTACTCATTACATAGATCATGATGTATGTTATATCCCACTACAACTTCAAAAATAGGTCCCGCAATGGAACCAAGATGTAGTTAGTTTTACCCCCATTATAAAAGGAAGGAACCCCATGCGTGCCAGCCTATCACCTAGTAGAAGCTGAGTGCTCACCCGAGGCATGCACGGGTACCGAGTCTCTCTTTTATGTGAGTTTAGTGGGAAGCATCATCTATGATTAGTGTAAGATTTTTTAGGAGGGAAGTTAAGACAAATAAGAACCATAGGGCTCAGAACGGCCTCTAGATCCTTGCAGTCACTTCAGATCGAGTACTTTAATAGAATCCAGAACATGCATTATGACAGAAATAATTATACAAGCATTCATACATAGCATGAAAGGAAAGAGAACTCATATGAGAGAAATGTGCATTAAAACCATTGATATCCATGTCTATATATAATAGGTAACCTCATTATATTCATTGATTCATTACAGAGTCATAGAGAGTAGACCGCAGTCATGCATATCACTAGATGTATGTAACTAAGCTAATAAAAAAAAAAATTACAACTCCATGCTTAGTGCATTCTTTCCTGAATACAAATATCCCCTCACAGTAATTCTGCAGAGCTCTGCCCACTCTCTAACCCACTATACCTCATACTTCTAGATATTGATCTCTCCTTTTTTACTCTCACAGAACTTGTATTTATAATTCTCTTACACTACCAAATCACCTTCCAACGCCCTCAGATCCGATGCCAAGTGTCAAATGTGGTCCTTTATGTAAGCATGCTCCTCCAAGCCTGAGCTTTCCACTCCATCTCATGATGATCTTCTAGAATATTCCATCCAGGGCATGCTCTTTCCTGGGCCAGCCTATCACCAGGATAACATCTTATCCATGCGTAACCGATCATACTTTTCACGTGTTCTACCTTGGGTGCCCAAATTGACTAAGTCTCGAGCCTCCTTTTACATGTCGTATGAGCTATGTGCTTCCTTAACTCTTTCTTTCACATGCTTTTACCTTGCACCTTTTCATAATTAGGACCCTTTCTTCTCACGTGCCTTCATACTTGGTTAATATTACAAGGGTCCAATAGTACTAACTATATTCATAATCGTACACCACACAAAGAATTTGAGCATTTGACTCCGTGAGGAGGCTTGGTCCAACACTAAGCTAGATGTCTCATTTTTTCAAGTCTTTACGAGCCATGCTTGGGCCTTTGTGCCAAAGAAAAAAGTAAAGATTTGGATAAGAAGAGTAAACCCTTGATCTTTGTAGGGTATTATGAGGACATGAGAGCTTATCATCTTTGATCCCGATACACATGATGTTCTTTTTCAACACATGTTTAGTTTGATTAGTGTTTCCTCCTCATGATTCTTCATCTTCTTCCATTCCTTCTTCTTCTTCATCTCATCTTGAGGATCCTTTCTTTAAGGAGATTGATGAGGAGGTTATAGATGCCATTGAGGATTCTATTCCCATTGATGTTGTCACTATGCCTAAGTGGGATCGTACTATAGTTTCTGAGGCAACACCTTTCATAGAGGATCTTCCACCCATTAGGCATCATCACGCACATTCTATAGGTTTTGGACTTTTGTGTCAGGTAGTTTTTGAGGATCCATAGTATTTTTCAAAGGCTCATGGGATACAGGAGTGGGATGATGCGATGGCAGCTGAGTATTCTTCTTTGATGAAGAATCATACTTGGGATTTGGTATCTCTTCCTAAAGGAAGAAATATGGTTAGGTGTAAGTGGGTATACTAAACCAAATACACAAAATGATGGGTCCATTGACAAGTATAAGGCTCATCTTGCTGCAAAGGATTTTTCACAAGTTGAAGGTATTGATTACTCCGAGACTTTTACACCCATTACCAAGATGGATTTTATACGCCTTATACTTGCTATGTTATAGTAGGTATTTACCTTATCTCATGTTCACCTAGATACTTTATTTACCTTTATTGTATTTATTCTCACCTAATTATGTGTGTGGATATTTCTTTTATCTTATTTAGTTATTAGGAGATATTATCTAGTTGTTAGGTATAGTTCTTTCCTTGATCTATGGTATTGACTAGATCCTTGATGTCTAGTTCTCTCCTAAATCTATGGTCTTGACTAGTTCTTTGATGACTAGTTATTTCTTTGATTTATGGCCTTATCTATGACCTTAAATGGTTCTTAGATTTTATTCCTTTCCTATTTATGCAAGGCCCATTCTCAATGCAATTCTTCTTCTTTCTCTTTCCTTCTAGCATGATTCTTTCCTCCTTTTGGTTCGAGATTTCTTCATGGATATATTGTACATGAGTACCTCATCAAGCATAGTTTCTAGGACTCATATTGTGGACATGTCACTTGTATTTTGGCCCCTAGCCTCACTTGAGGGGGTGTTAGAGTAGTTATTTACCTTAGCTCATGTTCACCTAGGTACTTTATTTATCTTTATTGTATTTATCCTCACCCACTTATGTGTGTGGATATTTATTTTTATTTATTTAGATATTAGGAGATATTATCTAGTTGTTAGGTATAGTTATTTCCTTGATCTATGGTATTGACTAGATCCTTGATGTCTAGTTATCTCATAAATATATGGACTTGACTAGTTCTTTAATGACTAGTTCTTTCCATGATTTATGGCTTGATCTATGACCTTAACTAGTTCTTAGATTGTTATTCCTTGCCTATATAAGAAAGGTCCATTCTCATTGTATTTCATTGAGTTCCATAATAATATATGATATTGCTGCTCATTTGTTTGTAAAGGTTTATGTAAAGTTATTCTGGTGAATTGCTTTCATCTTATTGATCATGGTGTTTTATTAGCATCTATGTTCTTGGCTTGGTACAATCTGGTTATCATTCCTTTTAATTTTGAAATTTCTGAATCATCTTTCATCCGTTAAGAATTTTCTCATTTTGTCTATCTTCACATCCTAAAAAAATCCCTTTTCATTTTTTCCATTCCAGTGAACAATTCATTTTTATGCTCATTTCAAGATGAGGATTAATTAATTAATATTTTAATTAATTTCCTCCTATTTTCCAAAACAAATGAATTAATTTAATTTGGGGAAAAAAATATTTATTTAAAATTTATTTTTATTTTTTAAAAAAAAAGAAAAGCTTCTCGGATGTTGTCATGAATGTCAAATTGGCTCTCCACTTCCATTTTCCCCCTTTTCTCGACAAAGCTTTCATTTTCCCCACTTGTGGGAAATTCCCTTGTTATTTTCCAACCCAACTAGATATTAAATAGAAAAATATCTCCCATTTCCCCATGTGGGGAAATGGAGGTGAATTTCCAATACACTTTCTATTATCATGGGAAAATGGTTAAATTCTCCTCTATTCTCCTGGCAATTAATGCCCACTACCCAAAGAAATTGGGAATTGGTTATTCAACGAGAAGAAAGAAGAAGCGGTTACAAAATCAAGAAATATTCTTGAATGCTCATAACTTCCTCTATAAACTCTACAACAAAGATTTAAAGATTTTTATTTCCAACTATTATTATTTCCCTATGAAGGAGCATTTTTTTGACAATGATTTTATGATACACAAATTAGGAAACGTCTAAGCAAGAACCTTAGAATCACGTTGACACCACACATTGGCTAGGGATCCATCACGTAGGCTAAAAGGAGCAAAGGCCACACGCTTAAAGAACCAAACAAGCCACACATTCCTCATAGACATCAACTCACCACACCGGCCCAAAATTAGGCCACACAATCAAAGGAAAAATAACTCATGCAAGGGAGGTAATCCATGCTACTCAAGTCAAAACAAAATCCAAATGAATAGCCCACACCAAGAGAAAAGGAAAAGAATAGTTCACACATCAACCGTACATGCACTCATCCAAAGCAACCAAATCCAACACAAGTTATAGAGGACTATCCATGCATTTATTTTTTCCAATGCAAGTCGAAACAAAAAAATAAAATGACGTAGGCCTGGAAGCATTATTCACATAATCACAAAGTAGAAAAGAAAATGCATTGGTAAAGGGAATACCATGCACAGCTGAAAGATTCACCACACGACTTTAAAAATAAAACATATTTCATGGATATAAAGAAGAAAATAACCCATGTCGAGAGAATTGTCAATGCAAGAGAAAGGAAGAAGCATGAGGTTATTTCACAATCCTGTGCACAACTCACACCATTTCCACACATTCCTTCCTTGCCAAGCACGTAGGGCCAATACAAATTGTGCTCACTAACACAAAGCAGTCAATAAAATTTTATCCTAAGCCTACACAAACAATCTCAAATTTTTCAGATTACAAATTAAGATCAACCCAATTTGGTGCTATCAAGCTCAAACTCGAAAAACTAACGATTTTCTAAATTTGGAGGTAATTCGATTACCAAGTCCGAATTCATTATTTTTTGGCCTGATTTGTAATATGAGCTTATTCTCAATATTTTTTTGTATAGCTCAAGCTCATATTACTACATAAAAATTGTAACCCAAAATCGCTCGATGTTATTTTTAAAAATAATAATAATAAATAAAGAGCCATATTTTTCCTTGTGGTTATGGTGATTCGGAGACTAAGACCCAACACTATTTTACGTACTTCCTTGTTCTTCCTTCAAAATTTGTAATGGAATTAAAACCTAACAAATCTATGGTAAAGTCAAATAAATCTATAGAAAGGTCAAACAAGTCCACACTTAAATATGAATTCCAAGGGATCATTCCTCCCACTTCTATCAAATCTACATATGACAATATCACCGACACCGATCTTGGCCACATCAATGTGACATAATTTTGCGATTGGGTGAAAGCAAAATGGAGAACCATCTTCTCGATTGAATCTATCATAGTGGTGTACCTCAACCATCAAATTTTCCTCTTTCAATGCAATGCCCCGAGCTAGTCATTGCACCGCACAAAACATTATGATCCCAAAAGGTAAGGAATATTCAAGGATAATCATGAGTTTTTCCTTTTGATCACACCGATCACATCAAATAATTTCTCAACATCCCCGATTTACATGAGAATGGTGACATCACTCAATAGTCAACACAAGATTTTGGAATGAAGAACCCTCACCAAGATGGTAAAAAAACTTGCTAGTGACCAGAGGACTCGTGTTGACCAATTTCCCAAGGAATTGTACCGCATTAAATTTGTGAAGGAAATTGATGATATGATCACTCTTCCGAGCCAAGTCTTTGGTCTTCCCTCTGCTAGGATTTTTAACTCATGGATATATCAATTCATCTATATCATCATTACAAAGAGATAATTTTTAGATTAGGCCACCATCATCGGTGATGCTCTCCACAAGTAGGTGATCGAGGTAAATGTGACTAGGCATTTCTACATGATATCGTACCTAACCTATGTGGTGGCCAGAATAAATTTGTTTTCATGGTTAGAGACAAAAGGCATCAAGCGTTCTTTCAAATATTGTTTTCCACTATTATCTACAATTGAGTTTCAAGAAAAGCTCTCATCCCTTCAGGAGAGTTAATGATGCTTTCATCTTCCACGTAATCAAAAAATTAAATAGGAATCGGAATAAATATTCACCAAGGATGTCATGGTGGTCATTTCTCGAGTGGGGAACATTATTCATTCAGTTGCCATCCTTTTCCTACATTCATGAGATCATAGTTTTAGGCACACCATAGAATATTCCTAATTATGTCACTGATGAGTGAGCATTAATGGAGCTTGCATGAATTTTTTCCAAGCTCATTTTCTTCTTAGTGAAAAACACCATTCACGAATCCTCTTCCCAATCCAAATTGGGGAATACAAATGCCCAAATCTCTTTGGTGCACAACTCATGGAGAAGGATTTTTCTCTCATTACCATATATCCATTTGTGAAGAGATCCCAATTTGATATTTCCTAGTCTACAAGAGATGACGAGTATGGAATCTACAATTCTAGCCATTAAAGGGATCCTTGAATTTTAATTCCGAGGGACACACTTTCTATGGTGTTTACATCTCAAGTCATGGAATACACTTCTTAAATATTTTAGGATTTACTATGAAAGCATATGTAGTGAAGCTTTCACTTCACTTGCCTCAATTCTTGATTTCATAGCTTAAATCCCTTGTGATTTTGTGGATGAGCATAATTAGAGGAATTCATCGAACATGTTGAGGGAAAATTCTCACAATATTTTAAGGACATGTACATTCCTGCTATCAACTTCTCCTCTACTTCAATGGAATGTGTTTCAAATTGAGGAACCTATTTGAGGATCCTCAATCGAAAATGGTCAACCTAAATAATATGTCAGGTAGGATTTTGGAATTCCAAGTGTTTTGTGAGGTTGTGCTTTAATTGAGTAAACCTCATGAAGAAGATAATATTTTTGATACATTGGAAAAACTTAGATATTTTTAATTGGAAAATTTGACAGATCCTAATTTCACCTATAGGATGAGGAGATAACATTCTGGTATCTAATGAAGTGGGAGAGTCCATTTCTCATACGATTGAGATAGGTGGACCCTACTTTAATGGATAAGGAATTAGGTCTTGTTTTATGTTTTAAAATGATATTTTAAAGTGATGTTATTGTTAAACTTATTTTTAGCATATTTTTGGTCACTTAAGTGATTTCTAATTTCAAGTTAATTTTTAAAATTTAGTTGAAAAATTCAAAGTCACTTAAGGTTCCCTAATTTAATGTTCATCTAAACCCTAACTACCTTGTAACCAACTTTTTGGTTATAAAAGGAAGTTAGGGGATCATTTGTAAGGGTGAATTTGAGAGAGGAGAAGAACACTTTTGTTCAAGCTTTGCTTGAAGAAAGAAACTTTTTGTTCTTTTGTGAAAACATTTTGGAGAGTTAATGAAATATGAATTTTGTGTCCCATTCATTATCTCTTGTAGAATTTTGTGTTCTTATGTTCATTGGATGTTAGCTCTTAAATATTGCATGTGAATACTATCTTTGATCTCATTGTCAACATTATTAATCTTTTGTTCTTGTTCTCAGTGATTAAGCTCTAATATCTACATACTCATGTGTGTTCCCTTTCATTTATTCTTGTTTAGCTAATTCAAACTCTATTTTATTTTAGTTATCTATTCATTATTATTCTATTCTCTATGCAATATTAAGCTTTTTTACCTAACTATTGTATGCTCCTCCCATCCATTTCTTTCCTTCATTCCATTCCATTTCCCTAATTCACACATATTTCCATTTGATGTCCCAAAACATCCCCACATACAATTTTTAATGTATAGATGTAAATATAGTTTTGGTTTTTAATAAATAAAACCTCACCTTCATCAAGAGGGAATTTTTCCTTATCATTGCATGTCATATGCATGCGTGAAAATTCATTTGATAACAGAATGTTAAGCATGAAGGTGGTTTGGAGACCCATGATTAGAGCTTCATATTCTACCATGTTGTTAGTACATTCAAAATTTAGTTTAAATGATAGAGGGATAGGAGTCCCCTAGGAGGTATGATAATGATGTCGGCACCTTTCCCTTGTTGGAGTGTAATTTTTAGAGGGGTGTATTCATGATCGATAATATTGATAGATTCATCAAGGAATTATTCGTGAGGTGGTTGATTGTCAAGAAGAGGGGCCTCAAAGTGAGATTATTGGTGATAGATTGCGCCTTGATAGATTTTTGTGAGATGAATTCAAGATCAAACCTTTTCACGAGAATAATCCACCAAGTGATGTAGTCACTGTGATATGGTTTGGAGTGCATGGTTTTAAGTAGATTGAAGTTGGTAACAACATATGTCTTGTGATTAAGTAGGTAATGCAAGATTTTAGAAGTTATGAAGTACAAGGCACAAAAAAACTTTTCGGATTCAAAGATAATGAGTTTCGTATTCATGGAGAGTGCAACTTATATAGTAAATGGCTTGTTCACAAAGGTGCTCATCCCAATGAGTGAGCATGGAACCCAAGGCATGATTAGTAGTAGATATGTAGAGGTAGAAGGGAGATCCCCTTCACGTGGAGGTGTAAGCACATGTGGCGATAAGAGGTACTATTTGAGGTCATCAAAGGCATTTTGATAATTGTGATCACATTTAAAGTTTACATCCTTTTGAAGGAGGTGATGAAAAGGCTAACAAGTTTCCAAAAGTTGTGAGATAAAGTGATGGATTGATTGAATCTTGCCTTGAAGGATGAATATTTGTTTCAAGTTTAATGGAGAAGGCATATCAATGATGGATTTGATCTTAACAGGGTCTACTTCAATGCCCCAAATAGACATGATGAACCCTAAGAGTTTACCAGTGAGAACACCGAACACACATTTAGCAGGGTTAAGATGAAGGAAGTATTGAATAATACGAGAAACTATTATGTCAAGGATGGAAAGATGATCCTTACATTGTTTTTATTTTCCTAAAAGATCATCAACATAGTCTTCTATGGTTTTGTGGATAAGATCATGGAAGATGTATGTCATAAAGACGTTGATAAGTAGCTCCAAAGTGTTTTTGATTCCAATGGAAATTACCTGTAATATAAACTCCCCCAAGGAGTGGTGAAGGATGTTTATGTTGGTCATTGGTAGTGATGAGGATTTGGTTATAGCTAGAGGAGCCATCTGTAAGGGAGAGAATTTTTTGGCCGATGATTAGATCAATGAGCCGATCAATGTTTGGAAGGGGAAAGTCATATTTAAGGAAAGAGAGATTGAGGTCCCAAAATTCATTTCAGATGTGTAACTTTTTGAGGCATTTTTATGGGCACAATATTAGAGACCCATTACAAATAATCAATAGGTATGTTAAAATTAGTAGAGAGCAGATGTCAGTAACTCTTCTTTGATGAGAAGACCTATGTGAGGGTGAATTATGCTTAACTTTTTGTTTTTCATGTCAATATTTTCATAATATCTTTCTCATAGATATAAAAGGAGGAGAGTAGAATCAAAACATGAAAAAGAGGTCTTGTAGGTATTTGTATATGTTGTTTCCATCAATGTTTCTAAAGGTGGTTGTCATCAATGAAAAAGGGAGAGCTTGTTGGACATTGTGTCTAGTTGTTTTCATTTATGTCAAGTGTCACATTGATGCCAAAGGGACTTCAGTCAGCATGAGGTGTCTAGTTTCATGGAATAGTGGCATGATGAGTTGCATGGTTGTAAAGGCATGATGACTAGGTGAGATTGCATGTTCATGGTGCATGGTCAATAAAAGTTGGTGAAATATATGGGATTTAGGAGTTGTATGAGTGATGGTATGGTGTCAATATTAATCAATATGATGTGTCAAGTGTGTAAGAGTTTCTGAAAAGAGTTTTCAAGGTCACTTCTTGGTTATCATGCATTGGTTCAATCCTAACTAGGCCTAATCCTAGACCTAGTGTATGCAGGATGGCATCAGTAACATGAGAAAAGAAGCAAAGAATGTCATGGTAAGCATGATGAATTTTTTTAGGTTGTATGGCATGTGTATAATATTTCAAAGGTCAAAAATCATGTATATGATGCATGTCTAAGGTCTTTTTGAAGAAATACTATGAAGAGAAAGGTAGTTTACATGGATAAGTCTTAGTTTTTGGAGATATTCAAAGGTGTGAAAGAATGAATGAGAGTTGGAAAACATAAAGGAGATTTCTAAATGCCATGGTCCAATTTTTATGCCAAGAGAGTGAAGAAAAAGAAAGAAAACTCATTTTTAGCCAACTTGAGTTCTTAGAAGTGAAAATTCTAGTTTGAATGTAACTTTCTTATGATCACCCAATCATGTGTGTTTTTCATGGGAGTCTAATATCTTTGGGGATATTAGTACATGGAACCAAGAAATTATATTAATAATAATGAGGTATTTTGGTATGTTTTTATGAATCATGTTTTGTTAGGATTATACCAGTTGTACAGGTAAACAAGCAAGCAATGAATAATGTGGGAAACGTAAATTAGAAATAAAATGTAATAAAATAGAGACACAGATTTAACGTGGTTCACCCAAAATGGGCTACGTCCACCAGAAACAACCAATCCTTTTATTCATTCCAAAAACCTCTCTTACAGTGCATCAACTACTACAGTGAGCCTCATACATAATGACCCTTTAAAGATATTAGGGTTTTTATCATTTTGGGAAACATAGAAAACCACCCATTAGATCTGTGACCTAATAAGGAATGGTCCATATTTCACAATGCATAAATACATATTAAATGTGGCTTACAGGGGCATTTCCCTCGAGCCCCCACCAGGGTGCGTGGCCCCTAGATCCCGGAAAGGGGGTAAAGCCCCCTTGCAACCCCCGTCCGCTATCAAGCTCCACAACCAACAATCTCCCACTTGGAGACTGATTGTTGTAACTCCACCACTACAAGTCTACTTGGACTTTTCTTCTTGGCTTGTTTCTTCCACTTCAAGATCAATCTTGAAGACCCATAGAATTTGAATGCAAATCCAACTTCTCCTTTGTCATTGGCTTAGTAAACATATCAGCAGGATTATCATCTGTATGAATCTTCACTAACTCAAGTTGCCCATCCTCCAACACTTTTCGTATGAAGTGATATCTTAGCTAAATGTGTTTTTTTCTTGAATGGAAGGTTGAGTTCTTTTCTAGGTGAATTGCACTTTGACTATCACTGTGTAACTTACAATCCCCTTACTCCTTACCCAACTCCTCCATGAACCTGCTCATCCATAACATTTCCTTACTTTCCTCAGTCGCTGCAACATATTATGCCTCTGTAGTAGATAGGGAAACTACCTTCTGCAACTTTGAGATCCAACTCACTGCCGCACCACCAACTATAAACACGTATCCAGTAGTGCTCCTCCTGCTATCCACATCTCCTACCATATCTTGAATCCACAAATCCCTATAAAGTATAATCTGACCCTCCAAAGCACAAGTGCCTACTAGTGGTCCCTCTCAAGTACCTAAGAATCCACTGGACTACCTTCCAGTGTGCTTTACTTGGATTTTCCATATACTTGCTAACAAATCCCATTGCTTGGGAAATGTCTAGCCTAGTACAAACCATGGCATACATAAGGCTCCCAACTGCTGAAGAATAAGGAACCCATGCCATATAATCTTTTTCCTCTTGTGTTGTTGGGCATTGCTCTTTACTTAATCTAAAATGCCCAGCCAATGGTGTACTAACTGGTTTCACATTCTGCATCTAAAACCTTTCTAACACCTTTTCTACATAGTCCTCCTGAGACAACACCAATTTCTTATTTATTTTTCCTCTTGATTTGCATACCAAGGATTTTGTTTACTACACCCAAATCCTTCATTTCAAATGTTTGTGAAATCTTTTCCTTAAGCTTTGCAATTTCCTACATATTAGACCCTGCTATAAGCATATCGTCTACATATAATAGAAGAATAATGTAGCTCCCACTATCCAACCATTTAAAGTATACACAATGATCTGATTAACATCTAGTAAAACCATGCTCATGCATAAAACTATCAAACTTTAGATACCATTTTCGGGGAGCTTGCTTGAGCCCGTATAGGCTCTTCTTCAACCTATAAACCAATTTCTCCTTACCCTTCACCTCATATCCAAGTGGTTGTTGCATATAAATCTCCTCCTCCAAGTCACCATGGAGAAATGTCGTCTTGACATCAAGTTGTTCTAAGTGTAAATCTTCAACAACAACTAAACTTAATACAATATGAATGGAAGACATCTTTACAATATGGGAGAAAATTTCATCAAAATCGATACCTTTCTTTTGTTCATACCCCTTCACTAAAAGCCTTGATTTGTACCTTTTTTGTCCACCTTCTTCTTTTACATATACCCATTTGTTTTGTAGTACTCTCTTCCTGACCCAGCCAAATTTGACTAAATCCCATGTTTGGTTCTTCTCCAGGAGTCCATTTCCTCCTTTATGCCATGCTCCCACTCCTTAGTGGACTCTACCTACGCATTACCTCATCAAAGCTCTCTATCTCACCACTAACTGTTAGTAAAAAATAATACAAATCAGGGAAAATATTTCTGGGGTCTACTAATACGTTGTGACCTTCTTACCAAAGATGGGGGTGTCTTAGGATCATCATTTTCTTGCTACTCATTTTCTTGAATTTCGACAGAGGTGTCCATGGTGACGTCAATGTCATGCTCGGCCTACAAAACTGTCAACCTTGGTACCTGTAGGTGGATATTTTCCATCCGAGAGTTCATTTTTAGGAGCTATATCCTCACCCAAAAATTCCTTGGGCTTTTTATCATCTTGTACCTGATCCTATACATTCTATTTTCACACCAAACAACATCACAACTCCTAATTATCTTAGATTCATCTAGATCCCAAAACCAAAATCCATAATCACCATTAGAGCCATAGCCTATGAATGTGAAACATTTGGATTTTGAATCCAATTTCTTCTTGTTTTCTTTATTAACATGCACAAATGCCTCTAAACCAAATACTCTTAAAAATGAAAGGTCTACCTCTTTCCCGGTCTAGTATTCTTTAGAATTCCTCCATCTAATGCACTCAAAGGCCCATGGTTGATTAAGTACACAGCAGTATCTACGGCCTCTACCCAAAACTGAAGAGGCATCCCCACATGCAATCTCATTGACTATGCACGCTCCATTATTATTATATTCATCCTCTCACTAACACCATTTTGTTGCGAGTCTTGGGAACTATTTTCTCTCTATGAATCTCGTTCAAGGAACAATAATCATCAAATTTCTTACTACAATACTCACCACCATTATCAGATCTCAAACATTTCAATTTAAAACCACATTCATTCTCAACAAGTGCTTTCCATTTCTTAAATGTATCAAAGACATCAGACTTACGCTTAATGCAATATACCCATACCTTCCTTGTGGCATCATCTATGAATGTGACATAGTATAGAGAACCACCATGAGATGCAACATGGGTCAGCCCCCACACATCTATATGAACTAGCTCCAACTTTTGCTCTTTCTTGGTATTCCCTACCTTGAGAAATCTAACTCTTTTCTATTTCCCAAAAATGCAATGCTCACAAAACTCTAAGTTCAATTGCTTCAAACTTGAAATATTACCTTTTGCCTATATAATTTTCATGCCCTTCTCACTCATATGTCCCAATCTATTGTGTCACATGTTGGCATCCTCATCTGAAGTAGACAATATGGTAGAAGAATTAGATATACAAGTAGATAAATAAAGAGTGCCTACTTTCTTACCCCATGCCACTACTAGGGACCCTTGGAAACCTTCCAAGCATCTAAAGTGAATGTGACTGTGTAACCTTCACCACCTAACTATCCTGCAGAGATGAGATTTCTCCTAAGACTAGGTACATGCCTCACATCTCTCAATATCCATGTAGTTTCGTTCTATAATTTCAGGTGTACATTTCCCTTCCGACAATTTTGCACACACTCATCAACACCTAAATAAACTTTTCCAAAATTTCCCTAGACATACTCTTTAAAATAGCCCTTATCGAGGTTGCATGGAAAGAAGCACTTGAATCTATTACCCAAGATTCTACTCTAGTATCAAGAGAAAGTATAAGAGCATCCTGAACAATATTACCTGTCAGATTTTCCTCTTTAATACCTTCAAGTTGGTTTTCTTTGTTTCCTTTGAACCAACAATTCTTTTTAGCATGTCCTCTCTTTCCATAGTTCCAACAAGTAATGCCTCTACTCCTAGATTTAGATATGCCCATATTCAATTTAGATCTCCCACGAGCCTTACTCTTTGATTTCTCCTTGCTCCTCCCTCTACTCTCCATATTCAACGCATTTCCAGAAGAATAATTTTCCCCTGTACTTTTCCTGCACATTTCCTCATTTAAAATGACACTTACTACATCTTCAAATTTAAGAGAAGTAGATGATGTATTACTAACTTCCATTACTAAGTTGTCCCAACTTTTAGCAAAGAACATAGGAATAATAATGCTCTAACCTCCTCATCAAATGGGATATTAACTGAATCTAACTGATTTACAATAGTGTGGAAATCATTAAGATGGTTAGATACAGATCCACCTTCTTGAATTTTTAGATTAAACAATCTTTTCATCAAATAAAATTTATTGGATGCACTAGGTGTTTCATATAAATTAGCTAGGGTTTTCATCAACTCTACCATACTCTTTACCTATGAGATATTTGAAGCTACGGACGATGCCAGACTCAATCGAATCACACCAAGAGCCTTCCTATCCAAAACCTTCCATTCATCATCAGACATGAATGGGGGCTTCGCTTCTTGACCTCCCAACAGGTAGGTATAGATCCTTTTGATACAGGTAATCTTCCACTTGCATTTTCCATAGCTGGTAATTTCAGCCGTCAAACTTCTCAACTCTAAACTTACTCTCCTCTATCATTACTACTTCTCCCACTCAAACAGAAATCCCTCTATGAGTATACTACCAACAAATAAATCTCAAATGTGCTCTGATACCAATTATACAAGTAAACATGCAAGCAATGAATAATGGGAAATGTAAATTAGAAATAAAATGCAATAAAATAGAGACATGGATTTAACGTGGTTCACCCAAAAATGGGCTACGTCCACCAAAAATAGCTAATCCTTTTATTCAATCTATAAAAACTCTCTTACAAATTAACAACTCAAGCTACAAAGTGAGCCTTATACATAATGACCCTTTAAAGATATTAGGTTTTTATCATTTAGAGGAAATATAAAAAACCACCGTTAGATCTATGACCTAATAAGAAATGGTCCATATTTCACAATGCATAAATACATATTAAATGTGGCTTACAGGGCACTTCCTCAAGCCCCACCGGGCACACGGCCCTGGACCTACAAAGGAGTGAATCCCCCGCAACCCCCATCGCTATCAGGCTCCACAACCAACATGGTTAAAACCAAAACAACTTCGTTATGGTTTCAAAACCCTAGGTTGAAAGTGGCTTAAAGAAAAATGATTATGCGGTTCCATAAATGATTAATTTTTCTAGTGTGATGATTTTATGATGAAGAGGAATCCTCCATATTTCCATTGATTTATTTTAGATCTTATGACAATGTGTGGGGCCTACCCAAAAAGGTAAGTTTCGGAGTTTTACAGCTTTTGCAAATATTTTCTATTGAACCTAATGACTAAATTATCATTTATACAAGTGTGATGATGCACTATATGTCCATAAAATTTTCAGTTCATCGTATAGGTCCTAAGATGCAAAGTGTTCCCTATCTTTGAAGACTCATTTTTGAGGTTCAAAAGGTAGTTTTGAGCATTATTCTTGCAGAGGAGGTTTGACGTATATAGAATACAATTTATGGAAGTATGATCACATGTTGATGTACCTAACATCAATATATTTATAGTGATATATAATACTTACATGGTTGAGGTCATTTGAGGTTTTATTGAGCCTCATCTTTGAGGTCTAGGGTTTGGTGCACAAGAACAAGCTTGTTCTTGAGATGGTTTCATGGCTTAAGGAGATGTTGCAGAGATTTACAGGTATGGTGGAATCATGGTGAGGTATTTTTTTATGTTTTTGAGGTGATTCAATTTCTTGGTGAAGTGTTATTTCATATTTCACATTTAGCTTTGGAGAGTAGGTATCTTGAAGTGCTTTTGGGCTTATTGGGTCCTAATGGAGAGTTTTGGGCATGTTGGTGATGTGACAGACCAATGTTGTCATTCTTATGATGTCCTCATTATGTTTTATCATGTTTTGAGTATTTATTCACTATGAAGTCTGACCTACATGATATGGATTCTTGAGACTTATATATAAACACTTATAAGGATCATTTGTGATCATTAGAGCAATGAGAGCATATCAAATTTTTTGAAGGAATATAAGGTTGTGAGGGAATATTTAAAGAGTATGAGGCATATAAAATTTTTAATTATTCTTATATTTTTCTTATCCGATGATGGTGATTTGAAGGAGGTCATCCATATATGACCTAGTTGAGAAGAAGACCTAATTTGTGTGCATGGACTAGAGAAAGATAGAGGAGAGTTTGAGGATACTTTGAGGGTTAAAGAACAAATCATAGAAGAGATATGAAGATATAGGAATGATATAGAAGAAGGATAAATAATTCATTGGACCTAATCAACACGTGTTGGTGCATGTTTGAGAAAAGGAGAATAATGTGTGTTTGAGAGGGATTTTAAGTGCATGGAGTTGAATTAGTGATCACCATCAGTTATTAGAGGAAAAACAAGATGTGATATTCATCTTCCAGTGGCTAAGTTGGTGCTTGATCATATTAGGGGTTTTTATCCTCCTTGTGGGGTTGGTGCCTCACTAAATAAGGTGTTAGTGCTCCTTATAGGGTTGGTTCCCTACTACTAAACTAGGGGTCCTGGTGCCTCAATAAATAAATCTTGTGTGATGTGTAATATTCACATAAGTCCTTTTTTTTGAGTAATATAAGTAAAGGTTTCAATGGTTTTTATTCCCCTCTAGGGTTTCCCACATATATATGGTGTTCTTGTGTACTCTCTCATTCTTGAGTATGGTTGTTCATGCTTAATATGATCACATTTGCTAATGTATGATGAATGGATGATTTTAATGATGTATACAACTTAAGAAAACTAAAGTAAATGTTTGTAAATATTGATTTACCCCTCCTCTCACTCATTTTTATTCTAACATAATGTTTCTTTTCCTATTACAGCTTACTTCTATTACTATTTCCAAGAGTAATATCACCTTCACCGACTCATCTAAACTAGAAAATGAATCCAATTTTCCGGACATATGATTAGTGCAACCAGAATCTAAATACCAAATATCACGTGGAATCTCTTAAGAGAGATTACATTTAATATGTGATATAGAAGGTTTTTCTTTGAAAATCCATGTGCATGAAATAAGCATGGGAGCTTGGTGTAGAAATCCCAACCCGGTTTTGATTCTACCTATTCTCGATCATACTACTTTTTCCCACATTCATAAACACAATGCACATATTTCATGTAATAGTGACATTGCACATGAGACTTATCATTTCTCTGACCAAAATATTGATTATGACTGTGATCTTGACTTTGTCCTCTTCCAATTTGATTTTTTGGACCGCCTTGGTACATCCACCTCTAGCATGAATTATTCCTTTGCCTCTAGAACTAAACTTGCCTTTTCCTCCGCCACGATTTTAAGTATGAGATGAAAATATTTTTCTATAACTGTATGTGATTTTTTCAACCTTTTCTCATGATTTATTAAAGATGCATGCAATTCATCAATTGAAATTTGACTCAAATCCTTAGTTTCTTCTATGGCTACAACCAAAGGATCAAATTTTGAAGGTAGAATCCTAAGCATCTTTTTAATTATTCTTCTATCATCCAATTTTTCTCCATGAGATTTAATCTGATTTACTAGGCCAAAAACATAAGTAAAAAATGACTCTATGGAGTCTGATTCTTTCATAGACATATTCTCAAAATCTCTTCTAAGTAATTGGAGTTTGGTAATTTTAACTTTCTCCTTACCTTGAAATGTAACCTAGAGAGTATCTCATGTTTCTTTTGCTTGGTTGGTTACTACCACTCTAGGAAGAATTATTTCATGCATAGCTTGAACATATATAGAAGAGGGATTTCCGTCTTTATTTATTTGTTCCTTAAATAGACCATTCTCTTCCCGTGAGAGTGTGTTGTACAATGCTGGATTTTTTGGTTCTCTGTATCCATTTTCAATAATTTTCCAAACATCTTGAGATCTAAACAATGCCTTCATTGTTAGATACCAATACTTATAATTATTCCATGTGAATTGAGGAGTCTGAAACTTGATAAAGATACTCTAAGTGTAAAATCCATTAAAATTATTTCAATTTAAAAACCTCATTGTGATACCAATTTGAAGAAAATAACATATAAAAATAAAACAAAAATACAAAAATAAAATCTTCAAATAAAAAAATTATAATAAACACATAAATCGTTGTTACATCTATGCACCTCAAGCAACAACTTACTAGATTTTATTCTTCATTCTATAATGATTACAAATCTGCCTCTAATATAAAAATAGTTATCCTAAAAATAACCACACACAAATCTAAAAATAGAGCATCCAATCTTTTAAAAATAGTGCATGCTTTTGTGCATGTATAAAATCTTTTATCTTATTTATGATTTATCGACTTTCCTAAAATTAAGATTAAAGTGGAATCAATTAAATTAATCTAAAGTAACTATAAAAATCATGCAAACTATAGATAACATGCAAAAGTGAACTCAAGAATAGATTCATGTGAGATAAATTATCATATTCCAACAATGACAATATGATTTATTTTCATAAAGGATGGTCGTTGAAATCTTCAAAATGCACATTTAATTTCTCATTGTAAGAATAACATAAAAACATATAAGAAACATGTCTTCATAATATAAAAAAATATGGTGCAATGATTACGAGATCTGGTGTAAAGTTGATAAATTACCCACAAACATTAATGAAACCATTAGTAGAGATAGAGGGCACTAAGTTTGATGATGTTGGCACGAGTGAGCCCCGAGGCTGTGATAACTTACTTAATATCTTGTTCTCCATGATTTTTGTTAGTGTGAAAGGGGTCTATTTTTGAGAAGTAGTAGCAAACAGAGGAATTTCAGACTTGTGAAGATGGGGGTGATAGGATTAGAGTTGAACCTACTAGCCAAAGCATTGAAGATTTTAATCAGCCTCTAGTGGAACAAGCTTAGGATTGGGGGTTTCAGTAATTTCATAGCCAAATTACATGGTCATGACCCCTCCTTGTCTAAGGATTTTGGAAAAGCTTGGAAAGAGGATAAGTTTGAGGTTAGAGGTATGGAAATTGAGGTTTCTGAGTCCACCATTTCCTTGGTGATGAACATGAAAATGGATGGGCTTAAAAATTTTAAGGACATAACCCACAAAGAACATGAAATTGAGTTTTTCTTTGTGGGAAAGGAAAGTTTCTCTTTCTTTACGGATGGTATCATCAGTTCATGTAATCTAGGTATTTGGAGAGATGTGTGCCTTCAAATCATGAAGTACATCACTCTAGAAGGAAAATAACAAAAATCTATACCCACCATATGACCCTTCTGAATATGTTCTAGCAAGGTCATGGTGAGCATCCCCTTCTTTCTATTTATGTCTCTAACTAACTCTTTGATGGATTTCCAGCAGGAGAAAGTGGAGATGCCTCTACATGAAGGGATCATTCTTCTGATGTTTGAAAATGGGAAACTTTTTTGATCTCTTCTTTAAAAGGTAAGGCGAAGAGGATGACCTCACTCTCACAAATTGCCTTAATAAGATGAAGGCTAGAAAATGCAAAATTGTGGGGGAGGATTCTGGTAAAGAAATGGGTGAGGAAGATCGTGGGGAAGCAAGAAAATCGAAAAAGAAATTGGGATGGTAATTTAAAGGGTTTCAAGGATTTGAGTAGAAAGGTCTAGTACTTAGAAGGGGTGCTTTAGGTGATGGAGGAAACCAATGTTGGTCAAAGGGAAACTATGTTGGATGTCATTAACGCTTCTAAGAAAATTTTCTCTGCTCAAGTGAAGTCCAAGCAAAGTTTTGGAACTAGAGTACCAGGTCAAAAAGCTGAGTGACAGGTTGGAAGGGATGGAGGAGGGCACTAAAAGAAGGAACTTTAACTTGTGTATCAAGTAGCGCCGAGGGTGCCAAGACTAAAGACAACACGATGGTAGCAATGAAGAATCTCCAAATAATTAGCTAGTGGTTCTGGACTATTGGTAGAATTTTGGTGAACTTATGTTGTTTTTTAGTTTTAGAGATTGGTTCTCTTTCTCTCTTTTTTTATCTCTTTGGTACAAAGTCTAGTTCTTCAATGTAAGAGTTAAGCATGTTTAACTCCTTTCTTGGACTTTTCTGTTTCCTTCTTGTTTGTGGGTTTCTGTTCCTCGTTTTGTAATGGCCCCTGGGAGCCGATCCCTGTTTTTACCTTATCTAATAAAAAAATAATATAATAAAAAATCATAAAATATTTAATTTTTTAAATCATGAAAATATAATAACGTATTTATATTCACTTTGATAAATTTAAGTTCCTATTTTTATAGTCCCTTACCTCTATGACTATTAATTTCAAACATAAGTAATGTATTTTCATCTTCTCAACAAAAATTGATTATGCATGAATCATTCTTTACATCTTCCTCCATGAGTAATTGTAGATACTCTCAATGTTATTTGTATTAATCTCGCTTTACCTTCGAGCATGAGAAGAACATAGCCTGGATGTTTGGTCATAAATTCTAATTCTCTTGAATGCACAACATCACATCACATGTTTCCTCATAGCATTTGGTTTTCTTCTTAATAACCCCTTGACGAAAGTTTTATTATTTTGGGAAATAATGTTTCTTGTAAGACTGACGGAATTTGTAGCATCAAGATCAAAATGTTTAATGGTATAATGAGGACTCTAACAGAATAAGACATGTACCGAACTAAAACTAAATTTACTTTCTTCAAGTGAATTAGACTTTATAAGCATTAAGTTCATAGGTCAAGGGGAAGTTGTAAAGGTTGATAATTTTCCTTAGTTGTAATGAAGCATTTAAAGGTTGGGAATCTTTACATATTGTAAGGGAGTACAAATATTAGTCAAATGGATATGGTATTTAAAATAGAAAAATATCATATTTTTTATGACATCTACATTCGGGCACATGAGAAAGAAATGGTTGAAGGTACTCAAGAATCATGAGTTACTTCCTAATTTTAAGTTTCAAGACTTGAATTTCTTCAAGCATTATGTTTTTGGGGAACACTATAGATATAAGTTTAAATTTGAAAGTCATGTAAATAAAAGTATTCTTGATTATATTCATTTTGATATTTGGGTTTGAACACCTTTAGTTTCGTATGGTGGAGCATTATATCCAATTACATTTATAGATGATTCTTCCAAATAAGTATGGGTCTACTTTCTTAAAATAAAATATGATGTTTCCGTACATTTAACAAATTTATAACTTTGGTTAAAAAGAACACTACCATATTTATCAAAGGTTTAAGAATAGACAATGGAGGAAAGTTCACATCTTTGGAATTTCAGAAATATTACATTGAAGTTGGGATTGAAATGCATACAACCACCAGCTATACTCGACAACAAAACATGGTTGTTGAATGAATGAATATGAATCTTCTAGAGAGATCAAGGAGCACGCTCGAATGCAAATTTGGATAAAAATTTATGGGTAGAAGTAGTTTCTACAAATTTTTATGTTATAAATTGCTCAACATTGTTAGTGTAGGTTATTATTTATCATTTTATTTATTAGGATAATTCTTACACTTGTTGGGTTAGCTTGCTTAGGTGTACTATTTGTGTGGAGTTAGCTTACTAGTCTGTCATTAGAGTTAACTTAACTACCAAAATCGCTTAGTGGGAGTTCTTCACCACTGATTTAGGTAGTAGTTGCACTTCCCTCCTCCTATATGTACATCTTTCTTATTGAATAATTCAAGTCATTGTATTGTAATGTATTGAGCATTATGGATTATGATGGATTTCCATATATGGTATTTTAGCTCTTCTATTTTGCAAATATAATGTGGTGTGCTATTATCATCTGAGATCACAGCTTGAAACAATCTTCTTATCATTATTTTCATGGTATCAGAGTGATAGATGATGTAGACATCCATCTTCTCTCTTGTGGGGGAGCTATTCTGGTGGAGCCCAGTGTTAGTTTGTCAGTGTTCAAGTAGTTGATTTTGATAACTCATACAGATTTGTGGTGTCACTCTACCCATTCTACAGTCCGGGAGGGTGTGGTGTTGATACTGCTTCTTTGGGTTTCATGTCCTTGCCTTATTACCTTGGCTTTTCTTGGATCGTGACACTCCTATTTATTTAGATCTCATGTCCTTGCCTTGTTGCCTTGTTTGTTCTTGGATCGTGGCACACCTATTTATAGCAATTGATCAAATTATGTTTGGTGATTTTTTTTTCACTTTCGACATCACTCCATTGATAGTCTCCTTGCATGGAGCTATTCTAGTGAAGCCCAGTGTCATTTGTTTTTGAGTTCTATGATTGAGTAGTAGATTTAGAACACAAAGGTGTGCACACACACTTCTTCAAAGATTGTACAAGTTTTGGAGTTGAGCTTCGAGGATATCTTACAGAGGATTTTTCCTCTCTACTTTTTTATTACTAGTTTTTGGGTACCTTGCATGTCCAATTTTCCTAGTTATTGTGACGTGGGTACCTCATCGTGCCTTGTTTTGGGACCCACCTTTTTTCCACCCACCTAAGCTATGCTTACGGGAGGGTGTTAGTGTAGGTTATTATTTATCCTTTTATTTATTAGGATAATTCTTACACTTGTGTTAGCCCTACACTTGTTGGGTTAGTTAGCTTCAGCATAGGTGTACTAGTTGTGTAGAATTAGCTTACTAGTATTTTGGAGTTAACTTAACTACTAGTATCGCTAGTGAGAGTTCTTCACCACTGATTTAGGTAGTAGTTGCACTTCCCTCCTCCTATATGTACATATTTCTTATAGAATAATTCAAGTCATTTTATTGTAATGTATTGAGCATTATGGATTATGATGGATTTCCATATATGGTATTTTAGGTCTTCTATTTTGCAAATCTAATGTGGTTTGCTATTATCATCTAAGATCGCATCTTGAAAAAATCTTCTTATCATTCCTTTCAAACATCTATTGTAATAGAATATGTGATTCTTGAATAGGTATCAACAGTGTCATCCATGTGACTACTTAGATTTGAATTTTTTTGGTTATAATGCTTATACTCTTACTAATAAGAATCAACATTTAAAGTTATACCCAAGATCCAAGAATTACATATTTTTTGAGTATGGTGAAGCAGATGGTGTTGAGGGATATAGACTATGGGATCCTACTTCCACCAAATCATCATCATAAAATATGTAGAGTTTGATGAATCCCCTTTCCTAAAATTAGATTCTAAAATGAAAAAAGAATAGGAACTTGAATATAAATTTGTCAAGGTTGAAATCCATCTATCTTCAGATACCAAAAACAAATAAATTAAACCATTTTTCAATGTTGAAGATGATGAAACTTTATAACAACATGAGGAAACACCTCATTAGATGGTATAGAGGTCACAACAACTTGAGGAAACACCTCCATATCCATTATGGAGATCTACATGAGATGATGAGTAAGGCATCCTCCTAGTAAGTACGGTCCCAATATTTCCATTGCTTTGATTTATAATGATGGAGAACCTATTTTTATCAAGAATCATTGAATGATTTGGATAGTACCAAGAGGAAAATAGAAATATAGGATGAGATGGATGCTTTGGAAAATAAAAGGTCATGTGACCTACTACAACTTCCAAAAGGAAAAAGTCATGTTAGCTGTAAATGGGTTTACAAATGAAAGATAGGTGTTAATAATAGAATTTAAAGGTACATGAATAGATTGGTGGTAAAAGGATTTGTACAGAAATAAATTATTTATTTTCATGATATCTCTTCACCAATTTTTAAACTTTTTTCAATTCAAGTGCTCTTAGCACTAGTTGTTTTTACTCTATTTGGACTTGGAGAAGTTAAATGTTAAAACAATTTTCTTGCATGGAGATTAATAAGAGGATGTATGTATGGAACATCGTAAAGTATTTGTAAAAAAAAAAAGATTTGTTTGCAAGTTCAGAAATCATCAGATGACATGAAATAGTCACCCAGGAAATGGTACAAGAATTTTATTGCTTTCATGACCATTGTGCTTACTTAAAGTTTTTGGATAGTAATTTTTTCCTTATATTGGAATTATATGTTGATTATATGCTTATTGTAAGAACAATCGTGGTAGAAATCAACAATTTAAAGGCTCATTTAGATAGGGAATTTGATATGAAAGATCTAAGAGCTGCAAAACATTTTTTTAGGCATGGAGATACGTAGAGACGTAAAAAAAGTAAGATTTGGTCATCACAAAATAATTATTTAGAAAAGATACTAACTAGATTTGGTATGAAAGATGTTAAGCCGCTTAAAATCCATTTTCTTCCCATTTCAAACTTTTTTCAATTTTTTTCCTAGAGAAGAAGAAGAAAAGGAGTACATTTCTCATGTATGATATGTTTGTGTAGTATGGAGCTTAATATATGTTACGGTATGCACAAGGCTTGACATTTCACATGTAGTTGGATTTATCAAGAGATATATGGAAAATCTGTAAATAACATTGGGTATCACTCAAGAGGGTGTTTCACTACTTATGAGGCACTAGTGATTATTGCATCACCTACAATAATAGTGGTGATTAAATTTTTGGATATGTTGATTCAGATTTTTGCAGTGATTTTGAAAAAAATCAACTTCTAGTTTTTTTACAATTTCGTGGACCTATCAAATGGATGTGAAAGCTTCAAAAGATTACTATTATGTTAACTACTAAGGTAGAATGTGTAAATCTCTATTATGCTTGTCATGAGGTAATTTGGATAATAGTCAAAGTGCTATTAATTTGGCCAATAATCTAGTGTATCACAATAAGAAAAATCATATTATAGTTAAGTACCATTGATTTACACAATTTATTGATGAAGGAAAAGTAGCACTAGAAAAGGTCAACACTAAATAAAATTATGCTCATATGTTCAAAAACCAAGATTATTAGAGAAGCTAAAATGGTGTTTGGCTTTTCTTAGCTTGCAAAAAAGGTGATGAGTTACTTGGTGACTAACTAAAAATGTGAATATATGTTAGTTAATCTAATCTAGAATACCATGTAAATATAGTACATAAATGCAAAGAAAGTGACTACGCTAAAAATGACCGAAGAAACTAATCTAATGAAAGTAGAAACACTAATATGCAAGAGAAGTATGGAAATGACTTATCTGATTTGATGAACTTGCAAGACTATGTCACATAATAAACATAAATAATCTAGAAGCATGAACGCATCGTGTGTAGATGTCCTAAAAGAAAAGATCTAGATTGATTCTCTCGGACTAAAGCACCTAAAGAAAGACGGGGTGCCTTGGAAAATAATATGGGCGCTCTAGTCTGTGAAAGAGGTCCAAAATTGAGTTTTACAGTGTTTGGTAGGTGGTTTGAAACCCTCATTGTGTGTTTCATTAGATTCATTGACCGCTCTAGATGTACCCGATAATCCAAGATGAAAGAAAACATGTAAAAGACTAGAATAAGTATCAAAACCCTAAAAAGGGAATAATACAAATGAATAGGTTAGACTAAATTTAGTTGCCACAATAGGCTTACTAATTAAGTTTTAAACTACATTTCATACCCAAATGTAGTTCGGTGTGTGTGTGAATCATGTGGCCTATGTTCTCTTGTGTCATTCGTACTTTGGGAAGTAGCGAACAATAACTAGATGTAAAAATGTCATTTTATGGTGGATGGAATAGAATGGAATCCCCTCATATGCTTCGTGATGCAAATTAACCAACCTTGTCCCTTGTGATGGGGCTAAGTGAATGTAAATGATATCCAAATGCCTTTGATAGATGTAACCCTAAGTGATGATAGTAGTGACTAGTGCTTAGTCCCTCATTACGGTCTCATAACTTTATATTTATAGGGTTCTCTTGATCTAATTTATTAATTAACCCTAAAATGGCTAACCACCAAAAAGATAAGAAGCTAAAATGGAAAGAAAGTTCCCAAAAAGTGGTAGGAAATTTCAAAAGGTATTGGGGTGCCCCTGTTGGGACCCGAGCGCCCATGGGCATCCCATTACTAACCTAGGCACCCCAATCAAAGAAAGGACTAGAAAAAGCATGGAATGACAAAAAGATCATGGAGCATGGAAACTATAGATGAAAATGCACAAAAAAAGTGATGAGAAAGAACCTAGGGTGGAAACGCACGCGTAGTTTCGATGTGATGTACCGTATGGTTAGTATGGTGTGTTGCCGTAAAATGTTATTTTTGAAGTTGTTATTGCCCCCATTTGATTTCTTGTTTCCCATACGGTCAGACCTACAAGGAGAAAATTATCAAGTATTCAAATATGTATGTATGTATGTGTAAAAACTCAATATAAAATAAGCATGTGTGTAAATGTAAAAATCGTGTGAATGTAAAATACGTAAATGAAAAATTTAAATTGAACATGTGCACCTGATCCATGTTGAGAAAGAGAGTGTAGAAGGATATCTTGTACTATTGGGGTTTTTGGGAAATCGACATCATAGGCCGAAGAAGTGTAGGGAGGAATTACGTTGTATCCTCTAACCTTTAACTACTTCCTTGAACATGTGTGAAGAGATCTCTATACTCCCTAGTTTTTTCGGTGATTTGACGATACATTGGCCAAAGTAGTGTAGAGAGGAAATCCATTGTATCCTCTAACTTGTAACTACTCCTAGAACTCTAAGGATAACCATGTCCTATAAAATCCACTGTGTATGGGGTTCGTAGACTAGCCTGAACCCACTTGATGTATATAACCCACAATGCCAAGGGCGGAAAGTACACTCGAACTAAACCAAAGTTTTGTAAAAGCATTATGTATAATGTAAAACCCTAATGATGCCCCTATTTAGGGGCATGTATGTATCATCATGGGTCCTAATTATTAGTGATAGGAGAATGCAGCCCAAATAGAGGACTAACCACATGTAATCTAAAACTCTGCCTTGTAGGGAAGGGAATGCACTTGGTAGAAACCAAGGCATGCATAAACAAGAAGGCTAGCCAAATAAAAGTGTTATTAAAAGAATACATGTATAAAGAAATGTGTAATCTATGCAAGGATAACCATGACAAAAAAGCTACCAAACATAGCAATAATTTAAACACGCAAGAAGATAGAGTAAGTTACACGAAGTGGGTCACAAACATGGTACATCACTCATGATGTCACAAGACATACAAGTCCATAACAATCACATACAACAAACAAGTGTAACTAAACATAGGGTAGAAGCCCGCAGATAAGAGAAAACAATAATGATAATGTAACAAAAACAAGTATGGAAGTAAATATCCTTGCATAACAAATTTTGCACATAAAGCACCCGTTAGCATGTTAGAGAGATAACTAGTATGTCAAAAGCATGTATAACTAAGTAATATAAAGCACTAAATATGAAATTCAACAATAGCACCAACGAGTTATGAAGATGGATGCCCCCAACGACAAGTGTAGGAAGGGTAGAAGGTGAACATCTATGCTACGTATAAGAGACCCGTCTTCAAAACTAAACAAAGGCGTAAATGTGCACGTGTGTATGATATAGACAAATGACATACAAGTAATCTAACTAACATTTGTAATAAAGAGACCATCAACAAGAAAAAGTAAGCAAGAGTAAAAGTAACCATAATATGAAGTATGTTATGGATGGAATGGAATGAAAAATGGAGTGATAGGGGTCATATGCCTCTCAAGTGAATGGAAGTGTATGCAGTGAGGTTTATCTATTTTCCTCCTCAATAGTCAAGAATGAACTATAAATGAGAGTGCGTCATCAGGAAATGGTCAAAGTGTATGTTGTGTCTAACACACTGTGATGATTTTGTATGTGTATTGATGAAATGTGACCTAGAAATTATGTGTGCGTGAACCTTATAGCCTAAGTTTATATCACAACAAGATTAATGTAGGAGTGATGATGTATCCTAAAGCGTATATCACTACTAGATGAATAAATGGGAGTGGTGATGTAGCATAAAGTGTATACCACTACAAGATTATAGAATAGGTGACCATTTGGCCTATAACATATGTCACTAACCTAGGGATGTCACATAATTAAATGTTGAATGATAGATGTGTGATTATGATAAGGTCTATTTGATTTGTAAACCCTCGACATTTGAGTATGGATTGAGGAACTAAAGTGTTTCATATGGTAGTGAGTTTATAACATAGAAGATGATGTAGCATATGTAATTAAGATGATAAATGACCATGTGATAGGTATGTAGTGTATAGTATTAAATGCAATATGTGTAGTGTGCCTAAGAGCGTATATTATATAGGATTCAATGTTATGTGAGTATTACAAAGACTAGTATGATGAATGATGTATAAATGCGTAAATGTCAAACATAAATGTAGAAAGTATGGTGTATGATGTGTAATGTGTGAATAAATGCAATGTGTAAGCCCTATAGTTTAGTGTGTGAGGTTCGTGTGTAGTAAACCCTTAGTAGTCAAGTGTGAATTAAGCATAAGAATGTGTCATCAGGTGGGTAGAGTGACAAGAGTCACCTACCAAAGACCAAGTTTTCGTTTAGCGGTGGAAGCATGGTCGGAAAAAGTAACAATAGGACCATGTGATTGTGGTGGAATGTACAATGTGTCATGATCGCTAGTATGAGGATTAGTTGTTTTAACAAAAGTAATTGGTTGGAGCTTATACTTGAGAGAAGGCCAAGTAGCATTGACTTTTAAGGGAGGTTACTTAGGTTGACTTGGTGATATAATATATGACTTATTAATAGGTGATTGTGAACTTATATTGCTAGGTGATTGACTTGGTGATGTCATAGATGGCTGAGTAGGAGGAGATAGTGAACTAATTGTGAGAGGTTTTTGCTTAGGAGGTGCTTGAGTAACGCTGGCCTGATGCTCATTAGATATAGATGAATCAGATTTAGGAACCTAATGGGATTTATCATTTGTATTAGAATGTTGTGTAGCAAAGGAAATAAATCCTTAACGCTCTAGATGTTTGATTATTTGTGGAAAGTGTCCCAATCACTTTCATTATGTCCATTTATTCGATGATAATTGCAATATGAATGACCTTGATATTTTGTTAACCAATAAGGAGAATAGTAATGAGTAGGAGGTAGAGTGATCAACTGATGACTAAGGAGTTGAATAAGAATTTCATGTTGCATATTATTATGCTCAAATATGAGGGGCTCAAGCAATGACATGTCTTGAGATTTGGTTAGATGACATGTAGTGGACATAGATTGCATATAAGATGTAGAAGGAGCATAAACATGCAATTGAGAAGCATCCTTAAGATGTTGAATTTTAGATTTGAGAGATACAATCATGGATTCCATGGCCTTAAATTGATCTTGAAATAAAGCATGTAGAGCGTGGATTAAGTCCAATAGTGGTTGATTAGATGGAGGATCACTAGGGTTTTCAAATAGATGAGCGAATATAGGACTTATTTTGTATGGCAACATATTGTCATCAAGATACAACATGTCTAGGGATCTTTACAAAGTAGCATGAAAATTAGGATATCTCTTAAGTAAATCACATAAAGTAAATTGAGTAACTTTGGGAGCCATGATAGAGGGAAAATGAGGATCCTAAGCATGAAAGACATCGGGTTCACTAAAACTATTAACTAAAAATGTGGAATAGTATTAGTTAATCTAATCTAGTATAGAGTGTAAATACAATAAATAAATGCGGTAAATGACTGAAAAAATGACCCAAAAACTAATCTAATGAAATTAGAAACCCTAATATGCAAGAGAAGTATGGAAATGACTTAGCTGATTTGATGAACTTGTGGGACTATGTCACAAAATAAACATAATAATATGGAAGCATGAATGATTGTCCAGAGGTCCTAAAAAGGATAGATCTAAACTGATTCTCTGAACTGGGGCGCCTAGAGGATTGAGGCACATGTGGGTGCCCTAGTCTAAAGTATGGGTGCTCTGGTCTATGTAGGAGGTCCAAAATTGAATTTTACAGGTTCGGTAAGTGGTCTGAAAACCCTCATTGTATGTCACATCAGATTCGTTGCACTACACCAAATGTCATTGATAATCCAAGATGAAATAAATACATGCAAAAGAAGAGAAGAAGTATCAAACCCATAAAAAATGAATGCAAATGAATAGGTCGATCGACTCGGCCTCCACAATAGTGGGCTTACTAATCGAGCATTATACTACATTTAAACCCAAATGTAGTTTTGGTGTGTGTGTGTGTGTGTGTGTGTGTGAATCATGTGCCCTAGGTGCTCTTGTGTCAATCACACTTTGTAAAGTAGCGAGAAATAACTAGATGTAAAAATGTAGTAAAATGGTGGATGAATAGAATAGAATCCTCTCATATGCTTGTGTGATACAAATTAACCAAATTGTCCTTGTGATGGGGATAAGTGAATGCAAATGATCTCCAAATGCCTTTGATAGAACATGCCTAGGTGGATGATAGTAGTGACTAGTTCTTGGTCCCTAATTATGGTCTCATAACTTTATATTTATAGGGTTCTCTTGATCTAATTTCATAATTAACCCCTAAATGGATGACCACTAAAATGATAAGAAGCTAAAACAGCTAGAAAGTGCCCAAAAAGTGTCGGTAAATTTCAAAAGGATCGGGGTGCCCCTGGTGGGACTAGGGTGCACATGGGCACCCCATTACTAGCCTAGGCTCCTAATCAAAGCTAAAATAACATGAAATGACAAAATAAGACTAGGCATGCAGGTGCAAGAGATTAGGAATGATGAAATAAAATAAAGTAAGATGTCCAAAAGATGGGGGTTAATTAGTACTTTCTTCACTCAAAACCTTCTAAATAGTAGTATGAGACTAGGACTAAATAATCTCTAAAGTGCATGATTTTGTGTCTACGGTCGGCAAGATATCAAGTAGAATTTTTTTTAAGGTGGATATTTTTAGATATGTGATAACGAATTTGAATATTAGATCCCTTTGTGGTGGAGTTTGTAACAAAAATTAAAGGATTCAAGCTATTTTTTCTAGAAAGACAAATTCTACCATATTGTATTTGTAGGAAGGAAAATCCTAATGGCATTTTTCACTCTATTTATTTAGGAGGAGGAATCCTTATAATACTCTACCAATTAGGTGTATTTATCCTTATGGAGATCCAAAGTAGCTCAAAATGAGTTCACATGTAATATGTTCATCTTGAGTTAATAAAATCTTGATATCTTGCACCGTTGATGTTTCCTTAGCTTTTCTATTACCACAAATATTAGGTGTTTTATCTAGATTGCATATTTGGTATTCTATAGATTTGTTTTATGTCTATCTCTATAAATTGTTATTATGATATTTAAAATTCTAATTATCAATTAATGTAAGTGTGTGATTTCCTAACATGGAAAGCTCAAATTTATGCACTATGATATATATCATAAAAAGTTGGTTATTCTATTAAGTGACACTAAATTATTTGATATTTTATTTTTTTAATTTTGTAATTATATTCATACATATGATTTGAAATTTTATTTGACTTATTTTGCATGCTTAAATGCATATTTCAATAGGATTGTTTTATCAATTATAAATATTCTTTTTGCATCTACATCATATCCGTAATTCCCACATTTTCAAAACCAAAATACAACAATAAAATTATCTAATTTTTTATTTAAATTGTTATATACATGACACCACATTAGATTACTTAGACAATACACATCACATGATATGTTTGCACAAACATTAACCCAAATAGATAACATGAAAATATATGATGCACAACAAGGACACTTTTTCCCAAATGACAAGGCACAACATAACAATCCAACTACAATATAAACTCTCATATAGGCACCATCCATGACACAAAACTTTCTTGGTTTACATATTTATTACATTCTTATTTCGTTATTGACCTTAATCATTTGATAATCACTTGTTATGTAGTCCTTCATTTTTCTTCAAGCTAGACTACATTATCTTTATTTTGCTTAACATTTTGTTGGTGATGATTCCATCTAATTTTTCTTGTTTCTCTTATCACAATAGAATTATGTATCCTAATTATTGGTAGGAACATATGTGCATAGATGAGACTACTAGTGTTTTCCTACATATTTTTTATCTAGGTTGTATGTTCGTTTGGTTTTGTAATTTATCTTTGATGCAACCAGAAGGTTCAAATGGAACAAAGGAAGTTTATTAGTTCAAAGGTAAATAGATTACAAGTTCCTTTCATGATAACATTTAGTCACTAGGGTTACGCTATTTTGTTTTTATTTATTACGAATAGTTGTATATTCTAACTACTTATCTTATATACTTAGTTTGCATTAATCATGATACATAAGAGGATTCTCCATGAGTCAACATAATCAATCCTCAAATTTCATTTTTCTTAATTTTTAATCATTTAAAAATATTGATTAAACCATGTTGAGGGGTTTGGTGATTGTGTTCGTCCCTTACAAATCTCAAGTTTCCCCATTTACTAGGTTAAAAGTTCACTAAGGGGACATTACATTACTTTTATTTTCTATAATGTCATCTTAGTCATCTTAGAATGTTAACATCATACAAGTGTAATAAAATTTAACAAGAGTTTCCAAAGTCTCCTCTCATGTTCTTTTAACCCTTAACTCATTACGTTTGACTTTGTAATGACATATTGTGAAAAAACTAAGGTGCATATACTATTTTCCCTTTACTTGATTTATGAGGGCTCCTAAGGGGTATGATTTCACACTTGAACCAAGATTGGATTATTACTAGGAAATTTAAGTATTAGATATGTATTACAAGGTGATATGAAATTATAATTTTATACACCCTATGATCTTTTAGTGACTACCCTTCTCATTGGAAAAAATATATTAGTGTGTGTGATTAATCCTAATTCCTGTAAGAGGTCTACATTCGACTAATTTCAATTGACACTAAAAATGGGCCTACACCATACCAATAGGAAAAACTAGATAAAACAATCATTCCTACCTCACACCCTATGCACAACCGTGGGGAATCATACCAAGATAACACCCTATTTGTGAAGAGATAGAGTTTCATGCATAGGTATCTTACAATGTGGGTTCCACTCATGGTTTAAATCCTCATTTCATAGGTACATAACATGATAAACACTAATTCCATGGAATAAATCATGAGTTTTAATTTACATTAGGTTCAACACCTCATTAGGACCAAGTCTAGAGGTTTATACTAGATACAAGATTTGCAAAGTGAAACACAAGGGCACAACCCATCATCATGAGGTTCTATCGAAGCATGACACCTAAGAGAAGAACTATTAGTTGGTAAATACTAGAACCCATACTTAGGATGGTCATGGTCAGAGTGAGGATCATTCAATCTAGAAGGAAATATCAAGTTGTTCTTAACCGTCTAGTGTCAAACATCACCTACTAATCACACAATAATTGAGGGAATATGCACAATTAAAGGGTTTAGAGCACAATTCCATTTTAATTTATATAGAGATACTTCTTTCTACCCTACTTGATGTAGGTTTCACAACATAGTTATAAATGAATTCAAGAAGAGAATTAAGTAATATTTGGATAACTCTTAAAACTCGATAACAAAGAACAATTACATGTTTATTTAAACTTCATGCATGACAAGGACAATATTTTATTTGAAAGTAATAGAAGGATGAAACTTTATCAGTAAACATATCAATATATATATATATATATATATATATATATATATATATATATATATATATATATATATATATATATCATATACAAATTACAAAAATACACAAATAAATCACAACCACACCATTTCACCATCTTATTTGTACCTACAAAACCATGTGAGCATGAGTCAATGAAAATTGTTGGCATGGCATCCACCTAAATCCAATATAATTATCGTTTTTAGTTTTCCATTTACATAATAACAATAATGCACATGCAACAAGAGAGGGTTAGGTACATATATTCTTTTCATTTCATTTTATTTCTTATCCAAGGGAGGAGAGAGAAAGAGATAGGGAAGAGAGAGAATAGAGAGAAACATTATTTTTCCAAAAGTCACATTTCACATAACAAGCCACAAGGAGAGTTTCATACAGTTATTTATAAGTTTTCATGATGGTTTATTGTCTTGACTAAGGTCATACGGCCTTATTTTACATTTTCCTACTAGTTGTGAAAACATCTAATTTTGCTCGGAGGCTAAGGGACCACATTTGAAAAATGTCTTCCGATGGGCAGATGCACAATGGTTAAGTTCCATGTGTATTCCTATATACCCAAAATTCATAAGAAATGACAGAGTTTGGAAATGGTGAATGGTTTATGATTGGCGGCTATATTTCCAAGGCCATCAATCGTAATTGTGCTAGTTGCAACTAAAACCAATTTTAGCTCGAGGGATAAGAAACCTCATCCAAAAATTGACTTTCAATGGATGGAATCTCCACAAAAAGATTCCTACATGCCCTCCTATATATGGATAATTCATCGGGGTTGATGACCGAGAATGGGAAAATGGGTTACAAATGGCGATGGGTTTTCTAGAGCCACCGATCGTAGTTGGTCCAGTTTGACCAAGTCAAATAGTGATCGAAGGCCTACAAAACCCCTTTGGAAAACTAGTTAGAAATATGTTTTTCTCCATATTGAATATTGTAAGATATTTTATAGTAGAAATACTAGAGGTTTGCAAAGGCGGAAAAACATTCCTTCACTTAGGGTCCAAACAAAGTGAGACAAAATGGAAACCAATTTTTCAATTTTAAGCAGCTTCCCAAAAGTGCAAAATGGGGTACATGGCTCCTAGAGGGGTGGGGATGAGAGCAAAAATGGTCAATTGGGGTCAATATAAAACTTGATGTGACTCCCCACATAACAAGAGACACAAAAAAACTCAACATCTCTTTTGGGTTTCAAAATGTTGTTTTGCAGTATTTGAATATTGCGGTTTTTCTAACTTTGCAAGGTAGACAAAATGGTTGTTTTAGTTAATGACTCATCTAACTCTCATTGGTACCATTGGACATAGAACCTAATGACTTCCTTTACTAATTGCATTCACTTGGAAATTTCTACAAAAATTCAACAAACGTAAAAATTTCTAAAATTTCTAAAATTTAAAATATAAAGTGCATACCCAGAAATGGTTCCATTCCATGAGGCCACGCTTGGCTAGGTAATTTCTTGGGAAATATTATAGCCTTATCTAGAGCACCATTTGTGCATATCCTACAAGTAAGGCATTACATGGGACTACATATGGTTGAATCATTTCATCTAATAGTCCACGTGCCTTGGAAATGCTCCCACGTCTCGCATACATTACTAACAACGACATTTACAACTACAACATCTGGAAAATCTTAAATTTTCTCTATGCTTGACTAAATACCATACCCTACTCTACATCTCTTATTTTGGCACAAGCTGGTTTTATGGCGGAAAAGGTGATATGATCGGTTGCACACCTTGAGTTGTATTGGTGACACAACAACCGAGAATGGAAAGTAGAGGGTTTCACACAGAGGGAGAGTGAAGGAGATAGACGTTGTAAAGAACCATAAATGGGGTAGTAGGAAAATCACTTTCAAATTCTTTGACGATAAAACCACTACAAAAATAAAGATAAGGAGCAGAAGGAAGTGGTAGCCGATGTCTACCAAAGAATAGTGCAAAAAGGTTATAATGCACGTAGAATAGCTCGTAACTAGAATGAGTAAAATCAATATAGCTAAACAAAATGCCCGAATACAAATCCTCCTATTTCTCAATCTTTTCCTCTTTCTTATTTATACAAAAAGAAACCAACGAAAGTAGTATTTCCTCTCGTAACCAAATGAACCCGCTTCAAATATAGATACAACTCCAAATTGATCAATTTGTGCATAGAAAAATGACATGATATTGGGTTTTGATTTCTCTCGGTGTGCATGACTTATTTAACCCATAATGGTACTGATTGAAGGATTGCTATTAGTTTTAGCTCTGCTTAGCATAGTTCCATGTAATGTTCTCGATTATATGCACTTGATGCGACCATCCAATTACTACTAGCTTTACCACGTTAACTTGGGTTCCAACATGGTTACTCCTCTGGACCTCAAACAAAGTGCTATTATTTTTATGCAAGTGAAAAAGATAGATCTAAAGCCTTTTTGGGATACCCATACTACCCCCTCATCTCCTTCCACTTGTCCACCAACCCACAAATCCCCAAGTTTTTTTTTTTGTTTTTATTTTTATTTTTTTATTTTCATTTTGTTTGTTTGTTGGGCACTACAATATCCTACAATGAAAACATATTTTGGTTATCTTCTTGTACATCCTTTTTTATTATAATATTACACCTTTGTTTAGACTCATGAGCATATGAAAAATTCATGAATAATTGAAATGAAAATATGATTACTTTTCATAAAGGATGGTAGTTGAGATCCTAAAAATACACATTTAACTTACTTAATTTGTAAGAATAAAAAACACATAAAAACCATATAAGAATATGTCTACATAATATAAAATGAATCATCACCGTGTAAATTTTTAGAATCATTTCGCATAATATAAAATGAATCATCAACTATAAATTTTTTTTTAAAACATGAAAATATAATTATATATAACATTCGATCGTAGATAAAGGTAAGTTCCTATTTGTATAGTACATTACCTCTATGCCTATAAAATTTCAAAGATAAATAATTGTGTCCGAATCATTCTCTACATGCTCCTCCACGAGTACTTGTATGAGACCTCTCAATGTTATTCGTACTAATCTCGGTTTTACCTTTGAGCAAGAGAAGAACCTGCCCATGCTTGGCTATAAATTTTCATTCTCCCGAATGCACAAAATTCTTACTAGAATAGACCTCCTAACTTCTTCAACATCTACGTTCTTTGATATTGTTTCATCAAAATATCCATAATATTGTTTTCTTTCTCAATTTGAGTCAGAACCACGAGGAAAGTAATACCTACCGGGTTCCTCTACAGCCATGTCAAGATTTCTCCAAATAGATATTATTTCAAGGAGCACCATGCCAAAACCGTATACATCCACTTTCACAAAGAATGGGTAGGCTCAGATCCATTATGGAGCGAAGGGCAAAAAAAGGTCCCCAATTGTGAAGTAATGTAAACATGGAAATAGCCAATAGAAAATATTCAAAATAGTTAAATGGCATTACACTCGCTTTGTAGTTTCTTCCATCATTGTATTCAAGAGAATAAAATATCTAAATGAAGCATGTAAGCAATCCAAGAAGAATGGGTATGAAATCCAATTGGTTTGGTTTGAATATTAATCCTAACTTGTCCTTGCCCAAGGGAGAAAATGATAACAACCTCCAATATTGACTTATGCATTTACTTGTCTCCCTTTCAAAGAAATAACACCTTCAAATCTTGACTTTTACATTGATATATCTTCAAACCATCAAAATAATGAAGCACTTATTACATTGAGGATTTTAAGAATTGACACTCAAAATATATGGTTCACTCTTATACATTTTTCCTTCAAGTTTGAAGAGGCCAATACAAAACAAAATTCTAAATATATGTTGACTCTTATTTAAGTTTAAATTATTAGTGTTGAATATATAAAAATAATTTTCAATAAATTATTTGGACACTTTTACTTCGATAAGTTTGAAACTTTCTAAGGTAACAATATTTGATAATTTTTGAATCAAAAGATATCATATATATGGATAGATTTGATGATGTCATTCAAACCTAATTAGGAAATTATGTATGTAAATTTTTCTATGCATGTTGTAATGGAAATAAAATGGAAGGTAAAAGAGTTGTTATGCAAAATTACATGTACCAATAGTTTGATGCATGAATATTATTTCTTAGTATTTTTACAAAACATTGTAAATCATTTATTTGTGTAAAGAGTTTTGAAGTGTGGGTTTATATTGATAAAACATATTATTCAAAAAAATATTGTGGCCACTAACTAGATGGAAATTAGACATATCTATGTGAAAATATGACCATTATATATCTACAATTATTATTATGAAGAAAAATGTTGGGTAGCTTAATTTTACAAATTGAGTCGTAAACCACCATGATAATTTTTCCAATAGGATATCGTACCAAACATTACCCAAAACACATATATTTCTTGCCAATTTTTCATCAGGTTTATCACTAAAGTGGTGGTCTAAATCGACAACTTTTACAGGGAACGTTTACATATTGTTGACATAAACAACAATGATAACCTAACTCGATTATGCAAATTACAGTTTAGAAAGAAAAAATTAAACCTTAGATAGCTACTCAATTTTCCATCATGGTATTGCATTTTATTCATTGCATATTCATGCATTTTTTCCTCCTTGATGCATAATCATTTACACATATAATGTTTTGTATATGTTTTGAAGGTAGAACAAAATTAGATGCCATAATTAAAAAAATCATTACTATATTCAATTATAGAAAATAGACTTGTTTACATCCATGGCATAGAAAGTGTTGGGTTTTATTTAATTTATATTTTAAGTCACTCTAAAATTTTATATGTGCCATATACAAAAAAAAACTTTTTATTCTCTATTTAGTAAAGAAAATATGTTCAAACTAATCAAATGAATCTATTTGGTCAAGGGTTTATTGTCACGTCGGCAGCACCTCTTGCATTTCATTGGGAATGTTTATGAGAGAGGGGGAGTGACCAAACCTAAGTGATCCACAAATGGACACAAACTATCAACACCCACATTGTTCTCTATCAAAATAATATCAATTCAAGAATGAAGCAATCAATACACCATATCATAAATTGGTTCCAACTTGGATGTCTCTTGGGTAGTAATTTGAAATGGGTATAAGAAACTAACTATAATTTTCCATTTATCCCACGTGATGATCTATAAGAAAACATGTGTAGATTAAGGTCTTGTATTGATAAGAAAACTGAAATAGATGAACTAGAGAAAAATATTGAAATTTAAAATAATTTAGGAATGAATACACATGTGTCTATGTAAACAAAATTTCCATTTGAGAACTTTATTGGAGAATGAATTGGGGTGAATATGCCATAGGAAATGTAATTTTGAGTTAGAGAGGAAGGAGCATAACTTTTCCAACTTCCACTTTGAAGAAGGAGGTGATAGAATTCGAAAATTTTAAAAGTCTCAACCACATTAACCTAGTTGTCTAAATAATGCCATTTGAATTGATAATAGTGATATAACATTATTATCTTCTTGTTCAAAGTCTTTATTGATGCATGTTTTGATGTGGGATCCAATAGTTACTTTAGGGTGACCCTATACACACAAGAAAGTGTACGATATATTTGGGTGCACTAGACTCCTCGTGAATTCGTAATAAGCTAGTTAACGTAGAGGATGAAAGGATAGTTTTGGATGGGGATATGAATAGTGTCAAGATGGTATGAGTCGGGTGTAGGAATGCAAGAAAGATAAGGATATCCCTCTACATATGCTCTCGAGAGAGCAATAATTTCTTGTGTAGGGAAATAAAAATCACGTGAGATTCATCTCGGTAGATGGTATAGTCAAGGATGATAGCGGCATAGATCCAAAGATATATGTCCTAATTGGTGAAGGTAGAAATAATAGGTTATGCCACTTTGGTAAAGCAGTCATTTCGAAAGGTTGGCCCCGATCTAGAAAAGTCATGTGGTGAGTATGATGGGAGTTGCTAGACATGTTGAGAAAACTCATATCTCCAATGGGATCAGCTATTTAATTAATTTCAATTATTATTGTGAATATTTTCATTACTTTTGAAGTTATATAATGTTTCTAATTAACATATACAAAAAGGATGAAATAATATTACAAATGGATATTTTGGTTTAATTAACTTCCAACATTAAATCCACAATTCAGAATAACACTTTTCAAAGTGACTATTGATCTACCAACTATCAAAACATAAGGGATAATTTGCACTTGGATTATTCTTCATGGATTTGGAAGAGTTTGGGTGATATGAGTGCAGGAATATGCTTATCGAGACTAAACATGCCTTATTACTAAAACTGACATCTGAAACAAAACCTAGTCAAAATCGTACAACTAGGTTGAAAGTGTTTGTATGGTCTTCACCCTTCTGTATGGTCTTGGAAATACTTGGAATCTGGGTTTACAACTTCTTAAGTGCTTCAACTACCTAGGAATGTATGTTGTTATGTTTTAGTCTTCTTTGTGTACCTTCAAGATGGTTCTATAAAATCTTCTCAAACCCTAGAACCCTTATAGTGTAAGAAGGAATTCATATAAAACAAAGTTAGGTGGATTTTGGGAACCCCTATTCACCACCGATATCGCCACTACTCCAAAGAGGGATCAAACCACACGTCATTCTCCTAGCATGTAATATCTACTATAGTACAATCAGAACTTGACAACCGTGTTTTGAAAAGGCTTTGTTTGAGTTTCACTCTTACTAAATTACTTTGGAACAATCACTTTTCTTTATTTTAGAATGAATATGATGACTCCTATACCTATAAGGAGACTTCATACCTATAGAGGGTGTTTCCCTAATGGATTTGCATGAGTTATTTTGTAGTTTAGGAGCTTCGGTGCCTTTTCTTCTTTATTTCACATGAGGAGTTCTTAATGTTCTAGTTTATCAAATGAGATATGATTTACTTTCTTATATATTCTTCCAAAGGATAATATTCCATGAAAGGTCGAACAAGGGGATATATTTTCTCATAATAATGTGATAGAATCAAAATAATTAACCCAAAACATCTATCTAAAACCATATAGTAAAAGGTCAACGTACAACCCAACTGAAAATAATGCTTTCAACCATGAGGGAAAAACATGTTTTGACTTAATGGGTTGGAGGATGAATGATTATAGGTGTTTTTTATGCAATTAAACTTCGGAAAATGAGGACAAAGGGGTGTATAAATATAATCAAGTAATCGAAGAACTACCAAGGTGTGTTACAAAAGAGTGAGGAGAGTTCATTTGTACATGTAAATGTGTAATGTCAATATTAATAGTGTCTAATGATAGATTATTAAATTTTATGGTCTACATTTGTCCTCATTTAAGTATGAAATGAAATTACATGCTTAAAGGAAAAGAAACCTGATTCACTAGACACACTTTCTATTTATTTGCAATAACTCTATTTTGTAGTATCTCATTGTGGTGGAGTTGGAAACTTGGCATGCTCCAAAATGAAACCTACAGCACAAATTATATTCAATTCCCAAGATAGGAAACTGAACTTTAACTTGGTAGTTTAAAACACTCCCTAAAACTTAGGTCATGTTGGTGCATTTTAATGGGTTTTAAGGTAAGATGAGGATCTTAGTAGGGTTTTAAATCCATTAACAAACCTACATTGTCCCAAGGAAACACTCAAAATGTTTTTTATTGAAGAAATAAGTCTACAAAGGTTTGAAATACCATGTAAAAATCTTGTATAGGTTATGACAAGTCTGTAAAGATTATGAAAGGCTTGTAAGATATTTAGAAAATCCTACAAGGATATAAAACAACTCAATATAATTGAAATATGTTTGTAGGGGATAAAATCCCATCTACTGGTATGAAGGGATTTTTAGACATTGTTGATAGGTCTACCTAGGGTATATAGGAACCACACAATCTCAAATAGTGATTAAACATGGTATTCATGCTATAAAACTCTTGGTAAGTTGTAGTCCTTTTGGTCATACATAGGTCCAAAATTGGTCATAAGGTGTTTTACAAATTTGTAGGGTTTTAGAAGATCATATGATAGGGATAGTAAGTGTATGGAGGGATTTTTCATCAAAGAAAACAATGAAAATTTCTTTGAATCATCTTATATTAGGTAGATTTTAGGTTTATGTTACTAAGTGCAGAAAGTACCTAAAACTCAAAATATGGTAGATTTTAATGATACATATGCCAACAAATCATAATGTTAGGATTGTTACATGTAGCATTGGATAACCGCTCCTCCTTTTTCCAAATGAAGAGTCCTGCTAGCAAAGACAACTAAATAAGGAATATTAGACAAAATGGAATGATGGGCTACTCGACAAAGGACAATTCCAGAATTCAAAGGGACTTCCTTGGAGGATGTTAGCTTGTTTTAAAACAATTAAGTGCTTTGATAATAATGATAAAATAGACAGTGATAATGGTAAGGATAGAGTGAAAACTCAAGGTTGAAAGAAAAATCATGTTCCGCTTTGTAGGTGGCCCAAGATAAAATGGTGAAAATCTAGACAACTTCAAAGTAATCATACCAAATTTAGTCTTGATCGCTTGTCATATTTTGTGGAGGAATTTGATTTGTTCCTCAATTTCCTTAATATCATGTGTGAATGTAATGTCTAACATAGTAATCTCATGGAGGATTTCAAAATGTTCCCATGTAAATGGTTGCTTTGGATGATCGAGAGGTCATAAATTCTTGTAATAGGATGTGATTGGCCTGGAACAATCATCTATAACAGAGACATAATTGCAAGAGACAAGTTAAATCCAAAGATATACATAAAATTTGATTAAAATGATATGATTAATAAAAATATACTGATGGATAGGAATTTAGGTGATTCGGAGGAATCACTGACAATTTAGTTGAATCATGGGTGATTCAAGTTAATCGTTAGTGATCACCGTGAAAAGACTAGTTATCTCGAAAAATGTGAAACTTGATGAAAACATAAGTCTAAATTGATAGTTTCTAAATATAAATAGATATAAGGGATGATAATAAATCAACAGAGTCTCACCTTACAATGTGGATGAGCTATGGAACGTCTGCAAAGAATAGTGATGTTGATCACCTGTTGTTAATTTCCTATAGAGATTGTTGAGGAAAAAGATGTAAAAAAGTGATGTATTGCTAGTTGTTGAGGGTACTTGATGTTTTTTCTAGGCTTAGAGATTACAGGAGTGGGAGAGTCACTACTTGGCTTGAAGAAAGAGATGTATAGAAATTCAAAATATTTCTTAAGATCCCTAAAATAGGAATTGAAACTTCTATTTATAATTGATGTCAATTTTTTTAGAATCATCGATGATCCAAAAACTCAGGAAAAACATTTAGAAGTGGTTGAAACCACTTCCTAAATGGTAATTTTAAGTATGGGGATGAGGGAAAATGGTTGGGAAGAGGTTAGATGAGTTGGGGAGGTTAAGAGGTTGGGATAAAATGGGTTAGGGATGGTTTATAAATGGTTAGGTGGTTTCGGGGGTTAAGGTAAGTTTAGATGAGTAAAATATGATTTACGAAAGGGTAAAACTTTATTTTACAAGGTGAGGGGAATGACTTAGGTAATTTTATAATTCTAGGTATATATAAATCAATGTGCATATGTGGGGAGTAGGTGGGTGACAAAAACCCGATGTCTACATTTGCCCCCTTTTGTCAAGTGGTTTATGACAGAAAAATTGTTAGACAAAATGGTTTGAGATGGTTTGCTTTGTGTTTGGATGGATGATTCACCCTCAAATTGGGGGTGATTATGATAAAGTGTAATGATCACTAGTTTGATAAATTTGATTGGATAGTTTTGACATGTGTGTTTCATTTTAAGTTTCCCCAAGATGAGGTATAGAAACAAGATTAGTGATGTCATGGAACGAAGTGATAGAGAAATGTTAGGAAATAAGAGATAAAATATGCGGAATAATCCCTTACAAAATCGCAACAGTAGAAACTAATATGCAGAAAATATTACAAATCTCAAATAAAATTGTAGAATAATTAACACAACACAGAGAGACAATATTTAACGTGGTTCACCCAATTTGGGCTATGTCCACCAAGAATCACTTGCTCGATTTTATTACAAGCCTCCACTCTCTCAATATAATACCCAGATTTGTTTGGAGCTATGCTCAAAAAATTCTACTGAAATTCACACCCGAATTCAAAACACATCTAATACATTTGCTTGTTTTTCTATCATATGCATAAGACCATATAAATAGACAACTGCTTAAGCAGTTTTACAAAACCATGGGTATCAAACAATGGGTAAAAACAAAACCATCCCATAAACCTATGGGTAGCTCAAGAGGCGGTTTTACAAACCAATGGGTACCGAAAAACCATGGGCCCAAAAACAGCCCATAACAGTTACCCATTACCCATGGGTTAATAAACCACCCATGAAAATTTTCTTCGGGGGCTTCGCCCCCAAATCCCCTTCAATTGGGGGCTTCAACCCCTCGAACCCCCCTGACCCACTCACCGATGAGCGGGACCACCGTAAAAATACCCGAGTGTAACACATGGAAGGTGTACCACACTCTAACATGAAAATAGGCTCCACAAACATAACAATAAATCAAAGGATTCATTTCCTATAGATGTATGATTCATAGGAATAAAATTTGATTGCAAAAAGAGACCAAGTGTCCAAGTGATAGGGGATAAAGGGCTGATGTCCTATAGACATATGGCTTACTCGGATGCCGAGGTCACAAAATAAATTCATGATGGATTACCGGTATAGATTAGATTTTAATGATCTTTGGCTTAGTAATCAAGGCATTTGTTGATTGGTTGGTTTATTGATGTTGTGATGGATTCAAGAACCTCAAAATGAGGCACATGTTGGACAAATGTTCCAGTTGGATGAATTTGATAGTTTGATGAGGTCAAGGGACCAAAAATTGACATTTCCATGAAGGTGGGCTTACACACACAATAAGTCAAGTGATAGGTTAACCAAATTATTCTCGACCTATAGACATATGACTTAACAATGAACAATGGAAAATGAAAATGATGGTTTGATGAGGTCAAAGGACCAAAATCGATGTTTCCACAAAGGTGGGATTACGAGGTCGGGAATTCAAGTGATAGGAGAACTAATGGGTTTGTGTCCTATAGACATATGACTTACGCGACAAGGAGGGAAGATGAAAATGATGGTTTGCGAGGTCAAGGGACTAAAAATTGATATTACCACAAAGGTGGGCTTAGGAGGAAAGGAATTCAAGTGATAAGGGAACCAATGGGTTCACATCCTAAATACATATGAATTGACAAAGACAAGATGATGGTTTGACAAGGTCAAGGGATGAAAATGATGTTTCAGCAAAGGTGAGGCTTATGTAGGTAGGAAGTCAAATGATAGGGAAAACAATGGGCTCATGACCTATAGACATATGACTTGGAGGTGATGAAAACTGTTTTGAGAGATAAAGGATCAAATAAAATTCCTAGTGGTGATTAGGGGAGTAGTGCTCAAGGAGGCATTCACTTGATGAATGTCAATTTTACTGAGTATATGTGATGTTTTTGATGTATACGACTCTTTTGAATATTATTTTTGATGTATATGTTTGATATACAAAGTTTTGGGACTCCAGTGATGTATAGAGAAACATTGATATGATTATGATTTTCATTTTGATTTTGATTCATGATCTATTTGTTGACTTTACTTTAATGTGATGTTTTTAGATGTGGTAATGTAATATTGAGATGTGATCATGATTGTATGGATATCAAGATAGATGTTGATGTTATATAGATGTTGATATATATGATGTATTATTGATATTTTGATTTTAAAGTGAATTTATTTTTTATCAAAATGTTCCATAATCATGGATATTATTAAAACATAAAGTGATTAATTTTATACTTGGATTCGATACATATGTGATGGGAATCATCATATTAAAGGCTCTTACAATTTTTGGTCTTATAATAAATGTTAATACATGACTAACACTAGGTAGTTACATGTAAGATCTCGGATATAGATGAAAGCGGAATGTATACCTTCCTAGGACATGGGAAGGGTTGACATATGTAGGATGTGCAGAGAGTAGGTTCTCCTTTCAATGGTTTCATAGGGAGATGCCCCAGCTATACATTTTATTTTAATGCAAATTGATCGATGTGGGGATTTTGATTTAGTGGGAAAGCTTATCAATGTAGGAATATTTCCTAGGATGCTTTTCTTGATATTTAACTTTTTGAAGGCTAATCAATGGGGAAGCCTTTTTATATGGGTATCCATCCTTTGAGGGAGTGGTCTACAATTTTTGAATTTTTGATTTTTACTTTTGGATAGCCTTCCTTTGAGGGATCGATCTACAATTTTGACATGCAACTATCCTTCGAGGGATCATTATGCTCTCTTTTGACAATATGATTTTGATAACTTGATATTTTTCCCTAAAGAGGATTAGTCTATTTATTTTGATATGATGTATCCATATATATTTTTACTTTATTTTATGCTGAGGGTAGTCCTAATAGATGATTTTGTGGAGTGGAAAATGTGTGCAAATACTACACATGTGTTCTCGTAACATGTCTTTGGTTAGTAGACAAGGTGTATGAATGTAATGATTGTAGGGCTCCTATAAGATTAAATTTTCCATGTGAAATATGAGATAAATAGAGTCGTGATGCTCATCTTTAAGGTTTTTGAGGATATTGATGGAAAAGAACATGTTTTCAAATCATTACAGTGATGAAATGAAGGGTTGGTGATGGAATAAGATCTTTGATGGGACTATTGTCATGATGGTGAGTGTGTTAAAATTAGAAAGGAAAAAAGTACAAGGAATTCAAAGGTTTCTTTTCAGGTGTACCATCAAGGGAGTCCAAGTGGTAACCTCCCGACCCATACTTGTGAGTGATGACATATGGACCGATCCAGTTAAGGTGAAACTTTCCATGTTTACTCCTTTCCATAGTAGTGACATTTTTATTTTCTTTGAGAAGGAGATCACCTATATTAAAGTCATGATCTTTGACATGTTTTTATGTGTGCTTGATGCGCTCTTTATAGACATGATGATGTTCTAAAGTTGTTAGACATCATTCATCTAGTAATTCTAATTGTGTTAGACATTCTTGATGATAATCCTCATCAGGGATAAAATCTCTGAGGGATACATGGAGTGATGGGATTTAAAATATTAGGGAAATCTATCCTTGGAGCCATAGACTATAGAAATTACATGTAGCACCTGTAGGAGTATCCCATGCTATTACCATAAGCCCAAAGGGAAAATGGTATTTATAGATGCCAATTATTTCCTCGCTTGATCAATAGATTTCATGATAATTTTCTTAATTATTTTTTTCAAAGCCTCAAATTGTCCATTTTCTTATGGATGATAAGTCAATGAAAATCTTAGTTTTATGTTAAATGTGTCATATAATTTCTTAACTTCTTTATTCTTAAAGGATTTTCCATTATCACTGACTAGCTTATGAGGGATGCCAAAATGACATATGATATGCACTTGGTAGATGAAATCGAAACAATTTTTTTACTTTAGTAGAGATTAAGGGGATAGACTCTACCCATTTAGTAAAGTATTCAATAGTTGTGATGATAAAGTGATGTCATTGTGATGAACATGGGTTGATGAGGCCAATGAGGTCTAACCCCATCAACAAGAGAAAGGTCGAGAGATCTTGAGAGGGTTGTAAATTCTAAATGGGAATGTGAGTGAGATTATAATGTTGTTGACATTTAATGCATTTCTTGACATATGTGCAAAAATATTGATTGATAGTAGGCTAGTAATAGCCCATTTAAAGGACATGCTTAGCGATATTGACCTCAATCCCACAACCACATATTCCTTTCATGGACTTCTTGAAGAGTTTCCTCATTTTTCCATCTTGACATCCTAAGAAAATCCCTTTTCATTTCATCTCATTCCGATGAACGGTTCATTTTTATGCTCAGTTCAAGTTCAAGATTAATTAATTAATATTTTAATTAATTTCCTCCTATTTTCCAAAAACAAATGAATTAATTTAATTTGGGGAAAATTAATTATTTATTTTTAAAATATTAATTAATATTTTAAAAACCAAAAAGGGAAAAGCTTCTTCCCGATTTTGTCGTGAATGCCAAATTGGCTCTCCACTTCCTTTTTTCCCTTTTCTAAAAGCTTTCATTTTCCCCACTTGTGGGAAATTCCCTTGTTATTTGCTCAACCCAAACCAGATATCATATGGAAAAATATATCTCCCATTTTCCCATGTGGAGAAATGGAGGGGAATTTCAGCCTACTTTTCCATTGTCATGGGAAAACGGTTAAATTCTTCCCTATTCCCTAGAAATTAATGCCCACTACCCAAAGAAATTGGAGATTGGTTATTAACGGGAAGAAGGAAGAAGTGGTTACAAATCAAGAAAGCTTCTGGGATATTCATAACCTCTCTCTAAGAAACTCTACAATGAAAAAAAGATGTGTAAGAGAAATATTGATAGAGAAGAAGATTTGAAGCTTTTTATTTCCAAATTTTATTATTTCCCTATGAAGAAACATTTTTCGAGAAGGATTTTTCCCATGATCCTAAGGTTTATATGTTTTCAAGGAGATGATACACAAATTAGAAAGAGTAAAATCATGCATGTACAAGAGAGGACCATGGTCATGCAAATTTTTGAAAAATCAAAAATACAAAGATTCAAGGGAAACAGTAAATTGCATGTAAAGTTATCATGAGAATACCATTGGCATGCATGCAGCCAAAAATCTGGCAAAGGAGTTGTACACATCAATTGGCCAAAATCCATCATAAGGCACATGTCAAAGAAAAGTGAAAAAAAATCACACATTAGCAGGAAAAGGCAATCCATGCACAATATTTCAAAGGCAAAATCAAAAGCCCAAATGCATGCAAGAAAAGCAATAGATCATCAAGCATGAAAAAAGTAAAGCACACAAGCATGGGGAAAAAAAGCCAAACAAGCAGTTTTCAAGGCCAAGGCCCAAACAGCCACAATCAGCAAAAAAAAGAAACAATCAAAGGCAAAAAAAAAAAAAAAAAAGTAAGGAAAGGTCAAAAAAGCAACATTGTCCAAAAGCCAAAGAAAAAAAACCATGCAAAGAATTGTAAACAATGCCAGGTAAAAAAAAGACATAAAAAGGAAAAAACATTCAGGCAACACCAGAGGATAGGATGCAAAATTTTTAAAAAAAAAACAAATAATGACATTAAAATAGTAAAATTCACAAGCAAAAAATTCACAAATTAAAAATCAATTAAAATACCAATAAAAATCAAAAGAAAATTTCATCATGCTCATGCACATTGCAAATAAGAGGATTATCATCAAAGATTAATCATTCCATGTTCCTTCCAAAGATGATGACTAATGCATTCAAGCCAATAAATATGGCAAATAATGAAAAAAAAAAGAAAATTTCATAAGCCTTTCAAAAAGAAGATCAAATGCCATTAAAAAGAAGATTAATCAACTTGCAATAAAAATCAATTCATGCTACAAACAAGCACTCACCAAAAACAACATTTAAAAAATTTTTTTAAGGAGGTAGTTCGGTTTCAAGGCCGAATTCATTGATTTTGGCTTGATTTGTAATTTGAGCTTAGTCTCAATATTTTATATTTTCGAGCTCATATCTCAAGATCTCGAGCTCATATTACCATTTTAAAAAAATTGTAACCTAGAATTGCTCTCTTTATTTTTAAAATAATAATAAATATAATAATAAATAAAGAGCCATATTTTTCCTTGTGGTTACGGTGGTCCGAGACTAAGACCCGACACCATTTTTTGTGCTTCCTTTTTTTTTTTTTCAAAATTCATAATGGCTGAAAAAACCTAACAAATCTATGGGAAAGTCAAAGAAATCATAGAAAGGTCAAACAAGTCCACACTTAAATATGAATTCCAAGGGATCATTCCTCCCACTTCTATCAAATCTATGCATATGACAATATCATCACAACACCGATCTTGGCCACATCAATGTAACACAATTTTGTGATCGGGTGAAAGCCGAGGGGAAAACCATCTTCTCGGATAGACTCTATCATAGTGGTCTACCTCAAGCAACAAAATTTTTTCCTATTTTAGTGCAATGCCCTGAGCTAGTCATTGCCTGCACGAAACATTATGATCCCGAAAGGTGAGGAATCTTCAAGGATAATCATGAGCCTTTCCTTTTGATCACACCAGAGCACATCAAAGAATTTCTCAACATCCCCGATTTCCCTGAGAATGTTGACATCACTCAAAATCAACACAAGAGTTTTGGGATGAAGAACCCCTCAGGTGGACCAAGATGGTCAACAACAATTGGCTAGTGACCAAGAGGACTCATGTTGACCGGTTTCCCAAGGAATTATACCACATTGAATTTGTGGAGGAAATCGGTGATATGATCACTCTTCTGAGCCGAGTCTTCGGTCTCCCCTCTGCCAAGATTTTTCACCCATGGATGTATCAGTTCATCTGCATCATCCTTACAAAGAGAGAATTTGTAGATTGGGCCACCATCATTAGTGACACTCTCCACAAGTAATTGATCGAGGTGAAGATGATTGGGCATTTCTACATGACATCATACCTAACCTATGTGGTGGCTAAAAGGAAGTTATTTTTGGGGTTAGAGATGAAAGGCATCATGGGTCCTTCAAATAGTGTTTTCCACTATTATCCACAATTGAGTTTCAAGAATAGCTCTCATCACTTTAAGAGAGTTAATGATGCTTTCATCTTCCACGTGATCATAGAAAACTTGAATAGGAATCTGGAAGAAAGATTCTCCAAGGATGCCATGGTGGTCATTTCTCAGTGGGGAACATGGTTCATTCAGTTCCCATCCTTTTCCTACATTCACGTGAGTGGATTTGTAGGCACTCCATGGAAGCTTCCCAAGTATGTCAGTGATAAGTGGGCATTAATGGAGCTTGCACGAAAACTTTTCCAAGTTCATTGTCTTCTCAATAAAAAACATCATTCAGCATCCACTTCCCAATCCAAATTGGGAATACCAATGCCCAATCTCTTCAGTGCACAACTCATGGAGAAGGAGTTTTCTCTCATTACCATACATCCATTTGTGAAGAGATCCCAATTTGACATCAATGGATTCATGCAAAAGGCTCTCGGAGTGAAGTACCAACACCATCCCACCATGGAAGACTTTTGGTCTTCCTTCTTACTCAAATGAACATCACAAGTAAGAAGGTGAGAATTCTCCACCTGACCCTTGCTCAAATCAAGGCCTTCCACATCATAGATCCTCCAGATTCATTAGTAGATGATGGTGATGATTTTATTGATCCCTCATATGATGTTGTTTCCTTCACTCCATTTCCCTAAGTTGATTGGACCAAGAGAGATGAATTCTCTCTTGATGGCAAGAATCAACCATTCTAGAAAGGAGCATAGCCTGGTATGAATGAGAACTTGTAAAGTTACCATCCATCCAAGTTCATACCCCAGATCACATAAAAATTTCCAACACGAGGAGGTCTCCAGTTGACTAAAACCTCTTCTCAGTCAACCTCCATGCCATCAACCCATACACATCAAGCAAGGAGAGAATGGTTTCCCAAATCCACTTCTCCAAAGAAGATGTCACGAGGAGAAACATCCAAGGGTCCTGGCCCTATTGAAGGAAGAGAACGTGTCTCGGGGTTTTCCACTTCAGTAGAGACTCATCTACTCACGTTACTTGATAGTTCAAGGAAGCTCATCATAAACACTACTCAGCCATGTCATGCACAAGAGTCTACTCAAGTGCAAGTGGTCCAAATATCAAATGCTCCTAAACCCCTAGTTCACAAAGAGGTTTCTCAAGGTTTCCTTGAGGTTCAAGAGGTCGATGTCAAAGTTATTTCCCAAGGATTGAAGTTGTGGAAAGAACTCTTGTAGAATCCAATGATGTCGAGAATGGTGTGAATGTTGCTTCGACTCCAGGCTTCTTGTGTGCAGAATTGGTCAAGGAGACCCCTTCTTGGGTTGATTGTGAAGTCAAGAAAAGAAAGAGGGTTGTCAAGGCAATCAATATTGACTTTGATGCCCTTTCCAAGCTTTCAAATGATGTCATCCCCAAGAATCCTAAAGTGTTCTCGAGAATAATGGTGGATGGAGATGGAAACAAATTTACAGATCTTGCCATTCCCAAGTCGAGAAGGAAGCGTAATGCCATGACATCTATGCTGACTATGAAGTATCCAAGCTTGGACTTGGGAAGTCTACATTGGAAGTGACATGGAAATGGCCCAGATTTCCATGGATATTGTGTTAAGAAGGCTTGAGAAATATAAATCTCAAATTCTCAACTCAAGGCCGAAAAGAATCAGTTGGTGAATTATGTTCAACATTTGATAAATCCAATATCCTCCACTTTTCCAGTACTTGATGTAGTGGCTGCCCCCGAAAGAAACACTCAATCTTTCAAAGGAGGTAAACACTTTGGCCATGTCACTAAATCCTGGCTTTTGAAAATTCTCATTTTTGGGAGAAAGACAATCAAAGTGGTCATAAAAGCTCCATGAAGACATTAGTGCATACCTAGATCCAATCCTTTCTTTTAAGGAATATTTTTCTTCTAGCATATCAAATCTAGATGAGATATTTCCTAGTCTACAAGAGATGATGAGTATGGAATCTACAATTCTAGCCATTGAAGGGATCCTTGAATTTGAATGCCGAGGGACACACTTTCTATGGTGTTTACATCTCAAGTCACGGAAGACGCTTTCTCAAGATTCCATGATTCATTACGAGAGCATATGCAATGAAGCCTTCACTTCACTCACCTCAATTCATGAGTTCATAGCTGAAATCCCTTGTGATTTTGTGGATGAGCATAATCAAAGGCATTCATCAGAACATGTTGAGGAACAATTCTCACAATTGTTTAAGGACATGTACATTCCTACCATCAACTTCTCCTCTACTTCAATGGAACGTTGTATCAAATTGAGGAACCTTGTTTGAGGATGCTCAATCAAAAATGATCAACCTAAATAATATGCCAGGTAGGATTTTGGAATTGCAGTGTTCTGTGAGGTTGTGCTTCAACCGAGTGAACCTCTTGAAGAAGAGAAGATGTTCGAGACATTGGAAAGGTTCAAATATTTTCAATTGGAAAAGGTGGCAAAGATCCTAATTTCACCAATGGGATGAGGAGATAGCATTCTAGTATCTAACAAAGTGGGAGAGTCCATTTCTCATATGATTGAGATAGGTGGACCCCACTTTAATGGATAAGGCATTGGGTCTTGTTTTATGTTTTAAAATGATATTTTAAAGTGATGTTATTGTTAAACTCATTTTTAGCAGACTTTTGATCACTTAAGTGATTTCTAATTTCAAGTTACTTTTTAAAAGTTAGTTGAAAAAGTCAAAGTCACTTAAGGTGCCCTAATTTAATGTTCATGTAAACCCTAACTACCTTGTAACCAACTTTTGGGTTATAAAAGGAAGTTAGGGGCTCATTTGTAAGGGTGACTTTGAGAGAGGAGAAGAAATACTTTTGTGTGCAAGCTTTGTTTCAAGAAAGAAACTTTGTGTTCTTTTGTGAAGACATTTTGAGAGTTAATGAAATATGAACTTTGTGTCCCATTCATTATCTCTTGTAGCATTTGATGTTCTTATGTTCATTAGATGTTAGTGTTTAAATCTTGCATGTGAATACTATCTTTGATCTTATTGTCAACATTATTAATTTGTTGTTCTTGTTCACAATGATTAAGCTCTCTATATCTATCTACTACTCATGTGTGTTCCCTTTCATTTATTCTTGTTTAGCTGATTCAAACTCCATTTTATTTGAGTTAGTTATTCATTGTTCTTCTTCTTCTATATGCAATATTAGGCTCTATTTTTACCTAACTATTGTATGCTCCTTCCATCCATTCCTTTCCATTTCTTTCCTTCATTCCATTCCATTTCCCTCATTCACACTTCTTTCCATTTGATGTCCCAAAACACCCCCCACATACAATTTTGAATGTATAGATGTAAATATAGTTTTGGTTTTCAATAAAGGAAACCTCACCTTCATTGAGGAGGGACTTTGTCCCCTGATTTTTGCATGTCATTTGCATGCATGCAAATCCATTTGCTAACAATTTTTGGTGACTCTACTAGGGATTCAAGAATCATTAACCAATGCTTGGTTAAATCTTTATGACTATCCCCTCTGCACAAGCTCCAGTTCTTCAACCGAATCTTGTGCCCAATGAATATTTTCAAGGAGACATTATTTCCAACCTTCGGATAGTAGCTTGGGAAAACCATGAAAGTTTGCAGAAATTTGTGGTTGTTGATAGAGCCATTGATAGAGAAATCTACATTGAAGACCTTAGAAGAAGAGCACCCACACTTGTGGCCAAAAGACCTCCTGACACACGTGTTGATCATTGTTCATCGACGTGGCCCTCTTCCACCAAGGCAATAATCTATATGACTATTATAGGTAACTCACCTATCTTGCAACCAAATATTCTTTTTGCAGATACTCAAGAAGACATATCATCATATTTGAGGCAAGCTATTTGGGAAAAGCACACAATGACTATCATTTTCATCTTTCACATCAATCATTATTGATAATGAAGAAAAAATCAAGTTGTGAGAGTTGCTAGAGTCATTCAGGTGCAAAGAGATCAAGAAAGAGAGAAAGAGAAAAGGCTAGAGCTGATCAAAATGTGTCAGTGATCCTTTCACAATAAATATTTCAAACTAAGGAAGGAGGTTTACGCGAGGAGAAAAAAAAGGTCAATCTGATCCAATTTTTTATTTTCAAGGAAATTTTGGTTTCAAGTTATCTCCTCCAAGGAGGAACACTCTTCGTAAATCTGTAAGCCTTGCATCAAGTCCTAAAAAAACAAGGGAGGAATCACTACAAGTCAAGCACTTGTTCTTTCTCACATTGTTTTACCCTCGCATACAACCTTTCCCAAGATGGTTGCTAATGTACCATGGGAAATGCCATAGGCCCATTGGCCTTACCAACTCAACATGACCTCCCACGAGGATCGATGAAGATTCTTCCCAAGTTCAATGGAGATGGGAAGACTTCACCTGATGACCACATTTCCACCTTCTTTTTGCATGTGTAGTTTTTTCAGTGGAATATGAAGATGTTGTTGTTCACCTCTTCATTGAAACATTTAGACATTTTCATGGATTGGTTTCATCATCTCCCAATGGATGCATTACAAAATGGAATGATATGAAAACTAAGTTTGAAGACAGGTTCAAAATGGTAGAAGATGAACATGCCCTTTTAGTCCAACTATCTCAGGTGAAGAAAGAGCCAACATAAACCCATGAGGAATTTTGTGGCTAAGTTCAACAAAATGGTGAACAAAGTTCCTGCCGGAATTCACCCAAACCTTGATGAAAAAAAATGTTTCTTTATTAATGCAAACAACCAAAAGTGTGTTATCAGCTGAGAAGGGATAGAGTGGCTACTTTGGAACTTTCTCAATCCATGGCAAATAGAAATTGAGGATGACCTAATCATGGCGGGAAAATTCAAGAAAACTTCCCTCAAGGGAAAGAGTCAAAAACCCCAATGCTTCTAGAGACCATACTCACTAAGTTGGCTAATGATATGTTAGCTTTGAAAAAAAGTTTCTCAAAGTAGTAAACCTACTACTTACAAAGACATCCCAAGAAAAGGCTACATTCCCAACAAATCCAGAATTGCAGGCACTCCGATGAGGCTTGCTATTGAAGCAACTCCCACAACTAACTCAAAGTGTGATGTCATTGAGAAAGTGATGATGAAGTTGAGATCATCGAGGTTGATGAAGAAGAGCCAGACTCTGGGACATCTTGAACCTAAAGTCAAAGAGCCTAAAGGAGAAAGTAATAATCATTTCTTTGAGTACCATTCAAAGAAGAAGATGAATACAAAGAAATTGTAGAAGATATGAATAGTCAATCCTTCATGGTCTTCACACACTCTCAAAAAAAGGAGTAGAGTACCACTAAGGTGGAAGATAAAAAGAGCTCCAGGAAGTTCCTAAAGAATCTAAAACTAAGGAAACTTCCAAAGAATCTAAAATGACTGAGATTCCTAAAGAGTCCAAGATGACTAAGGTTTCCAAGGTCAAATCTATCTCAAAGAAAGGAGAACCTTTTCCAAGTCAATCAGTTGATAAATCAGCTACAAAGAAAGTTTCTTCTTCCACATCAATATCAACTAAGCCCAAAGCAAAGGTCAAAAGTGAGCCATCACAAGTTTGAAAGAACATGTATCTGAGACATCAAGTATGGTCATTTTTCCCAAATTTGATATTATTGATCATATCAATAAAACAAAAATTCCCATGTCACAAGAAGAGTACTTGAAGTCCAATAAGGATCAACTCGAGAAATTGGTCCAGTTTATCAAAGGTGACTCTATTGTTCATTCCTCAAAAGGAATTATAAAAACTCCCAAAGATGGGAAGACTCAAAATATTGTGGTGGCCACTACACCTTCAAATGAAAAGGTTGAACCTTTCTTTGTGTCCTTTCTGATCAATGGATGCAAATTAAGTAATTGCATTATAGATTCTGAGCTTTGGATAATGTGATGCCTACAAAAGTAGCACATGCTCTTGGTTTGACTTGTATGAAAACACTCGATCTTGTTACTCCATGGAGACAAAACAAGTTCCTCTGATTGGGTAGATTAAAGATGCTCAAATGGCTTTAGCTCAATTTCCTCAAAAGTGAGTTAAGGTAACCATTCTAGTTGTTAACATTCCCACTTCATATGGTATGTTGTTAAGGAAATTTTGTAGAGATCTGGGTGGTGAGATTCAAATGGACTGGTCTCATGCTATGATCCCTATCAAGGGAGAAATGAAGAAGCTAATACCGAGACTCGGGAAAAGTTCACGGTAACAAAAACCAAAGATCCTCACACAAGTCCTATTTCAAAACTCCAGTATGGGTAATTATATGATGACTACAGAGGTTCATGTGCCTTGAGGTCACTTTCCAAGATCCCAATGAGATCTGGACTCTTGAGTTCGATGGAAGTTGTTTCTCAACAGTTCTCGCATGTGAGTGGTGCTTATATCTCCAAATGGTAAAATATTTCCTTTTTCTTACAAACTCCAATTTTCAAATACTAACAACACTATAATATGAGGCATTAATCCTTGGCCTCCAAGTTGTAGAAGAAAAAGGGATCAAAAATTTGAAAGCCTTGGGAGATGCAGAGTTGATCATGAAGCAAGTAAAAAAATCAGTTTCAAGTAAAAATGATCACTTGAGACACTACAAAATAAAGTGTGGGATGCGATTGAAGCCTTCGATGATTTTTTTCCATAAAATTTGTCCCTCATGAAAATAATGACAAAGAAAATTCTCTAGTCTCAACTTCATTGATGATCCCTCATTCAGAGTTTGATCAAGAAAAATACACCATTGAAATGATTTTTAGGCCAAGCATTCTCGACAATGCAAAAAAATTGGAAAGTCTTTAATGATGATCAACAAATTATTGCCTTCTTAGAAAAAAGGGATAATTTTGAACAGTTGTACTTTGAAGGAAGTGATTCTACATTTCATGAATCGACAACCTCACCCATTCAAGAAAGAGTTGAGAGTGAGGATCCTGATGGCATCATTCAACTCAAAGGAAATAAAATTCCAAAAGGATTGGTTTCACTTGAAGAAATTTTTGATAAACATGACAGGTTTATCAAAGAGAAAGAGCAGAAGACCTATGAATTCTATTGACTATGAGGAAGTTGACATTGGTACCAAGGAAAACCTCACCTGGTCAACATTGGTAAGTGTTGCTCACCTGAGGAGTGCAAGAAATTTGTAAGCCTCCTTACCAAATATTTTGATGTCTTGGCTTACTCATATGAAGACTTGAAGTCTTTTCAACCTAGGGAAATGGAGCATGCCATACCTTTGAAACCTAGTGCAGCTCCATTCAAAGAAAAAAAAATATAACCCCAAGATAGTAGGGATGATACTCCACGAGGTTCAAAAGATGTTGATGCATGAATAGTGTTTCCTATTCAACATTCAACTTGGATAGCTAATATTGTCCCGATTCACAAGAAAAATGGAGAAATTAGGATTTGTGTGGATTTCCACAATCTTAATCAAGCTTCCTTGAAGGATAACTATCCACTTCCAGTCATGGACCATATTCTACAGTAGGTAGTAACTAGATCGAAAAATGCTATCCATGCTAGATGGTTTCTCTGGTTATAATCAGATTGAAGTAGCTAGGGAAGATCAACATAAAACCATGTTCACCACCCCTTGGGGTACATTTCACGTATAGAAGAATGCCTTTTGGTTTGATCAATGTCGCAAACAACTTTCAAAGGGCTATGGACATGGCATTCACAGATTATAAAAACAAGATCATCATAATATACCTAGATGACTTGACGGTTTTCTCAAAGAAGCGAGAAGATCATCTAAGAGATTTGGAGAAAATATTGCAAAGGTGCAGAACTTCATAGAATCTCCCTAAATCCAAAGAAGTTCATGTGTTTGAGTTACGGAAGGGAAACTCCTAGGTCATATTGTTTCTAAAGAAGGAACCAAGATCGATCTGAATGCATTTCAAGCTATCAAGAATCTTTCCTTACCTACAAGTAAGCCTGAGTCCACTCATTCTTTGGGAAGGTGAAATTTTTGAGAAGGTTCATGCCATATTTTTCCGAGCTAACCAAAGAAATTGCTGACATGATGAAAGGGAAAATAATCCTTCAAATGGTCAAAGGAAGGTAGGGGAGCATTTGAACAAATCAGGATGTTATTACAAAATCTCCTACATTGGTGTGTCCCGATTTTAAAAAGGATTTCATAGTCTATTTCTTATGCTTCCCCACACATGATCTCTCTCCATCCTAACTCAACATAATCAAGAGGGAATTGAATCTCCTATTGCATTCATGAGTTCTAGATTCAAGAAACATGAACTGAAATTACACTCCCCTTGAGAAACATGTGTACGTGGTGGTTAGAGCCTTGAAACATTTCAGATACTATGTGTTGAATTCTCACACCAAAGTCCTAGTTCTAGACACCACAGTTAAATCAATGTTGACACAACAGAACCAGGATCTAAAAGAGGTAATTGGGTCTCCAAGATCTAGGAATATGACTTGGACATCAAGCCTACCAAGTTGGTTCGAGGAAGAGGACTCTGCCAACTCATCACAGAATGAGCCAAGAAATGACCTTGAGGAAGAACCAGTTGAAGAAAGTTTACCACTGGTAGTTTTTCATCAATACCACAGATGAGTGGTATTCTGATATAGCTTACTTTCTCACATATGGAAATGTCTTGAGAATCGATGATAAAGAAAAAAAAGATCTATCAAATTAAGATTTTAGTAGGTACATCATTTGGGACAACACCTTGTTCAAGAAAGGTATTGATGGCATGTTCCTCATATGTGTTGATAAGGAACAACAACCCAGGTTGCTTGAAGCCTTTCACAATCATGCTTGTGGTGGTCATTTCTCTGGAGACCAAGAATACTCATAATATTTTTGAGTGCATTATTACTAGCCCACTATGTTTTTTTCGATGCTCAAAAATGGGTAGCCAAATGTGAAAAGCTTGTCAACAATTTGTTGGAAGACCTAAATTGGAAACTTTTCCTTTAAATCCAGTTGTCATTGAAGAACCCTTTCAACAATGGGGTTTAGATTTCATCGGGGTCTTGAACCCAAATTCTAGTGTTGGTCATACTCACGTGCTCATGAAACTGACTATTTTACGAAGTGGGTAGAAGCTATTCTGAAACAAACATCTACTGTGGTAATTTGTGACTTCATCAAAGAGAACATTTTGGTTCATTACGGAATTCCACAAAAGATCGTGATGGAAAATGCCACCAATTTTTCTTCTACGAGAGATGGTAGGTTTTTGTTATGGGTATGGGATATCTTTATCTCATTCATCAGATTATTATCCTCGGGAAATGGTCAAGCAAAATCTAGTAACAAAAACATCATTACTATCATGTGCAAAGTTGGTCAAGAAAATCAAAGAACTTGGCACAAAAATTTATATGATGCATTGTGGGCTGACCACATAACTCCCAAAAGAGAAATTGGAATGTCTCCATTCCAACTCTTGTATGGAACCGATGCTCAAATTCCCATTACATTGGAGTTACCGACATTACGATTGGCTCAAGTAAGTTGATGATGAATGCTTCACCAATGCGTTGGATAAAAGGATCATGTTCCTAAGTAAGCTTGAAGAGTAGAGAAGTCAAGTAGCAAATAGGATCGAGGAACACCAATCCAAGGTAAAGAAATTGTTTGACATAAAAAACTAAGGAGAGACAATTTCAAATCAATGACCTAGTTCTTCTATGGGACAAGAGGCGTGAACCAAAAGGAAAGCACATGAAGTTTGATTCATTGTGGCTAGGCCCTTTCAAAATCAGGCATTTCTATGTGGAGATAACACCTATTACTTGGCATATCTGATGGAACTCATTTTCCTCTACCCTACATATCGGGAAATATCTCAAGCACTATCAAAATTGAAAATGGGTTGTCCCCTATATGTACATAGGTAATTAGGGTTTTTTTCATTCCCATTTCCTATTTTTTTGTTTCCTCTCTTTTGTCATCCCATTTTTGTGCATCATCATTTTTGGGATCATGTTCATTAAATTTTTGGGTCTAGGTCCATTGTTGCATCCATGAAGTCCTTGTCCCCAATAAGAGCCAATTGTTATCAACTAATTTTGAATTGAAAAATTATTAAAAAATTTTGAAATTTTTTTGAAATTTTGAATCATCTTTCATCTGTCAAGAGTTTCCTCATTTTTTTGCCCTTCTTGACATCCATTTTGAAAAATCCTTTTTTCATTTCATCCCATTCCGATGAATTAATTATTCATTTTTTTTATTTAATAAAATTAATTTTATTAAGTTTTAGGATTAATTAATTAATATTTTAATTAATTTCCTCCTATTTTCCAAAAATAAATGAATTAATTTAATTTGGAAGAAATTATTTATTTATTTAAAATATTAATTGATATTTTTAAAAAAAACAAAAAATAAGAAAAAGCTTCGTGGATGTTGTCGTGAATGCCAAATTGGCTCTCCGCTTTCATTTTTCCCTTTTCTAGAAAAGCTTTCATTTTCCCCACTTGTGGGAAATTCCTTGTTATTTTCCAACCCAACTAGATATCATAAATGAAAAATATCTCCCATTTTCCCATGTGGAGAAATGGAGGGGAATTTCAACCCACTTTGCCATTGTCATGGGAAAATGGTTAAATTCTTCCCTCTATTCCCTTGGAAATTAATGCCCACTACCCAAAGAAATTGGAATTGGTTATTAACAGGAAGAAGGAAGAAGTAAATGTTACAAATCAAGAAAGCTTCTAGGATATTCATAACTCCTCTCTCATGAAAATCTATGGAAAAAAATACACATGTAAGAAAATATTTGAAGAAAGATTTGAAGCTTTTTATTTCCAACTATTTATTATTTCCTTGTGAAGAAATATTTTTCGAGAAGGATTTTTCCCAGGATCCTAAGGTTTATATGTTTTCAGGGAGATGAACACATGAATAGGAAAAAAGGAAGGAAATGAGAACCACATTCATTGGAAAGTCATCCATTTACCATGCAAGCATAAAAGGAAAGGTCACATGCAAAAGCAAAACAAAAGCATTATGCATGCATTAAATAAATAATCACCACATATTGGCCCAAAATCCATGTAGGAAGGAAAGCATTTTCCATGGGCCAAAATGGAAAATTTATTCAACCATATTACGCATTCCACAAAAAGAATCCAAGCAAATCATCAAGAAAAAAAAAAGAATAATCAAATCATGTCAGTCAAAAGAAAAACAACGCAAATAAAAAAAAAAAATTCACACAGAGCATATCAACAAAGCAAAAACATGTCAAAGAGGCAAAGACAAAAAAGGAAAAGCATTGAAAATTTGTCATATTTCACAGGAAATTTCAAGATAAATAAAAATCCACAGGAAGCCATTTTATAAAGTCCATGGAAGATAACAATTTTTCAGAAGAAAGAAAAAACATTGTTCACGCAATCAAAGAAAGTAATAATAAAAAACATGTCACCAAGGCTTTAAAAAAAATCCATGCATTTGGTCAAAAAAGTAGAATAAAAGGTCAAATTCAATTCAAAAAAACACATTTAGACAAATTGAAAAGCCATGCTAGTTAAAGAAAGAATGCAAAGTCATTTCATCAAAAAAATTATGCAAGTGAAGCCAAATAAAAGCCAAAAAGTTTCAACGTAGAAGTCCAAAACTTCAGATTCATACACACAAATGTAAAGACAATCCAAACATGCATCACCAAAAAGAAGAAGTGAAGAAATAATTATCCAGCTCACACAAAAAAGTCATTGAAAATTTTCAGTTACAAATTAATCAACATAATAAAACTAATTTGGTGCTATCAAGCTTGCAGTGACTTTGAAAAAACTTTTTTTTTTCGTAAAAGTAATTTTTAGGTTTTTTTCAGGCCTTTCATAAATTTTGGCTCAATTTGTAATTTGAAAAGTCTCAATATTTTTTGATAATTCAATTTTGACTCAGCTCATCATATTACCATTTTGAAAAAATTGTAACCCAAATTGGATTTATCTCTTTATTTTAAAAATAATAATAATAATAAAATAAAGAGACATATTTTTCCTTGTGGTTATGGTGGTCCGAGACTAAGACCCGACACCATTTTTTGTGTGCTTGCTTTGTTTTTCCTTCAAAATTCATAATGGCTGAAAAACCTAACAAATCTATGGGAAAGTCAAAGAAACCCATAGAAAGGTCAAACAAGTCCACACTTAAATATGAATTCCAAGGGATCATTCCTCCCACTTCTATCAAATATGTATGACAATATCACTGACACCGATCTTGGCCACATCAATGTGAACACAATTTTGTGATCGGGTGAAAGCCAAGGGAAAACCATCTTCTCATATAGACTCTATCATAGTGGTCTACCTCAAGCAACAAATTTTCCTATTTTAGTGCAATGCCCTGAGCTAGTCATTTCTTCATGAACATTATGATCCCAAAAGTGAGAATCTTTTCAAGGATAATCATGAGCCTTTCCTTTTGATCACACCAGAGCACATCAAAGAATTTCTCAACATCCCCGATTTCCCTAAGAATGTTGACATCACTCAAAATCAACACAAGAGTTTTGGGATGAAGAACCCCTCAGGTGGACCAAGATGGTCAACAATAATTGGCTAGTGACCAAGAGGACTCATGTTGACCGTTTCCCAAGGAATTGTACCACATTGAATTTGTGGAGGAAATCGGTGATATGATCACTCTTCTAGCCAGTCTTCGGTCTCCCCTCTTCTAAGGTTTTCACCCATGGATGTATCAGTTCATCTACATCATCCTTGCAAAGAGATAATTTGTAGATTGGGCCACCATCATTAGTGACACTCTCCACAAGTAGTTGATCAAGGTGAAGATGACTGGGAATTTCTACATGACATCATACCTAACCTATGCGGTGGTGGCAAAGGAAGTTATTTTGGGTTAGAGATGAAAGGCATCATGGGTCCTTCAAATAGTGTTTTCCACTATTATCCATAATTGAGTTTCAAGAATAGATCTCATCACTTCAGGAGAGTTAATGATGCTTTCATCTTCCATGTGATCAAAAACTTGAATAGGAATCCAAAAGAAATATTCTCCAAGGATGTCATGGTGGTCATTTCTCATTGGGAACATGGTTCAAAACTTTTCCAAGTTCATTTTCTTCTCTCTAAAAAACATCATCAACACATTTGGCATCCACTTCCCAATCTAAATTGGGAAATACCAATTCCCAAATATCTTTAGTGCACAACTCATATGAATAGTTTTATCTCATTACCATATCCAATCCATTCTGTTAAGAATATTTTTCTTCTAGTATATAAAATTGATGAGATATTTTAGTCTAAAATATATGACAAGTATGGAATCTACAATTCTATCCATTAAAGGGATCCTTGAATTAAATGCCGAGGGACATGCTTTTTATGGTGTTTACATCTCAAGTCATGGAATACACTTTTTGATCATTCCATGATTCATTCTAAAAGCATATGTAGAAAATATTTAACTTCACTTTCCTCAATTCATGAGTTCATAGCTGAAATCCCTTATGATTTTGGAACCAGCATAATTAGAGGCATTCATTAGAACATGTTGAGGAAAATTCTCACAATTGTTTAAGGACATGTACATCGTTGTTTCAAATTGAGGAACTTTGTTTGAGGATGATCAATCGAAAATGGTCAACCTAAATAATATGTCGGGTAGGATTTTGGAATTGTAGGTGTTTTCTCAGTGAGGTTGTGCTTTAACATCGAGTGAACCTCTCCGAAGAAGAGAAGATGTTTGAGACATTGGAAAGGTTCAAATATTTTTAATTGGCAAATGCAACAGATCTTAATTTCACCAATGGGATGAGGAGATAACATGCTAGTATCTAACAAAGTGGGAGAGTCCATTTCTCATAAGATTGAGATAGGCGGACCCTACTTTAATGGATAAGGAAATGGATCTTGTTTTATGTTTTAAAATGGTATTTTAAAGTGATGTTATTGTTAAACTTATTTTTAGCAGATTTTTGGTCACTTAAGTGATTTCTAATTTCAAGTTACTTTTTAAAATTTAGTTGAAAAAGTCATGTTGGGGTTAGCACACCGGTTGTATAGATAATATATCAAATCTAAGCATACATGAAAATAAAAGTGGATATTCTACCAGAATAAATATACAAAACAAGAGACATAAATCAACACCATATTTAATGTGGTTCACCTAGTGTGGGCTACGTCCACTAAGAAACAAGCCAATCTATTATCCAAATCTTTGACAAGATATACAATGAATATTTATAATCTTCCACACCTCTCAGATGTACAATACTTTCTTTCTTTCTTTCAAGCTTTTTCTTCTTCTCCAAGAATTCTCTCTCTCACCAACTTTTGCAAGTTCTTCTTAATTCTTGTTAATTCTTACTTCTAAACCCTAGATTTTATGCTTATATAGGCATTTATAAAATTAGGGAACTTAGCCATGTAATTACAATCAATATATCTTCTTTAATGCTAAAAATAGATCTAATTCCCGAGAGTTAATTAAAACACTCATGCATAGGTAACCGATGTCGGTTTTCCCTAACCGATGTCGGTTCCTCCTTTCCTAACCGATGTTGGTCCTAGGTGACCAATGTCGGTCCCTCCTAACCGATGATGGTTACTGTGTTTTCCAGCAAGTTTTACATTGCATGCTAATATGAAGTAATTGAGCTCCACAACTCAAAAATATCCCACTTGGAGATTAATTACTGCACCATACATATACAATGTCATTCTTGTATCCTCAGCTTTTTTTCTTCCTCTTTAAGTCTCAAACTTGAAGACAAAAAAAAAAGTGGAGTGTAGCTCAAACTTCTCCTTTTTAATGGCTTCGTTAGCATATCCGCAGGGTTCTTGCTCGTATGAATATTTTCCAGATTCAACTTTCCATCCTCCAATACTTGCCGTATGAAGTGATACCTCAACTAAATGTGTTTCATTCTCGAATGAAACACTAAGTTATTTGCCAAATGAATTACACTATGACTGTCACTGAACAATTTACAATCATCTTACTCCTTTCCCAACTCTTCCATGAACCTACTCATCCATATCATCTCCTTTCTAGCCTTTGTAGCTGCAACATACTCTGCCTCTGTAGTAGACAAAGCCACAACCTTTTACAATCTTAAAATCTAGCTAATTTCCATCCCACCTACTATAAAAATATATCCAGTAGTGCTCCTCCTACCATCCATATCTCTAGCCATATCCGAATCAACATAGCCATATAATGAAATATTTGAACCTCCATACCATAACTACATGCTAGATGTCCCTTTCAAATGCTTGAGTATTCGTTGAACTTCTTTCCAATTCTCTTTACTTAGATTGGCCATATATCTACTCACAAATCCCACTACCTGTGCAATGTCTGGTCTGGTACAAACCATAACATACATGAGACTCCCAACTACTGAAGCATATGGTACCTGTGTCATGTATTTGACCTCCTCATGTGATGAAGGAAACTAATCTTTTCTTAATTTGAAGTGTTCAGCCATTAGTGTACTAATAGGTTTTGCATTCTACATCTTGAACCTTTCTAACACCCTGTAGATATAATCTTCCTAAGACATACAATTTCTTGTTTTTCATGTCTCTGTTTATTTGCATGCCAAGGATTATTTTTGCATCTCCTAAATACTTCATAGCAAATGTGTGAGCTAGCTTTCCCTTAAGCTCACCAATGTCCTACATACTAGATCCTGCAATAAGCATATCATCCACATAAAATAACAAAATAATATAGCTCCCATTTTCAAGCTTCTTGAAATAAATACAATGGTTCGATTCACATCTCAAGTAACCATGCTCATGCATAAAACTATCAAACCTCATGCACCATTATCTTGGAGATTTCTTGAGCCCATATAGGCTCTTTTTCAACCTTCACACTAATTTTTCCTTACCCTTGACTTCATACCCAAGCAACTGCTACATATAAATATCTTCATCTAAATCACCATGAAGGAAAACCCATCTTCACATCTAGTTGCTCTAAATGCAAATCCTCTCTACCGCAACTAAAATCAATACAAAGGTGTGAATAGAATTCATCTTAACAACAAGAAAAATATTTCACCAAAGTCAATACCTATTTTTGTGAAAATACCTTTTAGTAAAATCCTTTCCTTGTACCTTTTTTTCCACCCTCTTCTTCATTGATCCTATAAACCCACTTGTTCTAGAATGTCCTCTTACTCTTGGGAAACTTAACCAAATCCCAAGTCTAGTTCTGTTCCAAGGAGTCCATCTCCTCATCCATGTCATGCTCCCACCGGTTGTGGGTCTTATCTGCATTAATTCTTCAAAACTTTTTGGGTTCAAATTATCAGTCAATAATAGATAAAATAGAGAAGGTGTAATACTTTTTTGAGGTTTACTTACCCTTTGTGACCTTATCACAAAATTTTTGGGTACCGGAGGCTCATTCTTGACCTCCTGGACATTTGTAACCAATTATGTCGATGACCGACGCTGGTCACTTGTAACAACGACGTCAGTTCTACTAATAGATTCCGGATTGTATCTTCTATAACGATACTGGTCTCCACGACTAATGTGGGTCGGGGTCAACTGACACTGGTTACTTACTGTAAACCCTATCGGTAATAATTTTAAATCTGAGAGTTCATTTTCATTCACAAACTTCTCAACTGGTTCATCTTTGGGTACTAAAATTTGATCCATGTACATTCTCTTTTCATTCCATTCAACATCACGACTCCTAATAATTTTAGAATTATCTAAATCCCAAAAAAAGAATCTGAAATCACCAAATCCATAACCAATGAAAGTGCATCTCTTAGATTTTACATCCAACTTTTTCCTATTTTCCTTATTAACATGCACAAAAGCTTCGAACCAAAACAATTAAGAAAATAAATATCTACCTCTTTTCTCGGTCCAAGATTCCTCTGGTATTCCTTCATCTAGTGAACTTGAAGGCCCATTTTTAATCAAATAAACCGTTGTATCAACTTCTTCTAACCAAAACTACAAGGGAGATCCGAATGTATCCTCATACTTCTAGCATGTTTCATGATTTTCTGTTCATTCTCTCTGCAACACGATTCTCCCGTGGTGTTCTTGTAACCATTCTTTCTCTACATATCCCATTCACCTAACAATAATCATTGAAATATTTTCTACAATATTCACCACCATTATCAGATCTAAGGCACTTTAAATTTTAATTAGATTCATTCTTAACAAGGGTTTTTCATCTTTGAAAAGTCTCAAAAACATCAAATTTACGTTTAATACAATAAACCCACACCTTTCTTGTAGCATCATCAATGAAAGTAACATAATGTACTTGGGATCCTCCATGAGAATCTACCTCGAGATGGTCCCCACACATCTAAGTGTACAAGCTCCAACTTTTTCCTTCTTAGTTACCCCAACTTTGAGAAATCTCACTCTCTTTTTGATTTCCAAAGATACAATGCTCATATAAATTAAGATATAAATGTTTCAAATCTGATAACTTATCCTTAGCCTTTAAGATCTAAATTCCTTTTTGACTCATATGGCCCAACCGGTTATGTCACATGCATGCATCTGAATCTAAAGTAGACAATGCGAAAAGGAATCGATAACACAAGTAGATAAATATAATTTTCCTACCTTATTACCTCTTGCCACAACAAAACACCCTTGGTGACTTTCCAAGAGTCTCTTGTAAAAGTAACCATGCAACTGCATTCACCTAGTTTCCCTACATAAAAAGATTTCTCCGAGGCTTGGTACATGCCTCACATCTCTTCAATACCCATGTATTTCCATTCTGAGATTAATGAACTTCCCTTTACCAAGAATGCTGCAAGGTTCATCATCACCCAAATAAACATGCCCAAAATTGCCCTAGACATATTTTTAAAATAACCCTTATTATGGGTTGCATAGAAAGAATCTTAATCTAAAACCCATGATTCAATTCTATTATCTAAAGAAATAATAAGATCATCTTGCATTACCTTTGTTGCAGCAAGATTTTCTTCTTTACCTTTGTCTGGTTGTTGGTTCTCTTTATCCTTTGACCAACAATATTTCTTTACATGTCCTTTCTTTCCACATTTCCAACAAGTAATTCCCTTACTTCTGGATTTAGATATGCTATCCCTTGACTTTGATTTCACATTACTCTTACTCTTGGATCTTTCCTTATGCCTACCCCTACTTTCTACATTCAAAACATTCCTAGATGATGATTCCTTTGTACTCTTCCTGTGAATTTATTCATTCAATATTATACTAACCACATCATCAAACTTCAAAATATTATTAGCAGATGTTGTATTACTAACAACCATTACCAAGATATCCCAACTATCGTGAAAAGAACACAAGAATAAAATTGTTTTTACTTCATCATCAAATGGTATAACAACTAATTTTAACTTATTTACAATAGATCGAAATAATTCAAATGACTAGATGCGATTCACCTTCATGCATCTTAGAACTAAATAGTTTCTTCATCAAATAAACTTTATTTTAAGCATTAGGTTTTTCATATAAATTAGCAAGAGATTTCATTAACTCTACCGTAGAAGTCACTGTAATATTGGAAGCCACGGATGTTGTTAGGATCAATTTTATAGATCCCAAAGCCTTTCTGTAAAGAATCTTCCATTCTTCATCACCATCTTCATAGGTCTAGACTTCTCATCTAACAAGTAAATACAAATATCTTTGATACAAATAATCCTTAATCTGCATCTTCCATAATTGAAATTTTCAGCATCAAACTTCTCTACATTTTATTTGTTTTCTTCTGTCATTGCTGTAGCTCCCACTCAATCAGAAAATCCTCTGTGAGTAAATATGTCAACACACAAAACCCCAAACAAAGCTCTAATACCGATTATTGGGGTTGGCACACCGGTTGTACAAATAATATAAAAGTGGATAAAAACAAATAAAAGCGGATATTCTACTAGAAGAAATATACAAAATAAGAGACATAAATCAACACAAAATTTAATGTGGTTCACCCATTGTGGGCTACGTCCACCAGAAACAATTCAATCTATTATCCAAAGATTTGACAAGATAGACAATGAATATTTACAATCTTCCACACCTCTTAGATGTATAGTACTTTATTTCTTTCAAGCTTTTGCTTCTTCTCCAATAATTTTCTCTCTAACCAAATTTTACAAGTTATTATTAATTCATATTAACTCTTACTCCTAAACCCTAGCTTTTATGCTTATATAGGCATTTATAAACTTAGGGCACTTAGCCATTCAATTACAATCAATAGATCTGCTTTAATGCTAAAAATAGATCTAATTACCGAGATTTAATTAAAACACTAACACACATGTAGCCAATGTCACTCACCCTAACCGATGTCGGTTCCTCCTTTCATGACCTATATGCAGTCCTAGGTGACCTTCCAGTCCTCTCCTAGGCCGATGAAGGTTACTGTGTGTTTTCCAAAGAAGTTTTACATAGCATGCTAATCTCAAGTAATTGAGCTTCACAACTCAACAATTCAAAGTCACTTAAGGTTCCACAATTTAATGTTCATCTAAATCCTAACTACATTGTAACCAAATTTTTGGTCATAAAAGGAAGTTAAGCGGCTCATTTGTAAGGGTGAATTTGAGAGAGGAGAAGAATACTTTTATGCAAGATTTGCTTGAAGAAAGAAATTTTGTGTTCTTTTGTGAAAATATTTTGGAGAGTTAATGAAATATGAATTTTGTGTCCCATTAATTATCTCTTGTTGCATTTTATGTTCTTATGTTCATAAGATTTTAGTGTTTAAATATTTCATGTGAATACTATCTTTGATCTCATTGTCAACATTATTAATCTTCATGTATTTGTTAGCAATGCAAAAATAATTAGAACTAACACCTAGTATTCCTATAACAAAGCTAAATCAAACTCAATGCACTATCATGCTTAGAGCTTAAGCAAGACTAATCTACTAACATCCTTGCATTATAACATGAACAAATATTCAAACTAACATGTTAATCCATTAATCTCTATCTCTATTCAATGCTAATCAAAATGAAATGAACCTATTTAGATCCTTATCAATCAAAGGTTTGATTGTATGTTTGAATCCCAAGGTTTTCAATAATGGAGTCTTGTTAATCCATGGCTACAAGACCATTTGACATATCCCCATATGACTTCAAAACTTGGATGGATGAATACAAGAAATGAAAGTAGCTAGCTCCTCCAATGAAGAATGCTCCAAGATGATAAAATGGCTATAGCTTAGGATCTATGCTCATCTAGGAATGTAAAGGTGTAAGTGTAAAGGTAGGAGGAGGGCTCTTTATATAGCCCAATGGATAGAAGAATCTCTACATCCCTCTTCATGTGGGATAAATGGAGAGGTTGGGTTAGTTGTGGATAAGGGAGGTTTAGAAAGGGTTGAGTCAACATTAGGAGAGTTTATTTTGTCCTTTAGTGACTCATGGGGTTTGAGGGTTTATTAATTAACCAAAGTGATTAATTAATAGGTGTGCAAGCTTATAAAAACTTTTAGAGGAATAATAGCATGATTTAGACTATGAGAGGAATTAAATCAAATAAATGATGATTTATTGATTTAATGGAAGAGGAAGCTAATTAATTAATAATAATTAATTAGTCTAGATAGAAAGGAAGATTAATTAATGGAAGGTTGTTAATTGGTATTATTTGTTGGATAGAAGGGTTAATTAATTAGCGTAATGTAGTTAATTAATGGTGATAGAAGAGAAGTGTGCTATATTGACGATATGTCATCAATTTGTGGGAAAGAGGATAATTAGCACAATTTAAGTATTTAAATTGCTCAGGTTAAATTATAGGTGTCTACATTTTCCCCTCTTTGGGGTGGCGTAAGTGACACCACTTCAAAGATAGTAGACAAATAAAATTTTGAAAGCGTAGAAGAAAAAAATTAGTAGAAGTGAGAGATGCCCCTCGAGTGTCGATGGGGTGATGAAAGAAGGCGATCGATGATCAAAAAGGTGAGAGAAATGGATAGAAGAATGGGTAGGAGAAGGATGCCCCAGGTGAATAAGAAGAATAATGTTGATAGGAGAATGATGTAGAGGAGGAATGAAGATGGGAAGAAAAGAAAGATTTCATCCAATGTATTGAAACAACTTTATTGTCATCATATTGCCAAAGATCTACATGTCATCGGTCCTTATTAAAAATATAAGCATACGAAAAAAGTAGAATGACATGAAAAGCCATACTACGAACAATTGTCCATTGCTGAAAACACCAACTCCATGCAACATACAAAATGTAATGCAATACGAGAAAGTAAAATATGCCTAACTCCTTGCAACATACATAATGCAATGCAATACGAGAAAGTAAACAAGCTAACCTAATAGAGAAACATAATGTAATGTTTTTGTTATCAAGATTTGATTCTGACCTATGTGTGAATTAACGACAAGGGTTAAAAGATGGTGCCCCAAGCAAGGATACATGCAAGGGGAATAACGAAGGACACTTGGGTCCTATGAAAAGAAATCATGCACTATGAAATAATACCAAGAAACTCATTGTGCCCCAGAGTACAGACATAGTAAGAAAACCAACTTTGTTGATGGAGGTAGATCAAGATGATCCATGAGTCACACACAAGCTCAAGTGAGAACCAAAGAGTGATGTTTTGTAGGATGATTTATATTGTTTTTTATTTTTCTTGAAACATATTTGAATGTTTTTGTGATTTTCTATAAGTTTTTTAAAGCTATGTACAGGAAGACAAAGAAGCGTGGATGCCCCTAATGATAGATGGGATGTACAAGGGCAAAATGCCACACATACGAGAAAGTGAAGATGTGATATGCCCCAATGATTAGGTGGGAGTATTCAAAGAAAAATCTTCACGTAGATAGAAGGGGGATCAAGGCCAATATAAAATAGGTTCAATCATGAGGGAGAAAGGATGCCCCCAACGTAAGTTGGCCAAGAAACACATGAGAGAAAGGAAGTGGGTGATTGATTTATTAAAGGGGACAAAGGTGTCCAAAAACATAGAAAAAAGGCCATCCTATACACATGGATGTTCTAAATGATTTTCAAAGAACAAAGGAGGATGCTATGAAAATATTTAGAAGGTGGTTGATGAAAAAGTGATTAGCCCAAGGCACAAATCATGAGACAAGACATGCGCTAAAGCAAGAGTTTGAACAAGGTCCAAAAAGTAACACTTGGTAACATACTAATCTTGTTTACTCATCGAGATCCCATGTGTGCACATGGAAATGAATTACCTCTTGAAGGAAAGAGTTGATAGATAATAAGTGAAGACACTAGCCAATGTGTAGGAATGATTTAGTTTGAAAGGTGATTTGTGAATGGATTGTGGAAGGAGATTCATACATTGCTCCACTTGTCAGTCAGCAAAGGTCCATAGCCCCGACAGGAGATGCATTTGATTCTAATCACAACATTTCTCTACTACCAATCAGGCATCCATAGCCCTAGTAGAGATTATTGGAAATACCCCAAGAGAGAGTTATATATCAATTTTCTTTTCTTTTAGCTTTTGCTTTTTGATTGATTGATTTTGATTCTTTTTCTTTCTAAAACTTATTTCAGCTCTCTTGTTTGACAAGGGGTTAAGAACCACTATGGCTTGATGGAAGGATGTGAAATGATGATTGTGATGATGACATTGGCTAGTGTCAACAAATACATGCCCAAAATTTCTTCCCAACAAGTTTATTAGATGAGAATAGTGATAGGATCTCTAAGAGGTCAATCATTCTTTAATTTACCAAGGTTATGAAAGACCAAGGTCAAACAGGATACCATAGAGATAAATGTCACAAAATGTGTGTGAATAGGCTAACCACAATAACATCGAAGGGATGAAAATGGTGGATGACTTGTAGAGGAATATGAAAGAAAGGGAAGAAAGAACATCCATGTGTATGTAATACCTGATTGCAATGTTTGATCTTTGTACCTTTGATTTTATTTTTGTAATGTTTTAATGTTTTCTTTTTTTTTCTTTTTTTTTATTTTTGAACTATTTTATGATTTTTGATTTTTTTTTTTTGAAAGTTAGGACCAATAATGTCAATCTACATGATAGGATCCAACAACGATGTGTGTGACTTCCTTGATAAGGGAGACTAAGCACGTTTGTTTATCAAGAGTGATATTATCCCCGATCTCGATGATCGTGGTGAGTTCACACTCAACAAATGACTATGATTTGTTTTGAAACATGGGTTTTGTATGTGGGAGTTTGAGTTCCCTATCCATAGGTTTTTGCACTTTGTGCCATACTTGATGGGTACATTGGTGTGCATTTTGGAATCGTGTTTGATTTTGAATTTTATAATCATTTGAGTTGTTGGGAGATTTGGAGCTCTTCAGAGTTTTGATCTTAGCTTTATAAAGAACATGTCTAGGTTTCTTATAAGCTAATGCTTGACTTGTCTGATCCCAAGAAGTGAGAGAAGAACATGGATGTTTAGAATTGATGAGAGGAAAGGTAGTGGGCTTGCCAAAATATTTGGTAGAAGAATAATGTGATGGATGAAAAGGATATGGTCCAAGGATTGAAGAAGATGGGCTACTAGGAGGTGATCCATAGATAAAAGATGAAGGGCTACTAGGATGTGGCCCAAGAATAGAAGAAGAAGGGCTACTAGGATGACCCATAGATGTAAGATGATGGGCTACTAGGATGTGGCCCAAGAATAGAAGATGATGGACTACCCGGGGTGATCCATACATAGAAGACAAGGGGCTAGTGGGACATGCCCCAAGAATAGAAGATAGTGGACTACTCAAAATGTCCCACAAATAGAGAGAGGAGGGGGCTACTAGAAGGTGACCCACACCTAGATGAAGATGAAGGGCTACTTGGTGTTGACCCATAAGAGATTGTGATTGAGGAATTATGATAGAAAAAGAGTGATTGGGTGATGAGAAGATAGGCCATGGATCAATGCAAGACCAAGGAGTTTCATCACATAATGAAGAATGTGAAGATGGAAGAATAAGAGGAGGATCAAGTTGCATGATTTGAGGCTCTTCCTCTGTTTCTTGATAAAAGGAATCAACCTTTTCCTCACAATATGTGGATGCATCAAAGTCTAAAGAGAATCCTTGTCTCATAATCTGCTAAAGGAATATCTTCATGTGCCCCTATAAATGCCCTGATTGTTTCTTCATTCTAAAAGAGATCAATCGGTATGAGTTGTTGATCGACCACCAGGGGTTGATTGGAAGAAAGAGGTTCAATTGGTGTGGAAGACTTAGAAGATGTTTGATGATGATTGATAGAAGAAGATGATGTGGGGATGAAGAAGATGTGGAGCTAGATGTCTCGGGAGTAGAAGAAGGTGGTGTGGACCTACCTATGATGGTATATCATCTGTAAACTAGTAGGATTAAGTCCAAAGTCTGTATATTTTGATGATGCATGGGTTGATTCAGACATTTTGACTAGAAGGACTTTGAGTCACACGAATCTTCAAAGAAGGAAGACTTATGGGGGTGATTAATGAAGAAGGTCCTGTGAAGAAGGGGAGGACCGTGATTCAAGAATCACATTGGATGAATAATAACAAGGGTCCTATAAAGAAAGAGAGGACCATGATTCAAGAATTGTATTAGATGTTTGATTGGAGGGATTTGGAGTCACATGTATCTTCAAAGGAAGAAGACATGTCATTGAGGTGATTGATAAAAGGGGTCTGCATGAAGAAAGGGAGGACCATGACGTAGGAGTCATATTAAATGTATGATGAAGAGGGTCCTACGAAGATAGGGAGGACCATGACATAGAGTCACATTAGATGAATGATGAAGATAATTTGTGGTGACACAAATCTTAGAGAGAGAATGTTGTTTAGGTGGTGATAATGACTTAGAGTCAAATTAGATGAATCAAATAGAATAGTTTGGATCCAATAGTAGTAGTTTGATCTAAATCATCAAAAGAGTCAGAGGAAATATTTGGATTGGAATCCTTAGAAGAAGAGGAAATGTTTGGATTAGAATTAGAAGAAGAGTGGGGGAACTCGAATAATAATTTGGATCAGAAGTGTCCAAACCATACCACCGACTATGAGATGAAGGTGGGGAACGAGTTACCCAATGGGTTCTCTAGCACAAAGAACCAAATGAGGTTTGGTCATGATGGGCATCTTTTGATTTGTACACCAAAACTTTGATTCCTTATTGTCATATGTATAAGGGACCTTGCGATAATCAATCATTTTTGGCATGTGTTGGGTTCAAAGGTCTAGACCTAAATTGTATGATCAAACTTCTTCAAAGTGAAGAAGGTTTCATGTTGATTTGGGCAACATAACGACAACCAACTAGACATTTTACAAAGATGGGGATGCTTGTGTGATTTTCCAAAAGGGAAGCTAAGAAAAACATACATCAAGATTGATAATCCAACAAGGATAGGCATAAATGTCAAAGGATTGATCAAAATTTTAGCAACATAAAGGATACAAAGGAAATATTTCCAATGTTCAATTGATGCAAAATTTTCTTGAATGTTTTTTCCAAGGTTTGAAAGATGTGTTCAAAAATGATCATGAACTTAGAAAAAAAAAAAGATCAAAGGATCAAATGACCCAAAGGATTGTCCTAGAAATGAATTTATAAGATGGAAAACACAACAACAACTCAAACTTAAAACATAAATTAATGACCAAATAATAATGAATGATAAAGGATTAATGGATCAAAGTGATTTTCATAAATGGATAAGTCAAAATGACAAATGAGACACAATCACACAAAGTTTGTTTGTAAACCAATTAGTCAAATGGAGTACTTCCTAAGTCTATTTTTGGAAAGGTAGTTGGTGTTGTAAGATAATTAACAAAATGTCCCTACTTATGTCGAGTTCAAAGACATGAACAAGGCATAAGTAATAACAAGAAGTTAATGTGACCTCCAAACAAGGTATATGAGAAGCAAGCCCAAATTCAATTAATACCTATATCTCAAAAAGTGTGAGTTATGATTGTGAGTGACACAACAATGTCACCAAGATATGTTAACCAAAATTTGTGAGAAAGTAAGGTATTGATATCAAGATGATATTGATATAACACACACAAAGTGGTAACACGTAGCACTTTTCAAAATCAGGTAGTAATGGAATCAAACTAAAAGCTTATAGTATAACTAAGAATTGTTAAAATGTGTATAGCGTAACCTTACAATGCAGATATTTAGGTCAAGTTTACAAGAAACAAGATGTAAATACCAAAATTGTAGTGATACGATATAAACAAGGTAACCTTTCCAAGGAAGTTCAAGGTGATGAATCAAGCCTAACTATGATGATGATCTTGACTTGGGTATCAAGATCAAAAAGGCTACCAATGATATGAAAACATCTCCACACACTTTAGACATTTAACAACCCATCCACAAACATGGATGGGCATAAATGGACAAAAAAGTGGTGAAATAATCAATTGATAACAAAAGGTAGTCACTCTTCTTTTGATCAACAAAGTGTCAAAAGAAAGTGAAGGAAGTAGATCAATTGGGGTTGAAAATGTTGGCCTCACTTTGGTAGAGTTTCACCTTACCTTAGGGTAAGTGAAAAACTAAGAAAAAGTAACGCTTCCCATGTTTCGTGATGAACAATGGCTCACAACTCAAAACTATTTTGAAATGGTCAAAGTTGGCTCCTAGTCAAAGATATCTTCCTAGGTGGTTCTCTCAACTAGGTGTTACAAAGTTGTCTTAAGTGAGACTCATTTACCCAAAAGTTGCAATGACTAATTTGGGAGTATCTCATCTTTACTTTACCCCCTTCAAGCACAGTGGGAAACAAGTGCATCCATCGTGTACTCTCACTTTGGGGTTCACCATACAGACAACCGGTAATGCTAACTCACAAGGAAAAACTAGTCAAGTAGGTTGTGCGGAGCACTTCCCATTTTTTCCACAAGGTTCCCTCTTGTGGACTACTTTGGGGTTCCTAGGACCACCCCATTGTTATAGCTTAAGGCTTATGCCAAAGGGGTTATGTCCTAGTTTTAAGCGGATGGGATGTACCCTTATCCGAACCTACAAATACAGTGTGTTGATTGTGGTGTGTTTTTTATCTTTTTTAATTTGATGTGGTTTTCTTGAACACCTTTTGGAAACCTGCATGGAAACTATATTAGTAATTTTGTTTTGTTTTAACGCCACCTTTTTTTGACAAGCATTTTTGGTCCTGCACAATGGATTAGTAATTTTCCAAAAACACAAAAAGGATAAAACATCATTTTTGATTCTCAAGATCATCCTAAGATGCAAGAGAAGAGCATACATGATGTAGAATCCAACTATGAAATCAAAAATGGAAAAAAATTAGTTCAAATGAAATATTTGTTCATTTTAACAACTTTGACATTCATTCTTTTAAGAACAAGCATTTTTCAAAACAAAAAGAGACATAGAAATCATTTCTGATTCCCAAGATCACCTAAAAGGTGTGAGGGAAGAGCATACATGACTCTAATCTCATGATTAAACATGAAATGTTCATTAACCTTTTAAACAAGTCAAATCACCATCAAACATGTAAAAACACCCTACAAAATAGAAGTTAGATTCAAAATAAAACTTGCAAGGTGTTAGAACATCAAAGACCAAATTTTCCAAAGCATTTAGACATGTTAGAAATGAGTAGTTTAAAAAATGAAAAAACCTTAAATTTTTGGTAACTCAAAACCCAAATTTATGTTTTCATTGTTTATTCTCTTCAATACCTTTCCAACTGCAACAAAAATGGAGTCGTTTTGAGTTTGGGAGAAAAATTATGGCCTCTCCTAAGATTGCTAATGATAACGCTAGATTTGTGTGTTGCTTTGTGTGATGCACTGTGCACTAGGATTTGTGTGCTGCACCTCCTATGCTAAAAAATAATAGTTTTGAAGGTGTGTGCACCTGGTTTAAGGTGCTGCATGGTTTTTGGGTGCTTACACTAGGATTTGTGTACCTGCGCCACCCTGTGTAAAAAAAATGACAGTTTTGAAGGTGTGTGCACCATGGTTTGGGTGTGTGCGCCTAGTTTAAGGTTTAAGGTGCAATGGTTTTGGGCACCTACGCTGGATTTGTGTACCTTTGTGTAACCTACCCTATGTAAAAAAACATAGTGAGAGTTATGCATGCGCACACAGAATGATGTGTGCACTCCCTTTCCTAGGTGACATCAAAAATACGTCATTTTAACATAAACAACTTCAAAAAGGTCAAATTTTTGATATGTTAGCTCAAAATTGACAACAACCCATCAAAATTAAACCCCTAAACAAGACTCAACACATGCAAAGTTAGCAAAATCATAAGAAATTTAACATTATTTCACACATGTAATATTAGCAAAAGACACCAAAAAGCTCAAAACACTCCAAATTTTAGTATGTTAGCTCGAAATTGACAACAACCCATTAGAATTAAAGCTCTAAATGAGATCCTACACATGGAATATTAGCAAAATCCTAAGAAATTGAACATTATTTTCCATATGTGTATATCAAGGGTTAGCCAAAAACTTGAAATAACAATAAAATTTGAGCTAGAATTCTAAGGGACTAAGGACCCATCCCACTAGAGCGTGCCAAATGTGTGCATGTATTTGTTAGCAATGCAAAAAATTAGAACTAACACCTAGTAGTCCTAAAACAAAGCTAAATCAAAATCAATGCACCATCATGCTTAGAGCTTAAGCAAGACTAATCTACTAACATCCTTGCATTAGAACATGAACAAATATTCAAACTAACATGTTAATCCATTAATCTCTATCTCTATTGAATGCTAATCAAAATGAAATGAACCTATTTAGATCCTTAGAAATCAAAGGTTTGATTGTATGTTTGAATCCCAAGGTTTTCAAGAATGGAGTCTTGTCAATCCATGGCTACAAGACCATTTGACATATCCCCATATGACTTCAAAACTTGGATGGATGAATACAAGAAATGAAAGTAGCTAGCCTCTCCAATGAAGAATGCTCCAAGATGATAAAATGGCTATAGCTTAGGCTCTATGCTCATCTAGGAATGTAAAGGTGTAAGTGTAAAGGTAGGAGGAGGGCTCTTTATATAGCCCAATGGATAGAAGAATCTCTACATCCCTCTTCATGTGGGATAAATGGAGAGGTTGGGTTAGTTGTGGATAAGGGAGGTTTAGAAAGGGTTGAGTCAACCTTAGGAGAGTTTATTTTTCCTTTAGTGACCCATGGGGTTTTGGGCTTTATTAATTAACCAAAGTGATTAATTAATAGGTGTGCAAGCTTATAAAAGCTTTTTAGAGGAATAATTAGCATGATTTAGACTATGAGAGGAATTTAATCAAATAAATGATGATTTATTGATTTAATGGAAGAGGAAGCTAATTAATTAATAATAATTAATTAGTCTAGATAGAAAGGGGGATTAATTAACGGAAGGTCATTAATTGGTTTATTTGTTGGATAGAAGGGTTAATTAACTAGTGTAATGTAGCTAATTAACGGTGATAGAAGAGGAAGTGTGTTATATTGACGATATGTCATCAATTTGCGGGAAAGAGGATAATTAGCGCAATTTAAGTATTTAAATTGCTCAGGTTAAATTATAGGTGTCTCAACGATTAATATTTGATTTCTACATATTCATGTGTGTTCCCTTTCATTTATTCTTGTTTAGCATATTCAAACACTATTTTATTTGAGTTATTTATTCATTGTTCTTCTTCTTCTCTATACGATATTAGGCTCTATTTTTTACCTAACTATTGTATGCTCCTTCCATCCATTTATGTCCTTCATTCCATTCCATTTACCTAATTCAGACTTCTTTCCATTTGATGTCCCAAAACACCCCCACATACAATTTTGAAGGTATAGATGTAAATATAGTTTTGGTTTTCAATAAAACAAACCTCACCTTCATTGAAGAGGGATGTTCTCCCGACTATTGCACGTCATATGCATGCGTGAAAATTCATTTGCTAACAAAACACCAAACATGAAGGTGGTTTGGAAACCCATGATTAGAGTTTCATATTCTACCATGTTGGTAGTAAATTCAAAAGTTTGTTTGAATGAAAGAGGGATAGGAGTCCCCTAGGGAGGTATGATAATGAGGCCGGCACCTCCCCCTTCTTGACACTTTTACCCATCGAAGAAGAGTGTAATTTTGAGAGGGGTGTATTCATAATTGATAATATTGATAGATTCATCAAGGAATTATTCGTGAGGTGGTTGATTTTCAAGAAGAGGTGTCTCAACGAGATGATTAGTGATAGCGTTTCCTTGATAGAATTTTGTGCGATGAATTCAAGATCAAACCTTTTCATGAGAATAATCCACCAAGTGATGCATTCGCTGTGATATGGTTTGAAGTGCATGGTTTTAAGTAGATTGAAGTTGGTAACAATATATGGCTTGTGATTAAGTAGGTAATGAAAGAGCTTGTAAGTTACAAAGTACAAGTCATAACACAACTTTTTGGCTTGATATAATAGGTTTTGTATTCATGGAGAGTGAAAATTATATAGTAAATGGATTTTTCATGATTGTGCTCATCACGATGAGCGAGCATGGAACACAAGGCATGATTAGTAGCAGATATGTAGAGGTAGAAGGGTTCCCCCTCATGTGGAGTTGTAGGCACGGTGGCGATAAGAGATATTATTTGAGGTTTTCGAAGACATTTTGATAATTTTGATCCCATTTAAAGTTTACATCATTTTGAAGGAGGTGATGAAAAGGCTGAAAATGATCCAAAAGTTTTGAGATAAAGTGATGGATTGATTGAATCTTGCCTTGACACGTTTGTAGAATTGTTTCTATTCTAATGGAGGAGGAATCTCGATGATGTCTTTGATCTTGGCAGGGTCTACTTGATGCCTTGAATAGACACACTTGAACCCTAAGACTTTACCAATGAGAACACCAAACACACATTTAACAAGGTTAAGATGAAGGAATTATTGAATAAGACGAGTGAATATTATGTCAAGGATGGTGAGATGATCCTTGCATTGTTTTGATTTTCCTAAAATATCATCAACATAGTCTTCTATGGTTTTATGGATAAGATCATGGAAGATGTATGTCATAGTGCGTTGATAAGTGGCTCTGGAATTTTGAGTCCGAAAGGCATTACCCAGTAATAGAAATTCCCCAAGGAGTGATGAAGGATGTTTTATGTTGGTCATCGGTGGTGATGAGGATTTTATGTATTTGGAGAAGCCATCTATAAGGGAGAGAATTTTGTGGCCGGCGGTTACATCGATGAGTTGATCAATGTTTGGAAGGGAAAGTCATCTTTAGGAAAGAGAGATTCGGTCCGAAGCCATTGCACATGTGTAACTTTCATGAGGCTTTAGTTATGGGCACAAAATTAGAGACCCATTACAAATAGTCAATAGGTATGTTAAAATTAGCGGTGAGCAAACATTGTAACTCTTATTTTATGAGAAGATCTATGTGAAGATGCATGCTACGTAAATCTTGTTTTTATGTCAAGATTGTCATAGTATGTTTCTCATGGATGTAAAAGGGGAGAGTAGACTTAGAAACATGAAAAGAGGTCTTGTAGGTATTTGCATATGTGTTTGCCATAAATGTTTATGAAGGTGGTTGTCATCATTGAAAAAGGGGGAGCTTGTTAGACATTGTGTCTATTTGTTGTCATTGATGTCAAGTGTCACATTGATGTCAAAGGGATTCTTGAGTCAGCATGAGGTGTCTAGTGTCATGGAGCAGTGGCATGATGAGTTATATGGTTGTAAAGGCATGATGACTAGGTGAGATTGCATGTTCTTGGTGCATGGTCAATCAAGTTGGTGAAATATAAGGGATTTAGGAGTTGTATGAGTGATGGTATGGTTTCAATATTAATCAATATGATGTTTCAAGTGTGTAAGATTTTCTAAAAGGAGTTTTCAAGGTCAGTTCTTAGGTATCATGTGTTGGTTCAATCCTAACTAGGCCTAATCCTAGACCTAGTGTATGCAGGATGGTATGGTAGCATGAGAAAAGAAGCAGAGAAGGTCATGGAAAATATGATGAATTTGTTTTCAGGTTGTATGGCATGTGTAGAATATTTAAAAGGTCACAAATCATGTATATGATGCATGTCTAAGGTCCTTTTGAAGTAAGACTATGGAGAAAAGCTAGTTTACATGGATAAGTCTTAGTTTAAGCTGGAGATATTCGGAGGTGTGAAAGAATGGATGAGAGTTGGAAAACATAAAGGAGGTTTCTAAAGTGCCATGGTCCAATTTTTATACCAGGTATAGTGAATAAAAATAAAGAAAACTCATTTTTAGCCAACTCGAGTTCTTAGAAGTGCAAATTCCAGTTCAAATGTCACTTTCTTATGCTCACCCAATCATGTGTGTTTTTCATGGGATTTTGATATCTTGGGAATATTAGTACATGAAACCAAGAAAGTCTATCAAGAATAATGAGGTCTTTTGGTATTCACATTTTTTATGAACCATGGTTAACACCAAAACAACTTCGTTATGGTTTCAAAACCCTAGGTTGAAAGTGACTTGAATAAAAAATTGCACGGTTCCATAAATGATTCATTTTTCTAGTGTGATGATTTTATGATGAAGAGGACTCCTCCATATTTCCATTGATTTATTTTAGAGCTTGTGACAATATGTGGGCCCCACCCAAAAAGGTAAGTTTCTATAGTTTTTGATTTATTTGTTGATGTTTTGAGGTGATTCAATTCCTTGGTGAAGTGGTTTTTCATATTGCACATTCATATTTGGAGACTAGGTCCTTAGAAGTGCTTTTTCGGCTTATTGGGTCCTAATGGAGAGTTTTGGGCATGTTGGTGATGTGACAGGACCAATGTGGTCATTATTATGATGTCCTCATTATTTTTATCATGTTTTGAGTATGTATTCACTATGAAGTCGACCTACATGATATGGATGCTTGAGACTTATATATAAACACTTATAAGGCTCATTTGTATTAGAGAAATGGGAGCATATCAAATTTTGGAAGGAAGGAAGAGAAGGTTGTGAGGGGATATTTAAAGAGTATAAGGCATATAAAATTATTAAGTATGCTTATATGTTTCTTATCGATGATGGTGAGTTGAAGGAGGTCATCCATACATGACCTAGTTGAGAAGAAGACCTAATTTGTGTGCATGGACTAGATCGAGATGGAGGAGAGTTTGAGGATACTATGAGGGTAAAAAAATCGGAGAAGAGGTATGAAGATATATGGATGGTATAGAAGAAGGAGATACAAGTCATTGGACCTAATCAACACATGGTGCATGTTTGATAAAAGGAGAAGAATGTGTGTTTGAGAGGGGTTTTGAGTGCATGCACCTAGATTAGTGATCACCATTAGTTATTAGAGCAAAATACCAGATGTGATCTTCATCATCGGAGTCAGCTGAGTTGGTTCTTGGTCATATTAGGGGTTTTATCCTCCTTGTGGGGTTGGTGCCTCACTAAATAAGGGTTAGTGCTCCTTGTAGGGTTGGTTCCCTACTAAACTAGGGGTTGGTGCTCCTTTTGGGGTTGGTGAATCACTAAATAAATCTTGTGATGTGTAATATTCACATATGTCCCTTTTTAGTAATATAAGTAGAGGTTCAATGGGTTTTCTTCCCTTTAAAGTTTCTCACATATATATGGTGTTCTTGTGTACTCTCTTATTCTTTTGTATGGTTTTTCATGCTTAATATGCTCACATTTGTTAATGTATGATGAATGGATGATTTGAATGGTTTTTCAATCATTTTTATTCTAATAGTACTGTTCCTTTTCCTATTACAGTTACTCTATTATTATTTCCAAGAGTAATATCAATCTTCACTGACTCATCTAATCTAGAAAATGAATCCAAGTTTCCTGACATATGATTAGTGCAACAAAAATCTAAATACCAAATATCACGTGGAATCTCTTAAGAGAGATTACATTTAATATTTGATATCGAGTTTTTTTCTTCGGTAATCCATGTGCATGCAATAAGCATGGAGCTTTGTGTAGAACTCCCAACCTGATCTTGATTCTATCTATTTTGATCATACTGATTTTTGCCACATTCATAAACATAGTGCCCATATTTCATGTAATAGTGACACTCCACATGAGAATTATCATGTCTCTAACCAAAATATTGATTATGATTGTGATCTTGAATTTGTCCTCTTCGATTTGATTTTTGGACCCATTTCAGCTTTACGCCCACCTCTAGATGGATTTTTTTCCTCTGTCTCTAGGACTAAACTTGCCTCTTCCTATGCCACGATTTGAAGTATGAGATGAAAAATATTGTTCTATAGTTGTATGTGATTTATTCAACCTTTTATCATGATTTATTAAAGATGCATGTAATTGATCAATTGAAATATGACTCAAATCCTTAGTTTCTTCTATGGCTATAACCAAATAATCAAATTTTTAAGGTGGAATCTTAAGCATATTTTCTATTATACTTCTATCATATAATTTTTATCGATGAGATTTAATATGATTTACTAGACCAAAAACATAAGTAAATAATGAATCTATGGAGACTAATTATTTCATATACATATTCTTAAAATCTCTTTTAAGTAATTGAAGTTTGGTAATTTTAACTTTCTCCTTACCTTGAAATGCAACCTAGAGAGTGTCCCATGTTTCTTTTTCTTGGTTGGCTACTACCACTCTAGCAAGAATGATTATATGCATATCTTGAACATATGTAGAAGAGGGATTTTCCATCTTTATTTATTTAGTCCTTGATAGACCATTCTCTTCCTATGAGAGTGTGTTTATGCATGCTTGTTGGATTTATCGATTCACGTGTATCCATTTTCAATAATTTTCCAAACATCCTGGGATCTAAACAATGCTTTCATTGTTAGAGACCAATATTTATAATTATTTCATGTTAATTGAGGAGTCATAAACTTGATAAAGATGCTCTAAGTGTAAAATCCATTAAAATTATTTCAATTTAAAAACCTCATTGTGATACCAATTTGAAGAAAATAACATATAAAAATAAAACAAACAATACAAAAAAATAAAATCTTCGAATAAAAAAATTAGAATAAACACATAAATATTCAAATAAAAACTCAAAATAAACACATAAATCATTGTTGCATTTGTGCACCTCAAGCAATAGCTTACTAGATTTGATTCTTCATACTATAATGATTACAAATATTCCTCTAATATAAGAAGACTTATCCTAAAAATAATCACACACACTCTAAAAATAGAGCATCCAATCTTCTAAAAATAGCGCATGATTTTGTGCATGTATACACAAATTTTATCTTATTTATGATTTATGGAGTTTCCTAAAATTAAGATTAAAGTGGATTGAACTAAATTAATCTAAAGTAACTACAAAAATCATGCAAACTATGGATAACATGCAAAAGTGAACTTAAGAATAGATTCATGCGAGAGAAATTATCATATTCCAATAATGACAATATGATTTATTTTCATAAGGGCGGTCATTGAAATCTTCAAAGTGCACATTTAATTTCTCATTGTAAGAATAACATAAAAATATATAAGAAACATTTCTTCATAATATTAAAAAATCATAAAATATGTAATTTTTAAAATCATGAAAATATAATAACATATAATATTCACTTCGATAAATTTAAGTTCCTATTTTTATAGTCCATTACCTCTATAACTATAAAATTTCAAACATAAGTAATGTATTTTCATCTTCTCAAAGCCTACAAATTGATTATGTATGATTCATTCTCTACATCCTCCTCTATGAGTACTTGTAGAGACCTCTCAACATTATTTTTATTAATCTCGGTTTTACCTTTGAGCATGAGAAGAAAATGGCACGGATGTTTGGCTGTAAATTTTCATTCTCTTGAATGCACAATATCACATCACATGTTTCCTCATAGAATTTGGTTTTCTTCTTAATAACCCCTTGATGGAAGTTACATTATTTTGGGAAATGATGTTTCTTGTAAGAATGATGGAATTTGTAGCATCAAGATCAAAAAATTTAATGGTATAATGAGGACTCTAACAAGAGTAAGACATATAAAAAAACTAAAAATAAATTTTATTTCCTCAAGAGAATTATACTCTAGGAGCTTTAAATTCACAAGTCAAGGTGGAGTTGTAAAGCTATATAAGTTTTCCTTAGTTGTAATGAATCATTTAAAGGTTAGTGTAGACACCAAATTTGTGTCTTACGACCCTTTGTGACCACGCATCTGATTTCGCAACCTAACCTCACCACCTAAACCTTACACATTTATTTATTAATTACCTTGTAATTGATAAATCCACATCACCTACCACTGCCACCTCATTTTGCCACCTCATCATGACCTAGTCCTAACCCTAAACTAACCTAATTAAGACCTATAACTTGGTCCACACCTACACCCATGACTAATGACCCCTTTCTTTTGCACCCAAAACCGACCTTCTAGTCACTTGACCAAGCCCGCAACTAATCTCTCGGGAGAAAAGCGGGAAGGTGGGCGATTTTACTAAAAATAACTGTTTTCCCTAGCGATACTGGTTCCTACTCGGCCGCGTCGGTTCACGTAACCGCCATCGGTTCCACTGTAAATGGGCTCCCAAACCAAAAACAAGGGTAGAAGGATTTTTTGAATCAAAGGAGAGCATCGGGAGCGATCGGGAGAATCCGGATCTTTACTTGGGTGAGCGAGAGACAAGTGGAGAGACAGAAGAGTTTCTGACAAAGATCAAGCAAAAGGCTGCAACTAGTGGATACCGAGCCACTGTGATACTCAGCTGATCATCGGGAGGGAGATATCTCATCTTCTGTGTGTCAGGCCATCCTACCTCAGTTCTGCCTTTGCCATCAGAGTTCTTGGACCTGCATCTTCGTCAATAACTAGTAAGTTACATCTTGCATGTCCTTTTGATAATACTTCTTAGACTTTTGAATCATAGTCCTCACAAATCCATTCCTAGATCCACTACCCGGCAACATATTGCATCTAACTATCCTTCATCTACCTCTCATCATCTCATTACCTAATATCACCCATATACCAGCCTTACAAACAACACAGCTACCCTACAACAACAACCACTCCACAACACAACTAACCCACGGATCCTAGACCCTACCGATATTGGTTATCATTAACGACATCGGTTATCGATGCTGAATCGGCATCGATTATTGTGGTTCAAAACCAGAAATCAGCCTTTCCCCTACTGTTTCAACAAAGTAACTTAATTGATGTTTTACGAGTCTTTGGTGTTAATTCATATTAGCGAGGAAAGCTGACCACCTTGAAAGGAAGTTTTATATTTCTGGGCCCAAGGCGTTTCCTCATTTATTGTCTAATCAAAATCTTGTGGTCTTGTGTTCTTATTTACGAGGTAGTCCTTCCAAGACAAAAGGAGTTCTCACGCGATCGGCTGATCTTTCTCTCTACGGTGCAGCGCACACCATCTCGACATTCAACAGGTATTCCTCCTAGCTGACCCTTATTTGTTTCTAAAAGGAATGAAAAGATAGAAGCAAGTCTATCCCGTAGTCGAAACATTACAGTGAAACATTTTGGCACGCCCGGTGGGACCCATTTCGGGTTTCTGTTTCTCTTGCTTATTTTCATTTTAGGAAGCATACTTGCTTTGTTCTATTTTTGTTATATATTTTCGTAAAGAATTTGTCTTGCTTTCCTAGTTTCGCATTAGTGAAAGTCATCTCTTTTGCTTCATCGAACATAATTTTTGATTTGGGTTTAAAACACGTGCATTGCATTCCTGCTTGTTGTTTTTCAATTCTAGTGAACGTAGATTAAGTAGCAATTCGTACACGTGGGGTGATATCCACGGTATTGACAGAAATTAATCTTACTTTCACTACACAACACATCTGAATCACTTCACTATTAACACAACACTCAAAACATCCCCCTTTTTCCGATATTCCTCAGCCTATTGAGGTAACCTTATAAGCGAAAACAACTTGACATTTCCCCTAAGTCTTTTATTTAGGATTGACATCATTCCGCGTCTAAAGGCATAAGCCCACAATAATTAAAATTAACCCTAGGGTTAATCTCTTGATTTGCATGTGCATCTTGTTTGTTTTCAGTTCTGTTTTCTCTGTTATACACTGTCTTCTGTGATTACCTTAGAACAATTTGATAAATATACTGAGCAAATCAGCAGCTTCTTATATTTTCTTATACGAGTCTTATTACACCGACATCGTTACTGCGACCGACGCGTCGGCTATGTATAATCATAACGGCATCGATTCTTTAGGCCGACATCGGTTATTGTCTTTTCCATTCACGACAAACCAGAACCTACCAATTTTACGATCCCGAGTTTGTTTACATTTCTGACATTGAAACCTACTTTGTGAACTCCCATCCATGGTTGTTATCACTCGAAAGCAAGCCGCCGCCATGGTTTCACATGCTTGCTCTGTTTTTTGCTGAATCACCCCTTCACATTCAGCAGGGAATCCTACGGATACCGGTGAGGTTCCTAAAATTCTGTGGGAGATAAGGACTTTGCCAAGTTTACGGATGCTAATCCTAGTCTTTGTAAAATACTATTTGTCTCATGCCCCGACCGTAAATGCCCAATGGTCAGCTCCTTGTGGTATGCCTATTAGTATAGCTGCTCATTTAGCTCCCACTCACTTTGATGACACCGCATTGCTTCCCGCATCTTTAGCCCCGTCTCCCAACCCGATGACTTCAGAGGTTCATACGACACAAATTAGCTTCCCTTTGGTTAATCTTGGACCCCACATATCACTACCACTGACTGCCCCTACCTCATCTCTCTTGCAGACCGCTCCGTTCATGACTTGCTCTCTGCCACCTATCCACACGAGCTTTCCTTCTCAAGCTCCGCCTACCTTTTCATTCCCATACACGTATCCAGTGACCTCAACATCCTATATGGGACATCCCTATTCGGTCACCTCAACATATTCATCCTCCACACCTTATCAACACTTAACCCCACCAGTGTCTAGCGGTGGCCCTTGGCCCAATTTGCCTCCGTTTACCACAACCACACCATCATCTCATCCAACTACTGATTTAATTAAACAAATGATGGACAAAATGCAAAACTTTGGAGGATTTTGTTTCAAGAAGTCGTAGCACCTTGACATACGAGCAAGTTTTTAGAGCCTATTCACCCTTTCCCCCTTCATTCATATCCTCCTCAATGGGAGTTGCTTAAAATTTACTCGTTTTAATAGTAAAGAGGATCCTCAACAACACTTGCGATCATTTAGACATGCTTTTTATTTGATTGCTCATGATGATGCCTTGTTACTCCGCACTTTCCCATGTCCTTATCGGGACTGCTTGGAGTGGTACGGTGCTTTAACCCAGACACTCAATCTTCTCTTTTAACCAACTAGCCCAATCTTTCTTGGATCATTTCTCCATTAACATTTCCAAGAAAGTATCTATCACCGACCTCTATGCCATCGACAATTTGAGGACGAATCTATCGCAAATTTCGTTGGACGATGGTGGGGCCTTATCGGCCAACTTACGTATGCCTTGCCTCAAAGCCGAACTTATCGAGGCTGTTTACGCGGGCTGCTTGCTAAACACATCTCCCCTACCCTCCAAATTCAAACTTTCCATACATTTGATGAGGCCTTTACCATGGCACGGAAATTAGAAATTCGAGCCTTAGAAGAAGAGAAATTGCGGTTGCTGCAACAAAACCCCAATTTCGAACTCCGATTCCACCAATAAACTAACACCACCAATCCTCACCCATCGACCGCTTGAAATCAAAGGGTGCGTGCACGCGGTGATGGTAAAATCCCAACCACCGTCTAATACCCCGCCAAAACCACCTATAAGTATAAATCGGAACCCATCAACTACACTCCCTTGGGAGAAACATATGGTGTGATATTGGAAAAATTGCTCAAAGCGGGAGCCATTACCTTACCTCTGTTAAACCTCATTCCAGGTTTGATTCCACTCACACCATACCTTCTGAGTACAAAAAAATGACTTGTAACTTCCACCGCGTGAAGGGACACGATCATGAAGCTGCAAGATGTTGAAAAACATAGTGCAGAAATGGTTGATGCTGGGGATATAGCTCTCGATAATCCTAACGCCCTGCTAACTTGAAATTTAAAATATTCAACAAACCATTCTGAATCATTCTTCTAACAACATAATCTAAATCAAGATATCTTAGCCGAGGAGAGTATTCATGAGATCCATGCAGTCTTCGATTCCCAGCCAAAGACCTCTATCGAACAAATCCTCAATCAAGCCTCTTCACTAACGCAGGAAACCGAACCCCCTTCCTCGCCATCAAGACAAACTGAAATCCTTGCCGTTCCTTTACCCATCAAGGAATTAGCTGCCCAGAGTTCCCTTCTCACAAATGAGCCTTCTTATACCACATCCTTGCAAGACTGTGAGCGGATGTTATCTAATTTATCTATTTCCCAAATGTCTCCTTCTACCATTCTTGTTGTACAAGAGGAAGGCTCGCCACTTCTTTTCTCATCCTTAGACGAGAAACCTCTTGAACCGACATCACCATATTCTTTAAATATGATAGATCCTCTCAAACACGCCCTCCTACCTATTAGTCCTTCATCACCTAAATCTTTTCAACGACCAGTCGACCTCTTAACATCTATTGATACGAGTGCCTCATCTACCCCACATCACACTCACAGATGGATGGAATCACAACCCGTCTTTCTTCCGTACAAAAGTTCCTATTCACACGTGAGGACTGTCATTCCACAGAAGATAGACAGGTCCTATGGGAACGTTTGAGTACGCCGTATTCTACTCAAATGCAAATGACCGATCCTGAGGCCTCCACCATATACCCGAAGTGTTTACAGAAGCTTAAAATGCCCATGTTCTCACCTTCACCCCCCTCACCTCTACCAAATGCCCCGTCCACTTCTATTAACTTAACCAAATCTTCCCCTACGCTTGGGACCTCACCCATACCTAGTCTAACACACCCACCTAAGTGGCTTGATTTATCTAAAAATAAAGCCGTCCACCCCATTAGGAGACAGACTCAATCTCCTCAACCTATGCCTCTATCACAACTAAAACCATCATCGTCACACCTACCTTCCATATTGGGACCCCATCCCTCTACCTTACATCAATATATCATACCTCCTGCGTTTTCTTTAAAGCAACCTACGCCTTCTGCACCCATACAAATCGAGGGTATAGCAACACTTGTCACCCTTAGCGTATCTGTCCACCTATCAACCCTAAACAAATTCCATCATCAAAAGATTTGTTTTCGGTCACTCCTATTTCCCCGTGGTTGTTTTCTGATACCACATCATCTGTGGCCTCATCATCCAACATAGCTTCTACGTCAAAGAAACCACGGTTAGGGAAAACCCATTATCAAAACTCCTTGGCTAAACAACCCCCTCTACAAACCAACCACACCACGTCATCACCAAGATCGACCCAGTCAATAGCCTCATTTTCCTCTGACTTTGACCCACTCAAAGGGTCTTACGCCAAAATCCTTGCTATGTTGGTGGAGAATGCGACCATTTCCCTACCCCCACTTAGACCTTATGATCCATCTAAACCTCGACCTATAGGTTACGATGAGTCTAAAATCTGCGCTTACCACCGCACACCAGGACATGACGTAGAGGGATGCAAAGCGTTGAAAGCCATACTTCGTCCGTCACCTCTCTCAGACAGAAAGGTTAAGAAAGATAACTTACGAAGAGAGAGACCTTTAGCTTCAATTCCCTCTCCTATACCACCTGTCCCCGCCTCACCAAGATCTATCATCATTACAGCCCCACCTATCGAAAACCAAGACCTATCCCTACCATCTTCCTCCGCTCGTATTCACGAGATCAATATGATTAGTGTTGCTACTCGAGGGCAAAAAAACAATGGGAAAGCGAAAGAAAACACACCTGCGGCATCTCTTTCTCCATCAACCATCCCGATTACACCACCACCTAAAGTGGTTATTCGCGGACCAGCCTATCCTGTCTCTAATGGCATTGCCCACCGAGACTATGATCAAACGGCTTCACCCGATCGCCCGTAAAAATGACCTTTGTATGATCTCATTCGGACTTCTCAATCTCATCGACAAGCTCTCGTTGAGATCCTTCAAGGGATAGAGGTTTTACCTAATGAAACATTGCCTGTTACCTCTATTCTAACACCCAATCACGTTGCTTCACTCACTAAACAATCTATCTCCTCAACCACTTCTGTCTCTGTACAGCAAGCCGCTGCTGTCAGTTTCTCCGAAGATGAAATTATCGACTTTGGTGTCGAAGATCCTGACCCTGCTCTTTTCATCTCAGCGTACGTTCGGGATATCTGGGTACGTCGTGTTATGATTGACAGGGGCGCTAGCCTAAACATCATCTCTTCAAAATCCTTCCAACAAATGAATATCCCTTCTAGTTGCATGTGTGCCAACCCCATCATGTTGCGATCATTCAATGATGCTATTACTTCTACTTTAGGCACCGTGATCCTTAACATTCGTGTAGGACCACGTACTTTACCCGAACTCTTCTATGTCCTTGAGGGAGAGTTCCAATACAATATGTTGTTAGGCCGCCCTTGGATCCGGGCTATGGGATGCGTTCCCTCCACCTTACATAGATGCATAAAATTTGAGTACGAGGGGAAGTCCTACACCGTAACAGACTGGTCCTACCCCCTTGAGACTTGTAATATGTTGTATCGCCCTAATGATGTACTTGTACCAGTCAGAGACACCCATTCATCCCGACCCGACCATCTACTTCAGACGCACTTTTCACCTTGACAATGAAACCGCCGTTACAAATATTACTTCCTTTCCCTTGAGATAACATCCCAACCTCCGACCCCTTAGTAGATGTTTTCAACGCCTTACGCTGAGGAGTACCACTATATAACGTTATTTATTTCCATACCCAGCAGGATTACGGACAATTACATGCACATCCCACCTCGACCGTCGCGTGGGGAGGTAATCTCTTACGGACCACCCCATTGCCGCACCAACCTAACGTATGGGAGTGTTGATGCATCTTCCATTACCCACTGAACCTCCTCTTGGTGTGGTTCCTTCCAATCCGATTTTCAATACTTGACAAATCATCGTTTATCGCCTCACCTTCTTGACTCAGTTTGTGCTTGGAAAGGCTTTGGTTTTGGTCTTTACTGAACAAGGCGACATACACTCATTCCCGTGACTACACGCAACACAATGATCGCGGTGGTCTCGGTTTTCTGAAACACCTACACAGGGGAGACACCTCATGTTAGGGTGTATCACGGAAGAAGACACGTCACCCCTACCAAACCATCATCACCCACTTTGCCATCATCACCCACAAAATCGATGGACCACGAATCTATCCCTCCTAACTTTTTTTTCATAAATGCTATCTTCATAGGTCCTCTCACTTATCAACGCGATAATGAGGACCCATCTTCTCTTCCTTTTGTATCCAGGACATGATCGAAGAGGATTCGCCTTCGATTAATGTTGTTGAATGCCAAGATGACGACTCCATCCTCACTTACCTTGGGGCGGACGACTCCTATATTCAACGCGCCTTACCATCTGAAACTCAAACCATGTTGAATGAGTCGACTATAGAATTCAACATCCACACGGAGGAGGATCCTCACATTGTGAAGATCGGACAATCCCTTAACACATCAGAACAAGTCGCCTTTACTACCTTTCTCCGTACCCGTAACCAAGCTTTCGCTTGGTCCTACGCTGACATGCCAGGAATTGATCCTACCATTGCCGTCCATAACATCACCCTAAACCCCGATTCCAAACCAGTCAAACAAAAACTGAGAAAAATGCATCCACGCATTGCCCTCTTGGTCAAAGAAGAGCTTGACGACTTCTTCTGTTTCCTTCATCTTGCTATTGAATATCCTCAATGGATTTCTAACATCGTACTGTCACTAAAGCGACGGGGGACTTCGATATGCGGATTTCGAGACCTTAACCTCGCTTGCCCCCAAGGATGACTTCCCCCTCCCAAGTATTGATCAACTTGTTGATCTCACGTGAGGCCATGAAATGCTTTCTCTCATGGATGGATTTTGGGGATACAACCAAATTTTGGTAGCCCGACCGATCAACATAAAACCGCTTTCATAACTCCTTGGGAACCTTCTATTATCGTGTCATGCCATTTGGCCTTAAGAATCTTTGGTGCTACCTATCAGTTGGGCTATGACTTACATTTTTCATGACATTATGCATACTATCCTTGAGGATTATGTCGATGATCTTCTTGGAAAATCTAAACATCGCAGTGAACATCTCGATGTTTTAACCATTATTTTCGATCACCAAGTTGTTGCAATAATCATCGGTCAAACTGACCAAAGAAATGTGTCTTTGGTGTTCTTTGGAAAACTTCTTGGCTTTATCGTCTCTTTGCGTGGTATTGAGGTCGATCCATCTAAAGTAAAAGCTATCCTAGAAATGCCCCCACCCAAAACCTCAAACAATTGCGTAGTTTGCGGGTAGTAAACTTCAATCTATCCGACGTTTCATCTCCCAACTCTCGGATCGATGTCAACCTTTTCATCACCTCCTTAAAAAGACATTGCCTTTCAATGGGTGAAGAGTGTCACCAAGCCTTTGAAGCTCTCAAATCCTATCTCTTGCGACCACCGTGCTTATTCCACCTCGGGATGATCGTCCTTTCTACCTTTACCTTTCTTGCCACGCGACCATGCTGCTATAGGAGCTATGCTCGCACATCGGGACTCGGCACGTCGAGAACAGGCCATTTATTATATAAGTCGTACCCTCGTGGATTACAGACTAGGTATACACATGTAGAAAAATTGTGCCTAGCCCTATCATTCGTGGCTACCAAACTCCGACACTACCTTCGAATCACAAAACTTTCGTCATCACCAACACGGACCCCATCCATTACATGTATGCCAAACCTCATCTAAACCAATGCATCGCCCGATGGCTTATGCTCCTCTCCGACCTCGACCTTGAGTTTGTACAACAGAAGTCAATCAAAGGACAAACTCTTGCAGACCAACTTGCGGAGGCCCCTTTACTTGGGGAACAATTCACCAATTTTAATTTCCATGACGAACTCATCGCCACTCTTTCACTCGGGGAAGAGTCATATCAAATGACCCTCTTCTTCGATGGATCTAAATGCCGGTAGCGGCGAGAGCCGGTGTTGTTCTCATCCCTCTTGACCCGAACCTATGCCTCTTTCATTCCGACTTGATTTCCCTGCACTAATAATACGGTGGAATACAAGGCCCTTGTTACAGGTCTCCAAGTTGCGATACACTTAGGTATCAAATCTATCAATATTTTTGGTGACTCTCAATTGGTAGTCAATCAAGTTATGGGCATCTACCAATGCAAAAATGAGGAACTTCAAAAGTACAAACACTACGTGGATTCACTTCTAGCCTTATTTACTCACTATTCTATCCAAACCATTCCCCGCTCCACTAACAAATTTGTGGATACTATGGCTTGCTTAGCCTCACAAATTCCAGCTTCATCAACTGACTCTGACATTTTCGTCTTGGTCCAACAACTCTTTGCCCCATCTTATTCAGCCTCGGTTGTTTGTACGATAAATAATGTGTCTGCTAATTCGCAGGATACTTGGTACCACCAATTCCATGACTACCTTACAACCTCTGTTCTCCCACCTAACCTTACTAGTAACAGCAAACGTGCTTTTCTTAAAAGTGTTTCTCGTTATGTTGTCATGGGGGGACTCCTCTATAAACGTGGCTTTGATGGCATCCTCCTTCGCTTTGCCTAACCGGCGCGGAGGTCACCTATACCATCCAACAAGTACACGATGGGATTTGTGGTGGACATTTTAGTCGCTTGCCGTGGCTAAACGAATCCTTCGCCTAGGTTATTATTGGCCTACTCTCAATAACGATTTGCTACAAATATGTTAGGCGTTGTGTTATGTGTCAACAACATGCCAACCTTCAACATACTCCTAGCCACCCTTCTACAGTCGCCCGAGATCTTTGGCCTTTCTCACAATGGGGTTTAGACCTTATTGGTGAGATTCACCCGACCTCTTCACAACGTCACCGTTGGATAATCACAGTAACCGAATATTACACAAAATGGGTGGAGGCCATTCCACTCATTTCAATCAAAAAAGAAAAAATTGTCGAATTCATTAACCATCACATTATCTCATCGTTTTGGTATTCCTCATCCCTAATAACGAGATAATGGTAAATCTTTTAAAAACAAGTTGTTACAAGACCTTTGTGACAACTTTGGTATCAAACTTAGTTTCTCATCGCCTTACTATCCACAGGCCAATCGTCAGGCTGAATCCTCTAATAAAACCCTAACCAAAATCCTCATGAAAGTTGTCAATGAATCCGGAAGAAATTGGCACGATCACATCCCCTTTGCCCTTTGGGCTTATCGTACTAGCATTCGTACCTCCACTAATGCCACACCTTTTTCTTTGGTATATGGTACCGAGGCTGTCCTACCTCTCGAAGTACAAATACCCTCCCTTAGAATATCTCTTCAGGATATTCTCACCAACGATGATTTCCGCCAAGAGTGGTTAGCCCAATTGGAGCTTCTTGACGAGCGTCGTCTTACAGCTCTTGATCACCTCCAAATCTATCAAAAACGTATCAAGCGTGCTTATGATAAGCGACTTCATGAGCGTACCTTTAAGGTTGGTGATCTTGTCCTCAAAGAGAATCAACATGTAACCAAACTAGAAAAGAGAAAACGTGGAAAATTTGCTCCTAATTGGATTGGGCCTTATATAATCACTCACACTTATGGATCAGGCACTTATCGTTTAGCTTCGCTTAATGGTAAGCCTGAGCCTGAACCCCTTAATGCCTTGCATCTTCAACCATTCTACTATTGAATTTAGTGTTATATCACTTCTTATCTACCTGCCGCTCGTCCCTTGAGCTCACTTACCACCACATACACTTTGTTTCCTACACCTCATAATAAAAATCAAGCTCACATAGTTTGATTCTCACTTCACCTCAGCAATGCCTTCCCTTTTTAGTCTAGTCCATGACTTCAAAATATTTAAAATAAGCCGTATTCTTATGGGATTTTCTTGAGTCAAACTTCCTACAAAACTAGATGCTTCACGTCAGAAAGGACATCTAGCTATCTACCTTATATATAGATTGCTCCTCGAAGGACAGCTATATGCCAAATTATTTGCTATTATATATAGATGCTCCCCAGAAGGACAGCTATGCACTAAAATCATATCTGCTGCTACTATAAATAGACTACTCCTCGAAGGACAGCTATACACAGTCGCCTTTATCGAAGCTTCTCGCATGGATCAGCTTTGTGAAGACCTCAAGAATAGTACAATCAATATCCCTTGTAGACTTCCCGCATCAATCGGTCTATATTCGATAAAATAAAAGCCTCATTCAAAGAACTTTTGAGTCATGGACTTGTCTATTTAGGGTAGGTTCTCTTTCGTCAGAACACTCACTTTGTAACAAGTTCTCTGTACCTCAGCTATATCATCCACCTCACCTCACCATTTGTTTCAACTCAAGGGACGTAACGTACACCCGATATATTGTGATCATACAACTCTTTTCACCTATTGACTTCTCGTCTATGCACGGTACCTAGGGCTTCAAGCTCGTTCTACGTTGTGTGGTTTGTTTATCTCTTTTCACCTACGGAGCACTCTTTCCTCTTTGCCTCGCATCTAGGATTGTGTGTTGATCTTAATCAGGACATGGTTCCCTTCTACTTGGGTAGGCTAACTTTCACTTCCCTTATACCTTTTACAACATCACCAATTCATTACCAACACCAACAACCTTACCTTACCAATATTAATATCAATATTTTTACCAACCAACCAATTGCCTAAACCGTACCAAATTGCCTAAATTCACCTCTCCCTGATCCTAAGGGAGAACTACATCGGTCTGAGGCCCCTCCTTGCTTTGTGCAATGGGCTATGTAGGCAGCACTTCGGAGACATGGGGTCTCCCAAGGTTAGCTCGACCATCCCCTACCATAACCTATCATGTGTGGTAAATATAAATATTTTTGTGTATTTCTATTTAATCACATTCCTCTTTATCCTTTTTCAAAACACCAAAAATCACAACGCAAACATTCTTATTATTTTCATAACTCAAATCAACATACATATTCAATTTTATTTAGATGTTAAACAAATACATCTTCTCTATCATCGACACGCAGGTCGGCATCCTTATTTATTCTTATACCTCGATAACATTTACTTAGACCCTCACGACTCATCCCGACCCAGGAGATGATCGTGATCGTCGACGCCTCTCGCCGGGCCTCTCTGTCCTCAAAGGTACCACGGCTATTGGTACCGCCCACTGATCTACCAATCTCTCCTGTAACATATGAATACGCCCTCTTGCATGGAGGAATCCAGCCTCTAGTCTCTCTGCTCGTGACTCCGCAACCGCTAACAATCCTCTTGTCTCATTCATCTGCGTTTGGAGCTGATGAACTAAACTCTGCAGACGATCTCTCTCCGCTGTAATCACAGCTATGTCAGGGTGATCACGTACACCTCGCAGCTCTGCTACCCACCATAACCTATAGGCCTTGGTCGTTCTCCCGTATCCATTACCCTCGCGATCGGGCTTATCTCCTCTCGGCCCTTCCCGGAGGTGTTGGCGGGGAGGTGAGAATGCTGCCTCGCGTCGATCCTCATATATGGTCTATAAGCTAGGGGTATATCCTGCACAAATCCAAATTATCGCCGCACGCGATCTAGAGGAATCCTCTCATACTCACCTGGCCTGTGCCCTGCGATCCACCTCAATCGCTCTACACCCCTCAACTCCTCAGCTATGTTCTCTGTTACCATATAGTTCCCGTAAGGCCTCAACCTACCTATCCGGCCCGACCCAAGGCCGCAACCCAACAACTTGGCCCGACCCAAGGCCTCAACCTACCTATCCGGCCCGACCCAAGGCCTCACCCTAACCATTTGGCCCGACCCAAGGCCACCACCCAACAACTTGGCCCGACCCAAGGCCTCAACCTACCTATCCGGCCCGACCCAAGGCCTCACCCTAACCATTTGGCCCGACCCAAGGCCGCCACCCAACAACTTGGCCCGACCCAAGGCCTCAACCTACCTATCCGGCCCGACCCAAGGCCTCACCCTAACCATTTGGCCCGACCCAAGGCCTCACCCTACCCATCCGGCCCGACCCAAGGCCGTAACCCAACAACTTGGCCCGACCCACGGCCGTATCACTTCAATACCTTACCCAACAACAACAACATACACTTTTATCCACCCATCATGTAGCTTTTGTTCCATCGAGCTCACTGTTCGTGTTTTAGCATGATTAGGGTCCACGACTTGATCTGTTGACCAACTTTGCCTAGACCTAGACAGCGTGACATTTATCTCAACCAAACCAACCATTTGTACTTCCGAACATGCCTAAACATTCCTGTACCTTACATTATATACCACAGGAGCTACTTCCTATGCCTTGATATCCGAGGATTATATCACCCTTGTTTGGATAAACTATCGACCTTTGCCTATACATTCTTTGGTTTGCTCGTCAAATCATGTACCCTAGTCACACTATTGCATTTCAACGTGCGTCTTCCTTGGACTTACCCCACCTTTTCCCCATCATCTCTACACCATTTACCCTTTATCAACCCTATCCACGATTTCAAGTTCTCTCAATCTGTGATAGATTTGAGGGGATTACCTATACCCTTAACGGGGAAACCACTTCATATTATTGTCAGTGCACTTTACAAAACAAGCTACACGACAATAAGGGGCTAATGTAGACACCAAATTTGTGTCTTACGACCCTCTTGTGACCCGCATCTCATTTCGCAACCTAACCTCACCACCTAAACCTTACACATTTATTTATTAATTACCTTGTAATTGATAAATCCACATCACCTTACACCTTACCACCTTTTTGCCACCTCATCATGACCTAGTCCTAACCCTAAACTAACCTAATTAAGACCTATAACTTGGTCCACACCTACACCCATGACTAATGACCCCTTTCTCGCACCCAAAACCGACCTTCTAGTCACTTGACCAAGCCATGACTAATCTCTCGAGAGAAAAGCGGGGAAGGTGGGCGATTTTACTAAAAATAGCCTACTTTTTCCTAACTGAAATCTGGTTCCTACTCGACCGGCGTCGGTTACGTAACCGCCATCGGTTCCACTGTAAATGGGCTCCCAAACCAAAAAAAAACAAGGGTCGAAGGATTTTGAATCAAAGGAGAGCATCGGGAGCGATCGAGAGAATCCGGATCTTTACTTGGCCGAAAGCGAGAGACAAGTGGAGAGACAAGAAGAGTTTGACAAAGGAGATCAAGCAAAGACTGCATGACTACTACCGAGCCCCGTGATACTCAATCATCGGGAGGAGATATCTCATCTTACGTGTGTCGAGCCATCCTACCTCGATTACGCCTTTGCCATCGAGTTCTTGGACCTGCATCTTCGTCAATAACTAGTAAGTTACATCTTGCATGTCCTTTTAATAATACTTCTTAGACTTTTGAATCATAGTCCTCACAAATCCATTCCTAGATCCACTACCCGGCAACATATTGCATCTAACTATCCTTCATCTACCTCTCATCATCTCATTACCTAATATCACCCATATACCAGCCTTACAAACAACACAGCTACCCTACAACAACAACCACTCCACAACACAACTAACCCACAGATCCTAGACCCTACCGATATCGGTTATCAGTAACCGGCATCGGTTATTGTGGTTTAAAACCAGAAATCAGCCTTTCCCCTACCTGTTTCAACAAAGCAACTTAATTGATATTTTACAGTCTTTGGCGTTAATTCATATTAGCAGGGAAACTGACCACCTTCGAAAGGAAGTTTTATATTTCACAGGCCCAAGCGATTTCCTCATTTATTGTCTAATCAAAATCTTGTGGTCTTGTGTTCTTATTTGCAGGTAGTTCTTCCAAGACAAAAAGGAGTTCTCCGCGATCGGCTGATCTTTCTCTACGATGCACGCGCACACCATCTCGACATTCAACAGGGTATTCCTCCTAAGCTGAACCCTTATCTGCTTTCTAAAAGGAATGAAAGGATAGAAGCAAGTCTATCCCCGGAAGCCGAAACATTCCGAGTGAAACAGATTAGTAACCTTTACATGTTGTACTTGGGAGTATGAATATTAGTCAAACGGATATGGTATTTAAAATAACAAAATATCATACTTGTTTATGACATCTACAATCGGGGCACATGAGAAAGAAAGGATTTAAGGTCTTGAAGAATCATGAGTTACTCCCTAATTTTAAGTTTCAAGACTTGAATTTCTTCAAGCACTTTGTGTGTTTTTGGGGAACACTTGTAGATATAAGTTTAAATTTGAAATTAGTGTAAGTAAAAGTAATCTTGATTATATTCATTTTGATCTTTGGGGTTAAACACCTTTAGTTTCATATAGTGGAACATTGTATTCACTTAAATTTATAGATGATTACTCCAAAAAAGTATTGGTCTAATTTCTTAAAATAAAATATAATTTTTACGTACATTTAAGAAATTTATAACTTTGGTTGAAAAGCACGCTACCATATTTATCAAATGTTTAAGAATAGACAATGGAGGAAAGTTCACATCTATGGAATTTCAGAAATATTACAACTTTGAAGTTGGGATTGAAATGCATCTGACCACCATCTATACTCAACAACAAAACATGGTTCTTGAATGAATGAATAGGAATAATCTATAGATATCAAGGAGCATGCTCAGTAATGTAAATTTGGATAAAATTTTATGGGTAGAAGTAGTTTCTACAACTTGTTATCTTATAAATTTCTCATGATCGGTTGTAATAGAATACGAGATTCTTGAAGAGGTATGGACGGGTCATCCATGTGAAAACTTAGATTTGAGATTTTTGGTTGTAATGCTTATGCTCTTACTAATAAGAATCAATATTTAAAGTTATACCCAAGATCCAAGAATTACATATTTTTTGGGTATGGTGAAGTAGATGGTGTTGATGGATATAGACTATGGGATCCTACTTCCCACCAAATCATCATTGTAAAATATGTAGATTTTGATGAATCCCCTTTCCTAAAATCAGATTCTAAAATGAAAAAAGAAAAGGAACTTGAATATCAAATCCATCCGTCTTCAGATACTAAAAAAAAAAAATTCAATTGTTTTTCAATGTTGAATATGTTGAAGCTTCATAACAACATGATGAAATACCTTATTATATTGTATGGAGGTCACAACAACTTGAGGAAACATCTCTATATCCATTATGGAGATCTACATAAGATGATGAGTAAGGCATCCTCCTAGTAAGTATAGTCCCAATATTTCCATTGTTTTGATTTCTAATGATGGAGAACCTAGTTTTTATCAAGAATCATTGAATGATTTGGATAGTACCAAGAGGAAAATAGAAATTTAGGAGGAGATGGATGCTCTGGAAAATAAAAGGTGATGTGACCTAGTACAAGTTCCAAAAGGAAAAGGTCATGTTAGCTGCCAATGGGTTTACAAATGAAAGATAGGTGTTGATAAAAAAATTGAAAGGTACAGGGCTAGATTGGTGGTAAAAGTATTTGTACATAAATAAAGTATTTATTTTCATGATATCTCTTCACCAATTTTTAAACTTGTTTTGATTTGAGTGCTCTTAGCACTAGTTATTTTACTTGATTTGGAGTTGGAGAAGTTAGATGTTAAAACAAATTTCTTTCATGGATATTTATAAGAGGATGTCTATATGAAACATCCTAAAGGATTTGTATTAAAAAAAAAAAGGGTTTGTTTGCAAGTTTAGGAAATCATTGTATGACATGAAATAGTCACCCAAGAAATGGTACAAGAATTTTGATGCTTTCATGACCATCTATTTTTTAAGGAATTAGTAGACCATTGTGTTTACTTCAAGTTTTTGGATAGTGTTTTTTTCATTATATTGGAATTATATGTTGATTATATGCTTTTTGTAAGAAAAATCATGGCGAAAATCAACGAGTTTAAAGGCACATTTAGCTAGGACATTTGATATGAAGGATGTAGGAGTTGTAAAACATTTTTTTAGGCATGGAGATACATAGAGATAGGAAAAATGGTAAGATTTGGTTTTCACAAAATAATTATTTAGAAAAGCTACAAACTAGATTTGGTATGAAAGATGTTAAGCCGGTTAAAATCCATTTTCTTCCCATTTCAAACTTTTTCATTTTTTTCCTATAGAAGAAGAAGAAAAGAGTACATTTCTCATGTACAATATGTTTATGTAGTATGGAGCTTAATGTATGGTATGGTATGTATAAGGCCTAACATTTAATATGCGATTGGATTTGTCGGTAGATATATGGAAAATCTGGGTAACGAAGTGGGTATCACCTTTGAAGTGGGTGTTTCACTACTTATGAGGCACTAATGATTATTGCATCACCTATAATAATAGTGGTTATTATATTTTTGGATATGTTGATTCAAATTTTTGCAAGTGAATTTGACCAAAAACAATCAACTTCTAGTTATGTTTTTACAATTTCGGAATTGGACCTATCGGTTGAATGTCAAAGCTTCAAAAGATTACTATTATGTCAACTACTAAGGTAGAATATGTAAATGCCTATTATGCTTTTGAGGAGGTAATTTGGATAACGGATTAAAGTGCTATTAATTTGGCCAAGAATCCAAAGTATTGCAATAAGAAAAATCATATTATAGTAAAGTACCATTCATTTACATATTTTATTGATGAAGGAAAAGTAGCACTAGAAAAGTTCAACATTAAATAAAATTATGCTCATATGTTCAAAAACTAGTATTACTAGAGATGCTAAAATGGTGATTGGATTTTATTGGCTTGCAAAAAAGGTGATGAGTTGGTCAGTGATTAACTAAAAATTTGGATATATTATAGTTAATTTAATCCAAAATAGCATGTACATATAGTAAATAAATGCAGTAAATGACTACGGAAAAATGACCCAAGCAACTAATCTAATGAAAGTAGAAACACTAATATGCAAGAGAAGTATGGAAATGACTTAGTTGATTTGATGAAATTACAAGAATATGTCACATAATAAATAGAATAATTTAGAAGCATGAACGACTATGTAGAGGTCCTAAAAAGGATAGATCTAGACTAATTCTCTGGACTGGGTGCCTAAAGAAGGACTAGGGCACCGTGGTCTATAGTCTATGAGCACTCTAGTCTATGAAGGAGGTCCAAAATTGATTTTCACAGGTTTGGCAGGTGGTCTAAAACCCTCATTGTGTGTTACATCATATTCACTGCACTTGCGCAGGGTGTCCTGATAATCCAAGATGAAAGAAAGACCTATAAAAGACCAAAAAAGTATCAAAACCCTAAAAAAGAATAATGAATGCAAATGAATAGGTCAAATGACCTCAACTGCCACAACAAGGGCTTACTAATTGCGAGCAGTTGCACTACATTTCAGACCCCAAATGTAGTTCTAGTGTGTGTGTGAATCATGTGCCCTAGGTGCTCTTGTGTCAGTCACACTTTGTGAAGTAGTGAGAAATAACTAGATGTAAAAATGTAGTAGAATGGTGGATGGAATAGAATAGAATCCCTCTCCTATGCTTGTGTGATGTAGATTAACCAACCTTGTCCCTTGTGATGGAGCTAAATGAATGTAAATGATCTCCAAATGCCTTTGATAGATGCAACCCTAGGTGGATGATAGTAGTGACTAGTGCTTGGTCCCTCATTATGGTCTCATAACTTTATATTTATAGGGTTCTCTTGATCTAATTTCATAATTAACCCAAATGGCTAACCACCAAAAATATAAGAAGCTAAAATGGATAGAAAGCCCAAAAAGTGGCGGAAAGTTCAAAAGGATTGGGGCCCCTGGTGGGACCAAGGCGCCCATGGGCACCCCAGTACTAGCTTGGGCACCCCAGTCAAAGCTAAAAAATAATGTGAAAATGACAAAATATGACTAGGCATATGGGTGCAAGAGGTCGGGAATGATGAAATAAAATAAGTAAGATGGCCAAAAGATGGGGTTAATTAGTACTTTCTTCACTCAAAAACCTTCTAAATAGTAGTATGAGATCGGGACTAAATAATGTCTAAAGTGCATGATTTTGTGTCTACATTTTCCCCACTTTATGTTGGTGAGTGGAAATCTCGGTAACATAAAGTAGATAGAGATGCATACCTGATAATCCATGTAGAGTGATGTAGAAAATGCGTTGAAGGACTAGACAAAGTGTGGAATGACAAAAATATGATGGAGCATGGAAACTAAAGATGAAAATGCAAAAAAAAGTGATGAGAGTGAACCTAGGGTGGAAACACATGTGTAGTGCTTTGTGTGTGATGTACCTGCATGGTTAGTATGGTGTGTGTTGTGTTATGAAAATGTTGTTTTTAAATTGTTGTTGTTGTTTGTTTCCCCCATTTGACTACTTGTTTCTCATACGATCGGACCTGCAAGGAGAAAATGATCAAGTAGTCAAATATGTATGTATGTATGTGTAAAAATGCAATGTAAAATACGACATGCATGTATGTATGTAAAAATCATGTAAATGTAAAATACGTAAATGAAAAATGTAAATGGAACATGTGCACCTGATCCATGTCGAGAAAGAGAGTGTAGAAGGATATCTTGTATGTCAGGGTTTTTTGGGTGATCTGATGCCATAGGCCAAAGAAGTATAGGGAGGAATTTGTTATATCTCCAACCTTTAACTACTTCCCTAAATGTGTGTGAAGAGATCTTTGTACACCTATTTTTTTGGGTGATCCGATGCCACTGGCCAAAGAAGTATAGGAGGAATTTTGTTGTATCCTCCAACCTTTAACTACTCCCCAGAATGCTAAGGACAACCATGTCCTATAAAATCCATTGTGTATGGGGTTCGTAGACTGGTCTTGAACCCACTCATTGTATATAACCCACAATGCCAAGGGCAAGAAAGTGCACTGAACTGAACCGGTGTAGAAAGCATTGTGTAGTATGTAAAACCCCAAATGATGCCCCCTCTTTGGGGTGCATGTGACATGTCACTAATAGGAGAATGCGGCCCCAAAAGAGGACCAACCACATGAACTCTAAAACTCTACCTATGGGGAAGGGAATGCACTTGGTAGAAACCAAGGCATGTGTGTACAAACAAGAAGGCTAGCCAAAGACAAGTGTTAGTACAAACAAGCATGCATGTATAAAATGTGTAATCTATACGTAAACAATGTATAAGCTACCAAACAAAGTAGTAATGTAAACACACAAGAAGAAAAAGTAAGCCACACAAAGTGGGCTTGCAAAACATGGGACATCACTCACATGTCACAAGACACACAAGGCCATCATGGCCACATACAAAAAACAAGTGTGCACACCAAACATAGGGCAAATCCCACATACAAAAAAAAAACAATAAAACAAGACAAAAAAACAAATAAGTATGGAAGAAAATATCCTGCATAACAAATGTTACACATGAAGCACCATTAGCATGTTAGAAAGATAACTAATATGTCAAAAAGCATGTATAACTAAGTAAGTAATGTAAAGTGCTAAGTACAAAATGAAACAATAACACCTATGTGAGAGATGAATGTGGATGCCCCCAACGACTAGTGTAGGAAGGGTAGAAGGTGAGCATCCATGTTGTAAGAGACATATATCTGTGATCACAACTAGAAAAATATGTGAATGCACATGTGTGGATGATATAGATAAATGACATACAAGTAAATCTAACTAGCATGTGTAATAAAGTGACCATGAACAAGAAAAAGTAAGCAAGAGTAAAAGCAACCATAATATGCAATATGTTGTGGATGGATGGAATGGAATGCAAAATGGATGATAGGAGCCACATGCCCCTAAGTGAATGGAAATGTATGCAATGAGGTTCATTTAGTTTTCCCCCTCAACAGATCAAGAATGAACCGTAAATGAGAGTGTGTCATCGAAAATGGTCAAAGTGTGTGTGTTGTGTCTAACACGTTGATGATGAATGTGTATGATGATGATGTATGATGATGATGTGTGACCTATAAATGATATGTGAATGTGTGAACCTTATAGCCTAAAGCGTATATCACTAACAAGATGAATGTAGGAGTGATGATGTAGCCTAAATGTATATCACTACAAGATGAATAATAGGGAGTGGTGATGTAGCCTAAAGCGTATACCACTACAAGATGATAGAGTAAGTGACCATTTAGCCTATAGCATATGTCACTATCCTAGGAATGTCACATGATGAAAGGTCGAATGATGAATGTACATGATGAATGATAAGGTCCATTTGATTTGTAAACCCTCGAAAAGCTCAGTATGGACCGAGGAACTAAAGTGCATCATAGGTAGTGAGTGCAGTGAGTGATGTGAAAGATGTAGATAGATATGTGATGTATGTATATGAATGAAGATGATAAAATGACCATGTGATGTGTGTGTATGTATATGTAGTATAATGTAATATGTGTGTAGTGTGCATATGTGAAGATGACATGTGTATGTATGATATGAGTATATGTAGATGAATGTATGATGTAATGATGTATGTGATATGAAGAATGACAATATATGATGTATGTAATGTAAAATAAAATGTATGTAAATAAATGTAGAATGTATGATATATGACGTGAATGTGTGAATGATGTAGTGTGTGTATATATGTGCCTATAGTGCAGTGTGTGGGGTTCAAGTGTAGTAGTAATCCTCAACAGTCAAGTGTGAACCAAAGCACAAGAGTGTGTCATCGGGTAATGATGATGCTAAATGTGTGAATGAATATGTAATATGAGAGATGATGATGTATGAAAATGAAAAATGAAGATGATTTAATGCTAATATGATAGGGGGATGTGTATGATGTGTGGCCCCTAAGTGTGATGTGAAGATCCTATAAAGAACAAGTTTACATGAAGATCATCATGACCAAAGAATAAGTTGTGTCATGATCACTGATGTGGTGTGAAGATATGTTGACCAATAGTAAAGAGGATAGTTTTTGAAGTGATTGGTTGGAGCTTAATTTGAGAGGAGGCCAAGATTGCATGGTGAAAATTTTAAGGGAGGTTGAGATTAGGTTGACTTGGTGATATGATAAATGACTTATATTGGGAGGCCATTGTGAACTAATTTTGATAGGAGGATTTGACTTGACTTGATGTGATGTAATAGATGGCACTTAGTAGGAGGAGATGGTGAGGACTGAACTAATTGTGAGAGGTTGTTGTTGACTTGGAGAGTGTGATGTTGAGTAACGTTGGCCTGATGCTCATTAGATATAGATGAATCAGATTTAGGAACCCAATGGGATTTATCATTTGTATTAGAATGTTGTGTAGAAAATGAAATAAATCCTTGACACTCAAGATGTTTGATTATTCATGGCAAAGTGTGGAAATCATTGTCATTATGTCCATTGATTCGATGATAATTGCAATATGGACAACCTTGATATTTTTCTAACCGATAAGGAGAATAGTAATGAGTAGGTGGTAGAGTGATCAACTGATGACTAAGGAGTTGAATAAGAATGTCATGTTGCGTAGTATTATGCTCAAATATGAGAGGCTCAGGAATGGCATGTCTTGAGGTTTAACTAGATGACATGTAGTGGACATAGATTGCATATAAGATGTAGAAGGAGCACAAACATGTGATTGAGAAGCATCCTTAAGCTGTTGAATTTCAGATTTGAGAGATATAATCATGGATTCCATGGCCTTAAATTTATCTTGAAATAAATCATGTAGAGCGTGGATTGAGTCCAATAGGGGTTGATTAGATGGAGGATCACTAGGGTTGTCAAATAAAATGATCAAATATAGGACTTATTTTGTGTGGTGGCATATTGTCATCCAGATACATGGTGTCTAGCTATTTTTGCAAAACAACCTAAAATGGGGATATCTCTTAAGTAAATTAGATAAAGAACTTGAGTAACTTTGGGAGCCATGATAGAAGAAAATGAGGATCCTAAGCGTGAAAGATGGTCGGGTTCACCAAAATGATTAACTAAAAATGGGAATAATAGTAGTTAATCTAATCTAGAATAACATGTAAATACAATAAATAAATGCAATAAATAAATAATGGAAAATGACCCAAGCAACTAATCTAATGAAATAAAACCCTAATATGCAAGAGAAGTATGGAAAGTGACTTAGTTGATTTGATTAAGATTGTGGGACTGTGTCACAAAAAAAACAAAATAATCTAGAAGCAAGAAATGATTGTGTAAAGGTCCCCAAAAAGGATGGATCTAAGCTCTAGATGGACTGGACTGGAGCACTGAGAGGGACTAGGGCACCTGGGCACTCTAGTCTATGAAAATGGGTGCCCCTGGTTGTGTGAAAAGGTTCTAAAACTGAGTTTCACAGGTTCAGGAAGGTGGTCTTGAAACCCTCATTGTGTGTCACATCATATTCGTTACTACACTTGCTACCATGCCAGTGTGTCATTGATAATCCAAGATGAATAGAAAGACCTATGCAAAGACCAAAGAAGTATCAAAACCCTAAAAAAAAAGAATGCAAATGAATAGGTTAGATTGACCTCACTACCACAATAGTGGGCTTACTAATTTAGTGTTGCACTACATTTTAGACCCAAATGTAGTTTGTGTGTGTGTGTGTGTGTGTGTGTCATGTTGCCTAGGTGCTCTTGTTTTAGTCATCACACTTTGTGAAGTAGCGAAAATAACTAGATGTAAAAATGTAGTAAAATGGTGGATGGAATAGAATAGAATCCCCCCTCTATGCTTGTGTGATGTAGATGAACTAACCTTGTCCTTGTGATGGAGCTAAGTGAATGCAAATGATCTCCAAATGCCTTTGATGAATGCAACCTAGGTGGATGATAGTAGTGACTAGTGTCTTGGTCCCTCATTATGGTCTCATAACTTTATATTTATAGGGTTCTCTTGATCTAATTTCGTAATTAACCCCGAAATGGTGACCACCAAAAAGATAAGAAGCTAAAATGGCTAGAAAGTGCCCAAAAAGTGGTGGGAAAGTTCAAAAGGATCGGGGTTCCCCTTGAGGGGAGCCCATGGGCACCCCAGTACTAGCCTAGGGCCCCCATTCAAAGCTAAAATAATGTGAAATGACAAAAGTTGACTAGGCATGTGGGTGCAAGAGGTTAGGAATGATGAAAGAAAATAAAGTAAGATGGCCAAAAGATGGGGGTTAATTAGTACTTTCTTCACTCAAAAACCTTCTAAATAGTCTCGTAAGAACTGTTGTTATGATATTTCAAATTCTAATTATCAATTACTGTAAATGTGTGATTTCTAACATGGAAAGCTCAAATTTATGCACTATGATATATATCATAAAACAAATTTGGTTATTCGATTAAGTGACACTAAATTATTTGATATTTTATTTGTCAAAATTTTGTAAATATATTCATACATATGATTTGAAATATTATTTGACTTATTTTGCATGCTTAAATGCAGATTTCAATAGGATTGTTCTATCAATTATGACTATTTTTTTGTACCTACATCACATTTGTAATGCCCACATTTTCAACAAAAAAATTATCCAAATTTTTGTATTTACATTGTTGTATACATGACACCACATGAGATTACTTAAGACAATGCACAACACGTGATATGTTTGTACAAACATTAACCCACATAGATAACATGAAAATATGTGATGCACAACAAGGACACTTTTTCCTATATGACTTAAGGCCAAGATAACAATCAAATAAATTATAAACTCCCGTATAGGCACCTTCCATGGCGAAACACTTTCTCGGTTTACATATTTATTACATTCGTATTTTACATGACCTTAATCATTTGATAATAATTTTTTATGTAGTCCTTCATTTTTCTTCAAGCTAAACTACATTATCTTTATTTTGCTTAACATTTCGTTGGTGATGATTCCATCTAATTTTTCATTTCCTTTATCGCAATAGAATGATGTATAAGCCTGATTTTTGGTAGGAACATATGTGCATACATGAGGCTACTCATGTTTTTACTACGAATTTGTTTTCTAATTTGTATGTTCATTTAGTTTTGTAATTTATCTTAGATACATTTAAAAGGTTCACATGGAACAAAGTAAGTTTATTAGTTCAAAGGTAAATAGATTACAAGTTCCTTTCATGATCACATTTAATTACTAGGAGATTCTGTATGCACCAAATTGCATGTGCTATATTTTGAAAACTTGATTACAAAATTCCCCAATGATGATTCAAAATATTTTCAAAAAGGTGTTCGGCGCAAAAACCCATTCGCAATGTATATTTGTAGCCTAGATAGCCTTACTTAACTTTTCTTCATTGCATTTTTCCATCTTCCTCACTTCTTTCTATGTGCTTGTTTTGGCCTTTAGGGACAAAACTACCACCTGAATGGGGTGGCAGTTCTCAAACAACCGCCCTTCCTATCAAAGGTGGTCTGAAACTACCGCCTCATACGTAGGGCAAAGCAGTCCTTCCCACTTTTTCCATATTCTTCACGCATGTTTTAAAATATGAAGTAGTTCACTTAAGTTTTCTTTTTGCATGCATCTGTGCGCTTTTTTCTAAAATTAGCTTTGTTTTCTTGGTTCTCCTTGCTCCTTCTATTTTAAATGAGATTTAATTAGTTGAACTCCTCTTTCTTCCTTGTGCATGAAGTAACCTCCTAGCCTCCATTCCTATATATTCCATGCTTGTATTCAACCAAAAGGGTCTTGAATTTTTGTGTATCTTGTATTGTTTTGCTACTCATAATCTTGTTGGAATTGTATAGCCAAGCTCAGATCTCTTGTGTTATCTCTCTTCTACTTGCATTGTGTCCAAATTGCTTCCAATCTATGTCATTGCTCAAGCACCATCCTCTTGTTGTTGTTCTTTGCATTCCCAATTCCTTGGACTCACATGAACACTCAAAGAAAGAAAGGAAAGAACTGAGGGGACAGATACTGATACTACTATATTTTCCAAGGTTCTTGCTCTTCCAAGTTGGATTTGTGTATTTGTTTCTTTGTTTATCAAATTTTCAATTAAGAATTGTTAATTTCAATTACATATCAAATAGAGTAGAGAAACAGTTCATTCCAATTAGCTAGATAATTTCAAGTAGATCAAATCAATAGGAAGTTGTCTCTTCAACATTACCAGGAAGTTGTGGGGAATAATAGCTCTATTAGGGTTATGATTTGTTCTTCACTTCTGAGGTAGGGTTGGAAGGATTTTTGATTGAGTTAGAATAGATTTTAGATTTAGATTCACACATCTACACAAATAGTTAGCTACATCCAAATAATTGTTTGTATTTAATTTGTTTATTAGATTAGATGCATTGTCTGAAAAGTTAGAAAAGAACAAAAACATTTACTTTCCATAGATTAGCTTGTTTTTACTTGCTTTGTTATGATATATTGAGAAAACACCAAAAATATAGGTTAGATTTCCTTTGATAGATAGTTTATTTATTAAAGCAAAATCAATTCATCTTACATGACCATCAACGGTCCACAACAGGAAAAGACTTATGGTTTTGATCCCTTGGTCCCACAACCCAATGGGCCAGAGCTAATAACTGACATCAACACAAGCTTGTGTTTAACAGTCTTACACACACTTGTAACATACATACACTAAGAAAATAAGATAGTTAGATACACTAAATATCACTTGCTAATCAAGCCTAGAATTTTGACTACTCCTTCCCGGAAATAGGGTTTGATTGCATGTGCATGACCATCATAGGGCCTCAAATTTCAACAAGTCTTTAGTTGTGATCCACAAGTCCCACAACCTAACAGGCCTACTAGTTAGCTAGATATTGACACTATTTTATGCACATTGGTATTCATATCTTCATCACTCCCACCCAATATTATTACATAGCTTTCATTGTTGAACATAGTAGCCGAATCGGATAAGACTTTCTGGAAAAGACCAGAAAATCACCCATAGTTCCTATAGCTCCACTACACCTCTTGTCTCTCACTTCCATGACCTTGTCTAGAAACCCATACAAGGCACCTGCAGGTTACTTTCCACGTATTCTGCAACCACTCAATAGAATCTCGATGTAGAACTAGACATCATTTGGAGTCTCTAAGTAGCTATCATATCAGACTGTACCATCACACCCCTTCAGTTAGGAGAGCATTCTTTGCCTTAGATTCACAGATTCCAGTATTACAGTGTCAAAGACATAAGGTTTCCCAATTAGCTTGATCACTTCCATCACTTTCACTTCCATTTCATTCCACACCAGCTGTCTCGGCATGACCTCGGGAGGTCGGGTGCGAAGAAGGTCATGTGTTGATTTTCTATCATGTATAAATTGGTGAACCCGACATGAAGAGCTAGTCTCTAAACATTTCCACTTTCTTTGTCCATCCTTTATTCTACGGGTATTATTATACCCCGAATATGTCAAGATATGATGAGTATGGTCGCCCATCCCAGGTTTTTGACATGTACCATTACCAATCAAGTATACCACAACAATCACCTTTACTTTCAACATGGGCGACAAACCGCTCATCCACTCAAAACCCTCTACTTTAGGGAACCAATGTTGGTTCTTCTGTATGCATTAAAGAACTTGATCAGGTCACTCAAAGACCTATCCCCTCAACAATCAAGTTTAAATAACATGACATTCACTAGTGAAGCAAGTTCATCTCCTTAGGTATTGTTTCACATCCCATTAGCATGCAATCAATCAACTCCCCATCTAGATGAGGAGTATTTAGCATGATATGCTAGGAGTGAACAAAAATTCCAACACATGAACCAATATTTCGATAGGTTGCAAGGACAAGGTGATGTCCTGCTTCAAAACAATAATGCTACCCCCCACCAAACTGAAAATACAACCAATGAGGGGTGGAAACATCATGAACAATTCATAATAGGATACCATACTCCTCAACAACCTCCAAGGGTTCAACAAAAGGTACCTAAGAAAGACACCACCCCATCAACGGGTGATGTCATTTCAGCTTTGGTAGACAAGGTTAAAGAGTTAGAGCTTACCCAAAAATGTAGAATTCATATGCAGGGAAAGGTCAAACTCCATCCTACCCACAGAACTATGGGTAAAATACCGACTGCATAGAATCCTCCAATCTACATGAATACTCCAAACCTTGGGATTTATTAACTAGGATGGATACCTTGGGTATGCCTCCTCAAGCCACATATGGATACCTACAACAGGCACCAGAAGTGTGCATTCTCAAAATGCTATACCAGCCTAGAAATGCAATGTTCCTTGGCTTCATGCCTTCAGCTCTGTATCAAAGTGGCCAACCCCCTATATGCACACATACTCTAAAATGCCACAAGGAGATGCGTACACCTATCTGGTCCTTATGGTTATCCGTAGGGAATGCCATATGCCCCAAAAATGCCTATGCCATGTCGTTTCAGCAACCAATGCAACCTTTGCTTCCCCAATAAGGACCTTCAATGGTTGAAACATATGCAATGGGAACTTACTCTGAGTACCTAAAGGAGCCTCTAGACTTTTCCATCCGGACAGTCATGCTCCCAAGGCCATTTTTGATCTTCCAATTTTAAAGGGAAGGTGACCCAAATGCTCATATCAAAGCCTATGCAATAACCATTCGAGAGTTTCTCCCATGGGATGCATTTGTTGCAAAAATCTTCCCTAAGACGTTAGAAGGCATCGCTCTCGACTGGTATTATAGAATACTAGAGGCCTCAATACACTCTTTTAAACAACTCATGTCAAGTTCATTAAGGATTTTTGATATGAATAAGATTTTAAGAACAGGATCAAAGAATTCCTTACACATCAAAAAGAACATAACTAATCTTGTACAACCACTTCATTCGAGGTGGCAAAGAGTTCTCTATTCTTCTGCAAGTGCTCCAAACATGGATCAAATGAAACTTTGTGATTTATTCCTCCACTCTCTCAATAGAGAGACAAAGGAAGAGGTTCAAAATTCCATCTCAGGAGCTATGAAGAAGTGCTAGAAGGTGCTCTTTGAATTGACCAAGCGGCCATTGATAGTGGTCATAAGACCTATGGGGAAAATGGGAAGTTAGTTACTCCTGCTCAAAATGCTCCCAGCTACTCCAACAACATGAACAACAATCAAGGACCAAATATCCTTAATAAGAATCATGGAGTCATGACCGATGGTGTGACTGACCAACCCAAAAATCCTAATGTGGTTAATCCTACTAACATGTGTTACAAATAACAACAACAATAATGGAAATAATCAGAGAAACAAAAATTTCTCACCCTCGGTAAATGTTGTGGATTTTAATCATCCTCAACAAAAAAAAAACCTCAGCAACAAAGGAAAATGCCAACCCCAAGCCCCAATCAATACCCCAACCAATTCCAAAACCAAGGGAAAGGGTTCCAAAGTTTTAATTATAACAATCAACAACCAAACAATAACCATAACTTTTGGACCACAACAAGGAACAAACCAAAGGCCTCGAGATTACGATCCTAACTTGTATATGGTTTCCATAGGGTCCGCAAGCATGACACAAGAACTTTCATGCGATTGTAATAAGTTTTTACAACATTTTCCAGAAGACCAAAGATAGTTATTTGTTGACATGTTTTTGGAAAACCCAACTACACCTAGTCAAAATGCCTATATGGGACCAGTGTCTCCATAGAACACACCATTAGGGGATCTTCAATGATCCTCTCCCCACGCATCCAAAGGATGGTAGACTAGATCCCAATGGTTCAAATAAGGGTATTGTAATAGGGACTCATGATCATGAAGCCTCAACTTCATCAAACCCACAGGTGGCACCTCCTTTGGATGGTCACAACAAACGAAGATCGTGGGCTTGGTTGAGTTAGATGTTGAACCCAAAATTAACGCTTACTATAAGAACCAAGGATTATTCTTCGCAGCCAATCCCAATTTATCTGGTTTTGTTAGAAAATGCTCATGATACATTAAGCAAGCCAGTAGGGGCTTATGATCTAATCAATGATCTGACCAAGACCTTTTCACATATTTCCTTCTTAGATCTACTGAAGAATTCCCCTACTCATCGAGTCGCTCTATTAGAAGTGCTAGGTCTCGGCCATTTGATTAACATTACCCCTCCACCAGAGGCATAGATAAATCACATAGACTTTGACGTTAGTCCTCCAGGGCAGCCTGAGAGAGATATTGGTTTTATGTTTGACATAAGTAAGATGCCTACGAATGCTGAAATAGCTCATAGAGGTGATCCGGCCTTGTTTTTACAAGTTTGGATCTACAACAACTACGTAAAACATGCAATGATCGATGATGGGGAAGCAGTTAACATAGTCCCCTTCTCTTTCTTCGAAGTTAGGGTATGGGGAGACTAATTTCTCCTCTACGCGAAACACACTGAGGGGCTATGATAGCCTCAAGGAAACCTCATCGGAACCATAGTATTGCCGGTTACTCTAGGGCCCAAGATGGTACTCACTGAGTTTTATATTATAGATCGGAAACCAACTATAATATGATCCTTGCCATCCTTGATCCACCGCATGAAGGCAATCCCCTCCACTCTATTCCAAGAGGTCAGATTCTTGCATTTAGGGAAAGTCTTTGTGGCTCAAGGTGATCCAAAACCCTTTGATATACATTTGGCCAACTTAAAGAAAAATCCAGGGGTCCACTCTAAATTTGATTCCTTCATAACTAGTTAAAAAACCTATAAAGCATGGTACTAGAAGAAAACTAGTTCCTACAATAGAGTTAGAAGTTACAGGTTTGATCGAGGGTATTCTGGTGGTCAAGGATGAAAACATTGTTGTAGAGACAGTATCGTTAGGAACTACAATCAAATATTGTCGAGCTATTAGAAAAGGATTTTCCTATCCTTCTCCCCTTTGATTCCATGGGTATGGGACATGCCTTGGGACTTGGCTCCCTTCCAATAGATGAGGTTTACATGGTGGAGGTAACCGAGGTAAAGGGGAAGGTACAAAGGATGACTCAACATCCATCTTTCTGAGTAGTTGCTAGACTCTCCATTTTGATGGAGCCAAGTGTCACTTTGGTGTCAGGGCAGGCGCGATCCTTACTTCACCCAAAGGAAGGATTTTACCTTTTCTTTCAAATTGAATTTTGAATGCACAAATAATGGGGCTGAGTATGAGGCTCTCCTATTAGGTCTCATTATAGCTAAGAGAATGGGCATCCTCAATATTAGGGTGTTGGGTGACTCACAACTAGTCGCAAATCGATATCCGAGGTATACGAGACTAGGGATGAACACCTACAACTCTACAAAACAATCGTGTTAGGACTGACAAAGGGGTTTGAATTTATATCAATAGAGGAAGCGTTCCATGTGAATAAAACCTTCGGAAGATATTCTATAGCAACTTTTGCCTCACGCTTTACCCCAAGTAGTGACCTAGAGGACACCAACTTCATGGTTTCAATCCAGTTGAATCCTTGATTCACAAAGTGCCCATGACGCCAATGTTGACATATGTAGAAACCAAGAGTCAACCCGATAGTTCAGATCATGTTAATAGTGATGAATCAACTTTAAGTTATTTAAACACTTTGGCAGAACTACATCTTACCTATCATGAGATACACCTTTCCCTAATCCCACATTCCTCCTCTTATTTTGGGAATCCCATGTTTGAGTCTTCTTGGGAAAGGATCTTGAGATTTATGAGGTAGAAGAAGAAGGGACTTGAGTTTCCTTGAGTCCCCACCCCGAGTTTGAGGAGGGTAACACCTCCTTTAATTGAAGGAATGATTGATATAAACATCGGAATGGAGGAGGAGCCAAAAATCTTAAAACTAGGGTCCTCTTTAACTCCAGAGGAAGTAGAAATTCATACCCAAATCCTTAAGGAACATCAAAAATCCTTTGCACATTTAGCTACAAGGAAATGACAGGAATTACACCACACATCACAGTTCACAATCTCATCACCAAGTCGATGCCAAACCAATTAAGTAGAAGTCAAGACCTATGAAGCCAAAGGTGGCCCTTATGGTAAAAGAAGAAGTAATGAAGTTCTCTAGGTAGGATTCATCAAGCCAATCAATTATTCACAATGGGTATCTAATATTGTCCCCATTCTCAAAAACATTTGGAAAGATCCAAACTATTTTTTGGATAGATTCATTCTCTAATATTTCCTCTTCTCATCTTACCACCGGATTGTTCACCCTACAAATGGATATTATGTTGTTATTTACAATAAATGGTCTCCCATTTCATCATTCTGGGGGACTCTCTCATAAGTGTGGCTTTTGGGTATTATTTCAAAATGATGCCTCAAGGAAGTTCTCAAATTCCTTATACCTCTTCTTAGGAACTTCATGATGGCATATATGAGTGGGGGGACTTTAGTGGCCTTGTCATCGTAAGAATTCTTCACCAGGTAAATGCCTGACCCTTAACCATGATTTATGATATAAACATCAAAGGAGGGAAAGATCTTAAAACATTTCAACCTTCATCATAGAAGTGAAATTCATACCTTATAGGTCCTCAAAGACCTTTGCTTCTCTTTAGTTACAATGGAAATGATGTTACACCAAATCAATCCTCATTCTTCCCAAACCATCAATGGATCATTAATTGTGAAGACCAAATCTACACCCTCATGGTGAAAAGAAGGTAATGAAACTTCTCCATACATTAATCTCCACAATTATTCATGGGAAAATATGTCCCCAGTTCATTAAAAATCAATGGAAAGATCCATATTTGCATAGACTTCCAGGACATTAACAAGGATTGTCCCAAGGATGATTTCCCGCTACCATCCATTGATGTTATCGTTGATGCAACAACTGGATTTGAGTTGTTATCTCTCATGGATGGGTTTTCAAGATATAATCAAATCAAAATCTCCATGGAGGATCAAGCTAAAACTACATTTATAACTCCTTGGGGAACTTATTGTTATGTTGTCATGTCATTTGGTCTTAAGAATGATGGCACTACATACCAATGAGAAATGACCTACATATTCCATGATCTTATTCATAAGATTGTGGAATCCTATGTAGATGACTTTATCTAAAGGCCAGAAGTGCTTCATCACCTGTAGGTGCTTCACATCATCCTTTCACTTAATTGAGTACGGTGTCATGTTAAATCTAGAGAAATGTGTATTCGGTGTAACAGAGGTAAGCTTCTGGGTTACATTATATCTTCATGAGGGATTGATGTTGACTCCAAAATCCAAGCTATGTTAGAAATGGTTCCACCATCGAGTCTGGTATTAGATATTTTCTTGGGAAACTTGGTGCAATCCAAAGGTTCATCCCTGACTTGACCTTTCATCATTCATCCAATCAACATTTTTTGAAAAAGGATTATAGCATTGATTGGACGGAAGAATGTAATGAGGCCTTTGAGGTAGTTAAATGATTCATGTTGTCCCCTCCTACTAATTCCACCTAGATCAGATCACCCTTTGATCTTATATTCACAAGCTACAGATGTTTCGCTAGCCTACATGTTGGCTTAAGAGGATGACAATAAATGGAATGTGTAATTTACTTCATTATTCGATGCTACTTGATTATGAGACATGCTACACACAGGAAGAAAAGGAATGCCTTGCCATAGTTTTTGCAACAAAGCATTTAAGGCATTATATGCTCAATCAAGAAACAAGGGTTATTGTTAAGATAAACCACTTACGAGACATTCCTCATGCAAGGATCCTTGTCTAAAAGGCCGGTGTTTCATAACATTAATGGGTGAGTTCGAATTAACATTTGTAAATCAAAAATCCATTAAGGGTCAAATCATTACAGACTGGTTAGCTTGATAATCCATTAGATGGGGGTGATTTGGTAGATCTGGAATTTCTCGATGAGTGTGTGTACTTTGTCAAAACCAGCCCCCTATCTCTCTGTATGTCCCTAGTATACCAACATTGTCAATTTCATCATGGACCATACATACCTAGAAGGGGAAACATCACAACAAAGAAGGTGATTACATGTCATCACTGCTAAATACATTATTTTGGAGCAGGTGCTCTATCCACAGAGCCTTTGACGAATGTTTTTGAGATGTGTTGATGCCAAAGAATCTGAAAATATTCTTTATGAGTCACATAGTGGGGTATGTGGAGGTCACTTTGGTGGCCACGCCACTTCCTAGAAGATACATCGATGGGCTATTTCTAGCCCACCCTAGAACATGATGCAGTAGAGTTTGTGTGTAGATGTCACAAATGTCAAGAGTTCTCCCATGAGATCCACATACCGGCACAAGCTTTGCAACCAATCACAACCCCATGGCCCTTCTCCACGTGGGCTTGGAGATTTGATAGGGAAGTTCTCTCCCTCATCAATGATGGCCATAACTTCATAATCACGGCCACAAAATACTTTACCAAGTGGGTAGAAGCCATGCCCCTTACCACCGTACTTGGCTCTGTAATCACTAAATTCATCCTGAACCAGATCATTTGTAGGTACGGGGTGCCACAAGTCATTATTTTTTATAATGACACGTCTTTCAAAAATGACAAGGTGCATGAGTTATGTACAAAGTTCAAAATAAGTCATCACACGGCTTCTCTCTACTACCCTCAAGCTAATGGACAAGCTGAGGCTACCAATAAGACTTTAAAGTCCATTCTCCTAAAAACCATTAAGGAGAATAAACGAGATTGGCACCTAAATCTTTTTCCAGCCTTGTGGGCCTACCAAATATCAGTTAGAACACCAATGGGGGAAACCCCATTTCTTTAGTGTTTGGTGCTAAGGTGGTTCTGCTACTTGAAGTCGAAATACCTAGTCTCCGTATTTCACTACATGGGATCCTAGGGAGAGGAGGGTTATCGAGAAGCACAAATCTCCCAGTTAGAAAGTCTCGATGAGGCTAGATTGAATGCCAATAAAAACACAATATTTACACTAACCGGATGGCTTGGCAATAAATAAGAAGGTTTACGAACATGAGATCTATGAAGGAGATTTGGTATTAAGGCTCGATAGTCAGATAGACAAAAATACTTATGAGGGAAGGAAATTTAACCTAGGTGGTTAGGTCCATATCGAGTAGTGGAAGACTACAAAAATGGTGCATTTCACTTGTGTACGCTAGAAGGTGAGGAGTTTAGCAAATTTGTAAACTCTCTTCACCTAAAGAGATACTACGCATGATCCATCAACATTTTCATATGTACATTATTGCATCTAGCATTACATTTTCATCTATCCATTTCATTTTGTAAAAATTGTGATCAAGGAGCTTATTCTTATAGAAATTCCTAAAAAATTCTGAAAACATTGGCAAACATTCAAATCATGTCTCTTCAAACCTTCATAGTATCATCAACTATTTCTGAATCATTTATCAATCCAAACAAGAAAGACAAAGTTTTTATGGTAACCATACCAAGGCCTGCATACTTGGTTCTACTTTTGGTCTCTTCTTAGGTTAGGTGTCTTTTTTCATGGTCTATTCTAGAAGCTTCATGGTGTCACATCTATCCCTTATACATCTCCTTGGAAATAAGAGCATTCTAAACATTTTTCCCAAATAAGTAAGTCAAATGCAAATCCACAGAAAATTTTATTTTTACACATTTCCTTTCCCTACCAACCTTTGGTGTTGAGCCTGCATCTCTTACTAGTGATGTAGGGTTGGGAAAGGAGGGAAATGCCCTTACTCACTATTCCTTGTCCATGGTGATGAGCCCACACTTCCTACTGTAGCATGGGGCAAGGCATAGGGGGTCTCTTTGATAAAATTGAAAGTTACAAATTAGTCAAACATTGTGAAATCATAAATAAAAAACAAAGTGAGTTAGATGTCCAAAATTCCAAGAGAGTTTAAAACCCCAAAACTAGATTTTGTCAACCAAGTGGCCATCTACGGATCTAAGTCTAGATAAACTAAAAGTAATTCACATTCTAAACTATGAAGTAGCTTGAGTAGAGTAAGGTTGTAGCGTCCCAATTTGGTTCTATCAAACCTCTATCTTTCTCCCATCACTGCCATTCAAAAATTAACATAACTTGTGCCCTTTCTAACTCTTGGTGTTGAGCCCTCACATCTTACTAGTTGTGTGGAGTTAGGAGTGGGGAAAGTACATATATTTATCATATCATTGTATCATCACATTTTATCAAGACAATATGAAGTACCAAGATTACAAAAGAAACTAAGTTTAAGATCACATTGTGTTTGCATCATCATATATCAGTAGCATAAAAAAAAAAAATAAATCATTTTGTTTATCATTCACATCCATTACATACATTCTGAAAAGCATTGAAAAGTGTAAATTCTAAACATCTAGAGTACACATGAGAGATAAGCCAAAAGAGAGTCAACTTAGATACGATGGAATACCGAACCAAAAATAGAGTCTGTATATATCATAGTAGATCAAGTTTGTATACAATGTCATCATGCACTAGGCATGGTCAAAATGCTTGCAATGAGCCCAAATATACAAAAAAATCATATAATATCAAAAATGGTATCAAAGCAATAAAGGCTCAATGACCTATCAATCCTGTGGGATCCCTTGGATGGTGCACGACCGCATCTAGGGATCTTTTATATGGGTGTGACGATATGTGGCACTGAAATGGACTAATGGTGTGAGTGCTCATGGTGGTGCCCACTTCCTATAGCCTCACTATGAGAATGGCTCCACCTCATCAGGTGCTTAGTAGTCTCATATCCAGCTACCTGGTACGAAGGGAGGTCACTATCTCCGCCACCTTCTACATAGGGGCGAACACATCAGTATGTCACCACTGGTGGCTAAGGGTTGTCCTAATCATGACAACTTGACCTAGTCTTCCCCGAGGGGATCAAAAGGGTGTCCATGCATACCCGATGAATGAGTTCTCACCACTCATGTGTAGACACTACATGAGAAAAGAAAAAAAAGAGAGAGATAATGAGCTAGAAAATCACATAACGTAAATCAAAAGGATAATGCTAAGCTAAACATATGAAAATCAATAGATAAAATCGAGAAAGGAGTATCAAACATACTCGGTCTCTCAGGAATCCATGTGGGATCATTGGGCTGGTTGTAGGTGCTTGGTGGCTTGCGAGCCTCACCAAATCCAGAGGCGTGGCGTTGTCCAATCACAGACTCATCGTCCTCTCCAAATGGCTCCTTTGAGACTAGTGTCTCTCTCTCTCTCACCTCCTCGTGCACTGTTACTCTGAGGATCTCTTGAGTGTCATGCCACTCAGGGTCACTCTCCTCTCCCTCCAAAGGGGCTCCCCCCTCATCCTCCTCCTCTCTGATAGACTCCCCCTCCATATCATCTCTCGTATCCTCCACAGTCGGAGTCCAAATCAATCGGCTCATCCTCCTCCCCACTGTGAGCAGGAGCTACCACAATCTAAAGTAAGGGTGCTCGAGGGGCACCACTACCCACCGATCCTGGACTACATGCCTAACTACAATAGGCACCAGAGTAACCACTATCTAACCGAGATCCCCTCTAGGACCCCTCCGAGCCTCTTAAATAGTCCTATAAATAGGCTCCACTAGAGGAAGCATGATAGGGTATGGAAGGCCGAACTACTGAGGTACCCAATCAAATGGGTGAATCTCTAATCTCCCAACCCTATCAACTAACTAGCTCATGGAAGAGCAAGCTACCATCATCATAACCTCCTCACCCCATACCCATGCCATGTCCTGGTAGGGTGTGGCAAAGTCATGTTTCTATAGTCAAGGAAGCCACTAACTGATGTGGTGTCTAGAGCACTGACATACCAGGTCCACCTAGCTACCCGAATAGCCCCTAGGTCTGATACTAGTACCCCTTGCCATAGGGGATGAAATGCTCATAAACCCAACTCATAACCAGAGTGGGGTGGCTCAAGGATTGTCCCTACAATCTGACAACTCTATACAAATCATGGTATGTAGTCCCTAGAATATCTTCCCCAAGCATACTTATGGACCATGAGCCTCGATCTATGTAATGATGGGGGCCCAACAATATAAGAGTGTATCTCCTCCCTTGTCCCCGACTAGTCTCGAGGACAAGATACCCATGATGGCTCTCCAAAGGATAGGAATGGGAGCAATAGTAATGGACCAAACCTTCATTCCCTTCTTCGAAGCCAAATGAGATAATGGTGTCTCCCATATATGTCACCCACTTTGTGTCATCATGGCCCTGGACCCCGCTGTCTCCAATTTCAACTTCCTACTAAGTATCGAGGGAGTCCAAGGATGCGGTATACATCCTCCAGGGTGATGGTCCACTCACCCCTTACCTGGAAACCGAAAGTGTTCTGGTATGCATCCTAGTAAGAGAATAGGTCACACAGAATGTGACTGGTAGGAGTGACATGGGGCACCCATGCTATCCACTAGATGCCCACTTGTTGTAGAAGATCCATCTCAGCCTGGGTCAACTAATCTAGAATCCCAGGGAGCCAATCACACACACTCTCTCTCTCTCCCAACGTATGTATTCCACCTTCTTCTGCATTCACTAAAACATGAAAAAAGAGCAAGTTAGTAATGTACATCACATGATAAGCTCATCAAAAACATAGAAAACATTGAAAATGCAAAAAAAAATTCAAGTTAAGGTGCATTTTAGACATTATGTTCCGTAACCACCGCCCACAGTGTAGGGTGGTAGTTCTAGGACCGCCCCAATGCGGGGCAACATTTCCGAGACCGCGCACTTTCGGGCGGTGGTCCCGTGACGTCCCAATCTTGCCCTTAACCCAAAAGTTAACCCCAAAAATGAAAAAATTGACCATTTCTAGCAAAATAAAGAATGCCCTATGGGCACCCCCTAAGGACTCATTTAAAACAAGAAAATTTGAAAATTTCCCCCCTAGGTGAAATTTTCAACATTTTAATATCTAGGGCACAAAAAGACAAAAGAGGAAATAACTAACTCCGAGAACACCGGTTGATTTCCCTCATGGAGGCATGATTGCTATCTCGCAACGGTCATTTTGGTTGTATCCATGTCAGAAATGGTCAACGTATGTCTAGAGCTCCAAATTCACCAAATCAACAATGTACAAATGAATTGAAAAATGAGTTTTTTTAATATATATATTTATTTTAAACTCATTTTGAGTGTATGTGTTTATAGGGCTAGAGCATTGGCGTAGGTATATTTCTACATCCCTCGCAAATGGTAAGTCCTCTTGTTGTTTTGGTTTAGTGTTTATTTTCCAATACTTTATCTATCTGCACTTGATTCTCTTCTTCTTCTTGTAGGAAGCGGAGCTTGGACGGTGAGATTTCGACACATGGGTGTGTCAGGTATAGCTTCTAACTCCCCATTTCAGGAACACCATACTTGAACTTTACGTTTTATGCCTCTTTCATGGCTAAGATGCTTCTCCGAGGGGGCAATATGTACATACCAAAATTACACGTGATATATTGTTGGGAAAATGGTTACAAAAGCCCCAATGATGATTCAAAATCCTTTCAAGAAGGTGTTCGAGCTCCAAAACCCATTTGCGGTGTATATTTTGTAGCCTGATAGCCTTACTTAACTTTTACATGCATTTTCCATATTCCCACATCTTTTGTGCTTGTTTTGGCCTTCAAGTGACAACCACCCGCCACCCTACCTCACAAATCGTTGGCCACCCTACACGGGGTCCTCGCCATTTTTCCAGATTCTACACGCTTGTTTTAAAACATGCAACAGTTCACTTAAGTTTTCTTTTTTGATGCATCTCGTGCACCAAAAATGTCTAAAATTAGCTTTATTTTCTTGCTTTTGCTTGCTCCTATTTTAAATAAGATTTAATTGGTTGGAACTCCTCCTTCTTGCCTTGTGCATGAAGTAACCTCCTAACCTCCATTCCTATATATTCCATGCTTGTGTTGAAGAAAAAGGGCCTAAGAATTTTGTGTATCTTGTATTGTTTTACTGCCATAATCTTGCTAGGAATTGTATAGCCAAGCTCAGATCTCTTGTGCTATCTCTCTTCTACTTGCATTGCATCCAGATTGCTTCCAAGCCACCATTTATCAAGTGCCATCCTCTTATTACTATTCTTTGCATTCCCAATTCCTTGGAATCACATGAACACTCAGAGAAAGAAAGGAAAGAACTAAGGGGACAAATACTGATACTACTGGATTTGCCAAGGTTCTTTCTCTTCCAGGTTGGAGTTGTGTATATGTATGCTTTCTTTATCAAATTGTCAATTAAGAATTGTTAATTTCAATTACATGTCAAATAGAGTAGAAAAATTCATTCCAATTAGCTAGACAGGTTTTCAAGTAGATCAAATAAATAGAAGTTATCTCTTCAACGTTACTGGGAAGTCATGGGGAACAATAGCTCTGTTAGGGTTGTGATTTTTCTTCACTTATGAGGCAAGGTTGGAAGAATCTTTAATTAAGTTAAAATAGATTTTAGATTTAGATTCACACATCTGCATACATATTTAGCTACATCTAGCTAATTGCTTGTATTTAATTTGTTTATTAGATTAGATGCATTGTCTGAAAAGTTAGAAAAGAACAAAAATATTTACTTTTCATAGATTAGCTTATTTTACTACTTTGTTATGATATATTGAGAAAACACCAAAAACATAGGTTAGATCTCCTTTGATAGATAGTTTGTTTACTGAAAGCAAATCAGTTCATCTTGCATGACCATCAATGGTCCACAACAGGAAAAGACTTATGGTTGTGATCCCCTGGTTCCACAACCCGACGGGCCAGAGCTAATAACTAAAATCGACACAAGCTTGTGTTTAATAGTCTTACACACACCTATAACATACACTGAGAAAATAAGACAATTAGATACCCTAAATATCACTACTAATCAAGCCTATGAATTTTGGACTTCTCCTGGAAATAGGGTTTGATTGCATGCATGACCATACGAGGGCCTCAGCCTCAACAAGTCTTTGGTTTTGATCCATTGGTCCCGTAACCCAACAAGACTACTAGTCGATAGATATTGACACTATTTTATGCACATTGGTATTCATATATTCACCGCTCCCACCTGATATTATTACACAACTTTCATTATTGAACATAGCAGCCGATTGGGCTTAGACTTTCTGGACAAGACCAGAAAATTGCCCATAGTTCCTGCAGCTTTGCTACACCTCTTGTCTCCACTTCCATGACCTTTTCTAGAAACCCATACGAGGCACCTGCAGGTTACTTTCCATGTATTCCATAACCACTCAATAGAATCTTGGCGAGCCGGACATCGATTGGAGTCTCCGGGTAGCTAGCTATCATATCAGACCGTACCATCACACCCCTTTAGGTTAGGAGAGCATTCTTTTCCTTAGATTTGTAGATTCTAGTATTGCGCGTCAAAGACATAAGGTTGCCCAATTAGCTTGATCACCGCCATAACTTTCACTTCCATTTACATTCCATACTAGTTGTCTCAAAGATGACCTCGGGAGGTCGGGTGTGAAGAAGTTCACGTGTTGATTTTCTATCGTATAGATACCTTATTTTGTTTTGAGTTATTACGAGTAGCTATATATTCTAACTACTTCTCTTAGATACTTAGTTTGCATTGATCATGATACATGTAGAAGGATTCTCCTTGAGTCAAAGGACTCAATCCTCAAATTTCATTTTTCTTAATTTTTAATCATTTAACAATATTGATTAAACAATGTTGAGGTGTGTGGTGATTATGTTCATCCCTTACAAATCTCAAGTTTCCCCATTTACTAGGTTAAAAGTTCACTAAGGAGACATTACATTACTTTTATTTTCTATAATGTCATCTTAGTCATCTTAGAATGTTAACATTAAGCAACATTGAACACTAGTTTCCAAATTCTCCTCTCATGCTCTTATAACCCTTAACTCATTACGTTTGACTTCATAGTGACATCTTGTTAAAACAACTAAGGTGCATATATTATTTTTCCTTTACTGAGTCATGAGGGCTCCTAAGGGGTATGATTTCACACTTAACCAAACTTAGATTATTACTAGGAAATTTAAGTATTAGATGTGTATTACAAGGTGATATGCAATTATAATTTTATACACCCTATGATCTTTTAGCATACCCTTCTCATTGGATAAAATATATTAGTGTGTGTGATTCATCCTAATTCCTGTAAGAGGTCCACATTCGACTAATTTCAATTGACACTAAAAAGGGGCCTACACCATACCAATAGGAAAATCTAGATAAAATAATCATTCCTACCTCGCAGCTTATGCACAACTAGAGGGACTCCTGCCAAGATAACACCCCTATTTGTGAAGAGACATGACTTCAAAATCAAGGGTTTCATGCATAGGTATCTTACGATGTGGGTTCCACTCATGGTTCAAACCCTCATTTCATAGGTACATAACATGCTTAACATTAATTCCATGGAATAAATCATGAGTTTTAATTTACATTAGGTTCAACACCTCATTAGGACCAAGTCTAGAGGTTTATACTAGATATGATATTTGTAAGGTGAAACACAAGGGCACAACCCATCATCACGAGGTTCTATTGAAGCATGACACCTAAGAGAAGAACTACTAGTCAGTAAACACTAGCACCCATACTTAGGATGGTCATGGTCAGAGTGGGGATCATTCAATCTAGAAGGAAATCTCAAGTTTTTCTCAACCGTCTAGTGTCAAAGCTCACCTACTAATCATGCAATAATTGAGGGAAGATGTAGAATTGAAGGGTTTAGAGCAAAATTCCATTTTAATTTATATAGAGATACTTCTTTCTACCTTACTTGATGTAGGTTTCACAATATAGCTATAAATGAAGTCAAGAAGAGCATTAAGTAATATTTGGATAACTCTTAAAACTCGATAATAAAGAACAATTACAAGTTTATTTAAACTTCATGCATGACAAGGACAATATTTTATTTGAAAGCAATAGAAGGATGAAACTTTACTGTAAACATAGCAATACATACACACACACACACACACACACACACACACACACACACACACACACATATATATATATATATATATATATATATATATATAAATTACAACAATACACAAATAAATTACAACCACGCCATTTTGCCATCTTATTTGTACCCTACAAAACCATGTGAGCATGAGTCAATGAAAATCATTGGTATGACATCCACCTAAATCCAATATAATTATCATTTTTAGTTTTCCATTTACATAATAACAATAATGCACACGCAACAAGAGAGGGTTAGGTACATATATTCTTTTCATTTCATTTTATTTCTTATCCAAGGGAGGAGAGAGAAAGAGATAGGGAAGAGAGAGAATAGAGAGAAACATTATTTTTCAAAAAGTCACATTTCACACAACAAGCCATAAGGGAGAGTTTCATATAGTTATTTATAAGTTTCAATAAGTTTTCACAACGGTTTATTGTCTTGAATAAGGTCATACGACCTTATTTTATATTTTCCTACTAGTTGCGAAAACGTCTAATTTTGGCTTAGAGACTAAGGGACTACGTTCGAAAAATGTCTTCCGATGGGCTGATGCACAACGATTAAGTTCCTATGTGTAATCCTATATACCCAGAATTCAAAAGAACTGATGAAGTTCATAACTGGTGAACGGTTTACAATTGGTGACTAGATTTCCAAGGCCATTAGTTGTAATTGGGAGAGTTGCAACAACAACCAATTTTATCTCAAGGGCTAAGAAACCTCATCCAAAAACTGAATTTTGATGGATGGACTCTCCACGGGAAGATTCCTACATGCCCTCCTATATATGGATAATTCATCTGGGGTTGACGAGAACCGATAATTGGCAAATGGGTTACAAACGGCGATGGGCTTTTTGAGCCACCGATCATAGTTGGTCCAGTTTGACCTATTCAAATAGTGATCGAAGGCCTGCAAAACCCCTTTGGAAAAATAGCTAGAAATATTTATTCTCCATATTGAAGATTGTAAGATATTTTCTAGTATAAATACTAGAGGTTTGTGAAGGTGGAAAATCATTCCTTCGCTTAGGGTCCAAACAGTGAGACGAAATGGAAACCAACTTTTCAATTTTAACAGCTTCCTAAAAGTGTAAAATGGGGTACAGGGCTCCTAGAGGGGCAAGGATGAGAGCACAAATGGTCAATTGGGGTTAATATAAAGCTTGATATGACTCCCCATATAACAAGTGACACAAACAAAACTCAACATCTCTTTTTGGGTTTCATAATGTTGTTTTGCGAGTATTTGAATATTGCATTTTTCTAACTTTGCAAGGTAGAGAAAATGGTTGTTTTAGTTGATGACTCATCTAACTCTCATTGGTACCAGTGGACACAAAAACTAATTATGATACATTGTTTTAACAATGCATAAGGTTGTGGTAGCAACATGTTTGATGGTCAAATTGTAAATCAGTAACATTAATCACAAGGTGGAGTTTTTTTATTGTTTCACACTAATAGTCTAGTTAAAATATCCAATTGTTTAAGTATCTATTGGTTTGATATTTCTATTATATTACAAATAAAGAACAAAATTATACAAAAATTATAAAATATTAAGGTAAGGAGACCGTGCCTAAAAATACTAGTGTTCATAGTACAAGTGGTGCTCGAGGTGGGTTTACCCGAATTCTACAAGGCTCTAACTCTCTTTTACAATTTTGTCAAACAAAGACACGTGCACCCAAAAAACCTCCATTTGTACCATTCAAGACAACATCAAGGCCACATATGCATTATCCCACTAAGCACGATGAGCTCCACTAAACCAACAAACTTTCCATAAAATCAACCAACTCATTATACCTCCAACCAAAGCAACTCGCCACAAAATACACATTTTCCAACCCAACACATTATCTCCCACCAAACATAGCAATTGCCACATTTGAATTCCAATACACCTTGCCAACAGAAGAATCCACTTGTGAACACAAACCACTCAACAAGCTATTACTCTCGCTTAACAACCACCAGTCATATGGGTATGTGGTTCATTGACTTGCTCCAAATTCCCCATTTGACATAGAATAGGAGGATACTGGAGACAGATGTGGAAAAATGACTTCCCTTTACTGATTGCATTCACTTGGAAATTTCTAAAACTTTTTCAATAAACCTAAAAAGTGCATACCCGAAATGGTTGCATTCTATGAGGCCATGCTTGGCTAGGGCATTTCTTGGGAAATCTAATTATAGCCTTGTTTAGAGCACCATTGTGCATATCTTTCAAATAAGGCATTACATGGGACTACATATGGTTGAATCATTTCATCCAATAGTCCACATGCCTTGGAAATGCTCCCACGTTTGCATACATTACTAACAACACATTTACAACTACAACATCTAGAAAATCTCTCATTCTCTCTATGCTTGACTTACTCCCGTACCCTTCACTACATCTCTTATTTTGGCACAAGCTATTTTTATGGCGGCAAGGTGATATGGTCAGGTTGCACACCCGTGAGTTGTATTGGTGAAATAACGGCCGAGAATGGAAAGAAGAGGGTTTCAAACCAGAGGGAGAGTGAAGGATATAGACCTTATAGAGACACATAAATGGGTTAAGAAAAGGAACTTTCAAAGTCTTTGACAATACAACCATTACATAGAATAAAGATAAGGAGTAGGAAGGAAGTGGTAGCTAATATCAACCAGAGAATAGTGCAGCAAGGTTACATCGCACGTAGCAGGCTGAAGTAGAATGAGTAAAAGCAATACAAATAAACAAAATGCCCGAATACAGAGCCTCCTATTACTGAATCTTTTCCTCTTTCTTCTTTATACAACAAACAAACCAGCCACAAGTAGTAGTTCCTCTCGAGCCAAATGAACCCGCTTCAAACATAGATACAACTCTAGATCGATCAATTTGTGCATAGAAAAATGACAGGATATTGGGTTTTGATTTCTCTCGGTGTGCGGGACTCGATTTAACACATAATGGTAGTAATTGAAGGATGGCTATTAGTTGTAGCTTTGTTTAGGACAATTCCACGCAATGTTATGATTATATGCACTTGCTACGACCATCCAATTACTGCTAGCTTTACCACGTTAACTTGGGTTCCAATGTGGTTACTCCTCTAGACCTCAAACAAAGTGCTATTATTTTTATGCAAGTGAAAAAGAAAGGTCTAAAGCCTTTTGGGATGCCCATACTACCCCCACGCCTCCTTCCACTTGCCCACCACCCATGAATCCCCAAGTTTTTATTTTTATTTTTTTATTTTCATTTGTTTTCTTATTGAGCACTACAATATCCTACAATGAAAACATATTTTGGTTATCTTCTTGTACACACTTTTTTTTATTATAATATTACACCTTTGTTTAGAGACTCGTGAGCATATGAAAAATGCATGAATAATTGAAATGGAAATATGATTACTTTTCATAAAGGATGGTCATTGAGATCCTAAAAATACACATTTAACTTACTTAATTTGTAAGAATAAAAACTCATAAAAACCATATAATAATCATGTCTCAGTATAATATAAAACAAATCATCACTTGTGTAAATTTTTAGAATCATTTCGCATAATATAAATCAAATCATCAACTGTAATTTAACAAAAAAACATGAAAATATAATTCTATACAATATTGAGTTCGATAAATTTAAGTTCCTATTTGTACAGTCCCTTACCTCTATGTCTATAAAATTTCAAAGAGAACTAATTGTGTCTCGAATCATTCTCTACATGCTCCTCCACGAGTACCTATACTGAGACCTCTCAACGTTATTTATAGTAATCTCAGCTTTACCTTTGAGCAAGAGAAGAACGTGGCCCATGCTTGGCCATAAATTTTCATTCTCCGAATGCACAACATGCTTACTTGAACAAACCTCCTTACCTCTTCGACATCTACGTTCTTTGATATCCTTTCATCAACAATATCCATAATATTGTTTTCTTTCTCAATTTTAGTTACAACCCACGAGGGAAAGTAATACCTCTTTGGGTTCCTCTACGCTCATTTCCATATTTCTCCGGCCGAGATATTATTTCTAGGAGCACCATGCCAAAACTATTTACATCCACTTTTGTGGTGATGGGTAGGCCCGAAATCCATTCTAGATCCAAGGGTGAAAAAGGTCCCAATGCAAGCACATCTCCTACGTAATCCAATTGTGAAGTAATGTAAACATGGAAATAGCCATTGAGAGACACATAAATGGGGTAGCAAGAAAGGCACTTTCAAATTCTTTGACAATACAATCACTACAGAATAAAGATAAGGAGTAGGAAGGAAGTGGTAGCCGATGTCTACCAGAGAATAGTGCAAAGAATGTTATAGCGCATGTAGCACAAATCGTAGTAGAATGAGTAAAATCAATACTAAACAAAACGCTCAAATATAGAGCCTCCTATTACTCAATCTTTTCCTCTTTATTCTTTATACAACAAACAAACCAGCGACATGTAGTAGTTCTGTCATAGCCAAATGAACCCGCTTCAAACATAGAGACAACTCCAGATCAAACAATTTTTGCATAGAAAAATGACTGGATATTGGGTTTTGATTTCTCTCGGTGTGCAAGACCCATTTAACACATAATGGTACTTGATTGAAGGATGGATATTAGTTGTAGCTCTATTTAGCACAATTCTACGTAATGTTATGATTATTTGCGATTTTCACCATCCAATTATTGATTCACGTTAACTTGGGCTCCAATGTGGTTACTCCTCTAGACCTCAAACAAAGTGCTATTATTTTTATGCAAGGGAAAAGATAGGTCCAAGCCTTTTTGGAACGCCCATACTTCCCCCACGTCTCCGTCCACTTGCCCACCAACCCATGAATCCCCAAGTTTTATTTTTCTATTTTTTTCCGTTTGTTTGCTTGTTGGGCACTTCAATATCCTACAATGAAAACATATTTTGGTTATCTTCTTGTAAACCCTCTTTTGTTATTATAATATTACATCTTTTTAATGACTCAAGCATGTGAAAAATGCATGAATAATTGAAATGGCAATATGATTACTTTTCATAAAGGATGGTCGTTGAGATCCTAAAATACACATTTAACTTACTTAATTTGTAAGAATAAAAACTCATAAAAACCATATAAGAATCATGTTTGTATAATATAAAACGAATCATCAGTTGTGTAAATTTTTAGAATCATTTCTACATAATATAAAATGAATCATCAACTTTGTAATTTAACAAAAAAACATGAAAATATAATTATATACAACATTGAGTTCGATAAATTTAAGTTCCTATTTGTATAGTCCCTTACCTCTATGTCTATAAAATTTCAAAGAGAACTAATTGTGTCTGAATCATTCTCTACATGCTCCTCCACGAGTACCTGTAGAGACCTCTCAACGTTATTTGTATTAATCTCAGTTTTACCTTCGAGCACGAGAAGAACCTGGCCCATGCTTGGCCGTAAATTTTCATTCTCCTGAATGCACAACATGCTTACTAGAACAGACCTCCTAACCTCTTCGACATCTGCGTTCTTTGATATCCTTTCATCAACAATATCCATAATATTGTTTTCTTTCTCAATTTGATTTGCAACCCACGAGGGAAGGTAATACCTATTGGGTTCCTCTACAGTCATGTCCAGATTTCTCCAGTTAGATATTATTTCCAGGAGCACCATGCCCGAAATCCATTCTAGAGCCAAGGGCGAATATTGACGTGTGCATTCACCTGTCTCCCTCTCAAAGAAATAATACCTTCGAATCTTGACTTTTTCCATGTTTACATTACTTCACAATTACGATTCTGTTAGAGATATATACTAGACTCTTATTTGAGTCTAAATTATTAGTGTTGAATATATAAAAATAATTTTCAAGCAATTATTTGGGCGCTTTGACTTCGATAGGTTTGAACCTTTCTAACGTAACAATATTTGGTAATTGTCAAATCAAAAGATATCATATATATGGATAGATTCAGATGATGTCAATCATACCTAATTTTACGAAACTATGTAAAGTTTTTGAACATGTTGTAATGGAAATAAAATGCAAGGTAAAAGAGTTGTTATGCAAATCTACATGTATCACTAATTTTAGGTATGAATATGTTTTCTTAGTATTTCTTTATAAAATATCACAAATCATTGATGTGTGTAAAGAGTTTTGAAGAGTGGGTTTGTATTGATAATACATATTATCCAATAAAATTATTGTGGCCACTAACTAGAGTGAAATTAGACATATCTATGTGAAAATCTAACCATTATATATCTACAATTGTTATTATGAAGAAAAATGTTGCGTAACTTAATTTTATGGTTAAATCTTACAACTCGCTATGATAATTTTTCCAATAGAATATCGTATTGAACATTACCAAAAATACATATATTTCTTGGCTACAAACGTTTCTTACATATTGTTCTTGACATAAACAACAACGATTACCTAACTCTAATTATGCAAACTATAGTTTAGAAAGAAAAAATTAAACCTTGATGGCTACTAAATCTTCCATCATGGTATTGCATTTTATGCATTGCATATTCATGCACTTTTTCCTCCTTGATGGACAATCATTTACCTAAATAATGTTTTGTATATGTTTTGAAGTTAAAACAAAAGTACATGCCATAGTAAAAAACTATTTCATTATTGTATTCAATTATAGGAAATAGACCTGTTTGCATCCATGACATAGAAAGTCTTGGGTTTTTTTCTTTAGATTTTAAGTCACTCTAAAAGTTTCTCCATTTGTGCTTCCCTAATAGAAAGTATGGACACAAAACATTACTTTTTATTATCTATTTGGTAATGAAAATATGTTCAAATTGATCAAATGAATCTATTTGTTCAAGGTTTTATTGTCATGTCAAAGAATAACACCTCTCACGAGTTCACTGGGCATGTTTATCGAGAGGGAGGAGTGAACAAACCTAATTGATCCACAAATGGACACAAACTGTCAACTTTCGCATGGTTCTTTATCAAAATATTATCAATTCAAGAATGAAGCAAATCAATACATCATAGCATAAATTGGTCCCAATTCGGATGTCTCTTGGGTGGTAATTTGAGATAGTATGGGTATTGAAGAAACTAATGATAATGTTTCATTCATCCCACATGATGATCTATAAGAAAACATGTTTAAATTAAGGTTTTATATTGATAAGAAAACTGAAATCGATGAACCATAGAAAAATATTGAAATTGAAATGAATTTAGGAATGAATACACGTGTTTATACAAACCAAAATTCCCCTCAAGAACTTTATTGGAGAATTATTGGGGTGAATATGCCATAAGAGATGTAATTGTTGAGTTAGAGAGGTAAGAGCATAAATTTTCCAACTTCCACTAAAGAAGGCAAAGTGATAGAATTTGAGAATTTTAAAATTCTCAACCACATTAGCCTAGGTGTCTAAAGAATTCCATTTGAATCGAGAAAAGTGATCTAACATTATTCTCTTCTTAGTCAAAATCTCTTTTGATGCAATTTTTGACACGGATCCAATAGTTCTGGGTGACCACTGTACACGTAAGAAAGTCTCAGGGCTATTTGGGTGCATGGACTCCTCGTGAGTCCGGGACAAGCTAGTTAACGTAGAGGATGAAAGGATAGTTTTGGACAGGGGATATAAATAGTGTCAAGATGGTATGAGTTAGGTGTAGGAATGCAAGCAAACCGTAAGGATATCCCACTACCTATGCTCTCGAGAAAGTAAGACTTCCTCATGTAGGTCCATGAAACTCATGTGAGATTTATATCGGTGGATGGTATGGTCAAGGATGATAGCGGCATAAATCCCCATATCTATGTCCTAATTGGTGAAGGGAGAAATATTAGGTCATTGGTCACTGCGGTAAAGTGGTCATTTCAAAAAGGTTGGCCCTGATCTAGAAAATTCATGTGGAGAGTATGATGGGAGATGCTAGACATGTTAAGAAAACTCATATCTTCAATAGGAGCAACTATTTAATTGATTTCATTTATTATTGTGAATTTTTTCATTCCTTTTGAAGTTTCTAGAACGTTTCTAATTAACATATATAAAAAGGATGAAATAATATTACAGATGGATATTTTATTTTAATTAAATTACAAAATTAATTCAAAAATCAAAATAATGCTTTTCTCGATTCTATAAAATCTAAATTTTATAATGAATCTAAGAGTATAGAAATGCAATAAATGAAATATACTAAAATATAAATGCTAGGTAATTTATTTGATTTTATAAATGAAAAGAAATAAGATGATAAGATAATTACCTGAATTTGACTTACCTCACGATGACTTGGGACTTTGTAATGTGGTGAAACAAGATAGAACAAAGTGTCAAAAAAAACTCTAAAATTACAATTACGCAGAGGTGGATCTCGAATGCAGGGGGGCACGGGGAAGGATGAGAGAGTGCAGGGTGCCCTGGTCTATGGGATAGGTCGAATCTAATTCTGATATGGTATCTAGATCTTCGTAATTATTCACCTTTGATCACATGAGTATCACACTTGGTTTGTTGATGTCGTCATAAACTTGCAATGAAGGATCACCTAAAAAACCTCACACAAAGCATCAAAACCTAAGAAAGGAAAGATGGAAATGGAGGGGTCAGATTGTCCTCAAATGCCACAATGGTGGTCTTATAATTGAGTGTTACACTACACCTCAAACCCAATGTAGTTATGTGTGCTTGTGTATGCAATAGTGCTCCTAGGTTTCCCTAGCGCCAATGATGCCAAGATAGGGGGCAATAACTAGATAAAATGCAAAATGGTGGATGGAATAGAATGAACTCCCCTTCATATGTAATGTGTATACAGAATAGTATCCCAAATGCAATCTCTTTCTCAATGTAGATAGCTAGCCCTTGATAAGAATAGTTTTCCCCTATAATGGTATGTATGTTGTGTTTATATAGGGATCTCTTGTTCAAATTTCAACACTAATGACTCGACATGCCGACTAGTACCTTGGGAGATGGGAGGTAAAACTGAAAAGGCCAACCTCAAATGTCAAAAATAAGATCAAACACAAAGACAACAAGGAATCCTAAGATGGAAAGGAGCACCTCGGGGCTCCCTTCTATCCATGGGCACTATTGTCCAAAGACAAGTGACGAAAAATGAGTGATAACTGACAGACATGGATCCCTGAGACCTAACTAAAATTGTGTGTGTGAGTGAAAAGTGTGCAAGACAAACAATAATAATGACCAACAAGATAGACAGATGATGGACTAGTGAATGGATCATCAATGAATACTTTTCTTATGCAAGATCCATAAATAAAATAACATACTTAGCAGTATAATAATAGTGTTAAGTGTGTGATTTTGTGTTTACATTTTCCCCTACTTTATGTTGGTTAGCAAAATATCGGTAACATAAAGTAGATAGAGATGCATACCGATAATTCAAGAAGCCCATGTCACTCGTGTATGCGAAGAGTGTAGTAGAAATACATGGAGAGTGAGAACATATAGCATGGTGAACCATGGATTAGCGTAGAGAACCATAGATCAACATGTTGATTCATGCGGCATAACAAGAGATGTGAGACCATTATAAAGAGTGCCAAGTGATATTTGATGATTGTAGCGTTGAACAATTGAATATTTTGATTTTTGTCATTGATGGAGATGTGATGAGGAAGGGAGTGATCAATTCCCAACCTGGTTGCACATGTGTATGTGTGAGAAATTGGGGATTTGGGCATCCTGCTACTAGAGGAAGAGTGTAGGGAGAGAATTCTAGTGTCTCTCCAATCTTTAACTACATCCTCAAAAGATCTAGCCGCTGCAGATGGGTACAAATCAAATTTTGGTGATTTTGGATCCAAATTTTTCAATCAAACATGTTGACCCATATAGGAGTAGTATAGGAAAGGAAATGACGTCTCATTGCCCCCACTCATAGAGTGTCACCACAATGCGTATGTGTTTGGATTCTATGTTAGGTCATATGAAAGTAATCACAAATGTAGAATAACTTCCCATGCTAGGTCATCTGGGAAAATGGTGACGTAACTCCCAAGTTAGTTCATATCGGAGGATAAATATGTTGTGTTCATGTTGATTGGTTGATGTGATTTTTATTAGTTTAGAGATTGAAATATATGTGATTGATTAATAGGTTACTCATAGAGAGATTTTACGATTGTTTCCCCGTGTTAGCTCATTAGGGGGATTTGCTAGAAAATGATGTGAAATATTGTATGGTGTATAAGTACTTTTTCAATAATGATGAAATATAAATGTATATTGGTCACGTAGTGATGTCAGGGGAATTATAGGATGACCCCAATTTTATGCCCCACCTTTTAGCGAAAGGGGGAGCGATAATGAGAATGAACGTTGAGCCGAAAGTAAGCGCATGATAAAGTATGTGTGATAGGTATCAAAAAAGTGTGTGTATATTGATTTTAGAAGGATTTCAAATAGTAATATGGTGCATATAATGTATACAATATGATAGTGAGTGGAATTCTAAAAAGAATGCCACAAATAGGATAGAAATCGGAGTAAGAACACTCAAGATATGTGTGAAATCATGTGGCATGTATTAGTTGGGAAAATGAGTGTGAAGAATGACCATAATAAAGTGAATAATGAAAAGTTACTATAAATAGTAGTGTGAAAAAGTGATTAAGAAACTCATTTGTATTTTTGCGAGTGTGATAGTGAGCTCTGAGTGTGTGATGATGATGTAAGTTAGAGCTCCACAACCGAGTCGATTCAAGATGGTGGTGACCACTCGTGGTGTCACATACAATGACGGAGTTGCAAGTGTGATTTTTACAAAAACGGTGTTGAAACTAGTCACTTTGGATGATTTTTTGTGAAAATTTTATACCTAGAAAAAATAGGTGAAGGCGCTAATGACCTTCGGGATAGGAGCACCCCAACATGTGCGCTAGTGTCTTGCTCCTAGGTGCCCTTGTCATGTGTCCGAGCACTTGTGTCCAAAAAGTATTGTCTTGATTTTGAAGTACTGTAAATGTGAGAGTGGATGTGTGTTGATGTTGTAAGTTGGTAGTGTTGTATATGTATGATGTTCTAACACGTTGTTTGTTGTCTTTTTTGTTGTGTAGAGGAATATCCATTCGAGGGACTTTCGAGGTGACCGCCACTTGAGTATGTTGCTTGGATTAGGGTTTTTATATGAGGAGTGGGATGTGTTGGAACATGCCGGATTATAACACATAACGAGGATGGGGGATGTGCCCCACAATATGTCTATGCTTACAACTTTGTGCGAGAGGTGGAGTGCAGACACTTGCACATTTTGGTTTCCTATAGGTGAGATGACATTGACACTAGAGGATGTGTATCGTATACTGCGATTTCCAATTTTTAGTGAGAGGGTACATGTTATGGAAGTGGAGGATATGCAGAGACAAATGAGGGCCACTACGTGGTATTTTGTGGGGACTCGAGTTCCTGTCAAGGCCCATATTAGCCTAGATGCCATTATGAGATCAAGTGTATGGAATTTTATTGTCGTGGTGATAGCATCGTTGATTTTAATAGAGGTTGGTGACATATGCATATTATATAAGATTCGATATATTTCTGTCGAATAGAGGAGGAGAGCACTAGGTATGTTTGGGAATGATGCATGTTGGCCCACCTATATAGGGATCTATATAGATTTACACAGGAGGATTATGGTGGTGGTATTGGAGCTACGACATTATTGCATGTATGGGCCTATGAGCATATTGCAATATTAAGGCCAGTTGGTGGAATGCGTGGAGATTGGTTGAGGCCAGATATATTCGTTGGGATATGGGTATGTGTACATGGCAAGAGGTTAGATACTTATGCCTATATGGTGATGATAGATCACATGGGGCTAAAGGCTATGGTATGGAGGCCATATTGAGACTATGGAGGATGTCCTCACAATGTCGTAGAGTTATGATACATATGGTGGACAACGTGGTTAGAGGATCGATTTTCAAGGGTGAATGAGTTGTTTTAGGTTGAGTAGGTGTCACGACACTTTGACATGGCCCAGGATGTGCCCCCAGAGCCATATATATGGTTAAGAGTTGTTAGGGCATCAAGGAGGGTGGGAGTTAGACCAGGGCTCACAGGAGAGCAGCTAGTACCTCTAGGACCGGACGAGGTGGATACAGCGATTGTGTCGATAGATGTGGATGACACAAGGTATACCAAGGCATACCGAGCACGGTGGGCCTCACATCGATGGGTAAGTTTATATCTAATATTTGTAGATCCAATAGGATTACCACCAGGAGGAGGAGCGGATGGGCAAGCACATGGCCCCGATAGTGTAGTAGTGGTAATAACATAGCGTAAGTATTTTTATGGTGTGATATTTTATAATTTGTGATTTGGTTGTGTAATGATCATGGTTGTCTAATGTATTATCCTTATGGTTGTAGGTGATGTGTATTAGTCATTAATTGTGGACACATTTATCCGAACATTGACATGGAATGTTCCCACCGATATACTCATGGGTGGAGGTATGTTAGAGCATGTAGACGATATTGTGGGTGATCATTCCCCTTTATTCGAGCACGTGGAAATAGTAGTAGTGACATGTACCATGTTTTTGGGTGAGAGGGATGAGGTACGTAAGGATACACGATGAGCTAGATAGGCCACTGGTGGTCGTCCTCTAGCACATGATGTATTTGCACATTTTGTTCAGTTACCGATCTTCTTTGTAGATTAGTCAACAAAGGTTACACTACTATGCAGGTAGAGAGGTATAGAGGTCGTGATCAGTGATGTAGAGTTAGTGGCAAGGCTTCGAGTTCTAGAGATCTTGCACTTGTAGATAGTGATAGCACTGTTGAGATATGATATGTATTGTTGTATTGATGTATTTGACGTAAGGGAGTTGCCCCCCAATGATGAGATATTTTTGTAACTATGATTGTAAAATATATATATAGGGAGGCATTGATGTATGGTATTTGATGTATATTATTGTGTTGTTGTGATGATGATGTATTGATCCATTGATTTTTGTCATGATGTGTGATATGTAATGTGTTGAATATTGTGTGTGTTTTTGATTCGCAATGCACTGTTGGTGATGTTGAAATAAGGAAATAATGGATGATTAGTGTGATTATGGATATATAGATAATGAGATAGCATAGATGATGAAAGATGATGTATGTAATGTGATTTCACAAAGTTGAATTGTATTTATGAATAAAGTTGTGATTAAAAATGAATAATTTGTAAGAGTAAGAGATGATCGCATGTTAATATGATGAGGATATAGAAGGGGGGAGATTAGCTATACCCCTAGTGTATAAATGATGAGGTTCATTTAGATAAGACCCTTAGCATTCAAGAATGAACCATAAAGCAAGAGTGTGTCATCGGAAATGATTTGATAATGTGGCTAGATGAATCGAGAAAGCACGTGAAGAGAGGTTCTTATTGTAATAGATCCCTCAACAGTCATGTAAGAACCATAAGAACATGAGTGCATCATCATGGGGTAAGGTGATAGAAATCACCTACCAAAGACAAAGTCGGCATGAAGCCATGAAAATCATGTGGAATGGAAAAAGCATGAGTGTAGGAGCCAAACTGAATGTCATGTGGAGCAGTGCCAATGATGGGTGAAGTGGTGGTGGGAAGTGCAAATGCTAAGGGTTGTGGAATCCAATGTGTAGCAATAGCATGATGTGGCAGGTGAGATGGTGCAGTGATGGATGGATGTGATGAAAATCACGTATGAGTAACAACCTGCAACGGTAGATGAATAATGACCTTAGAACTAGACAAAGGAGATAACTCAATTGAAGTAACAACATGCCTATAAAAGAGAGGGTATATAGATTTTTCACATGATAAATAACCAAAATAAATGACACCTTTGTCTTCTAATTGTTTCAAGCGATCATGGAAGGTGTAACAGTCATTATCCCTATGACCATTGATACGGTGATAATTACAGTGAGGGGTATATCACGTTGGAGTTGTAAGTGATGTTGTGGATGGTGTTGGTTAGAAGGTAAGAAAATCAAGTTCCTATCAAGAAATGCACACAACACATCATAAGGCCTAGCGTGGTGAGATAAATGTAATGGTCCTTGTGAAACAGGTGTAGAAATCAGAGGTGTAGCCTGACTTGGAGTAGGAGATGGTGGATGCGTATGTAATGGAGTAGATTGAACTTTTTTGTGAGGAGGATATGGAGATCATGTAGGACACTCAACAGATGGAAGTGGAGAAGAACTAGATGATGTAGTGGTAGTAACAATAGGTGGAGGATCTATAACATGTGTAGCAATGAGGTCTTGTTCTAGATCAATGACTTGATAATATAGAAGCGTGAATGATTCACATGTGTTATATTGCAATCTTTGTTTTAATGTTGGAATCAAACCACGGAAAAAGGAAAAATTACATCTCTAAGTCGATAGGTTGAAATACTAGTTGATGCATACAAGTATTGAATCACAAAATATAGTCCATGATAGGTTATGTTTTACCCTGATGCAAATTAGGTAAATGATCATATGTAACTCGAGGGTCATTATTGATGATAAAGTGATGGAGAAAATCTTCTTCCATCTCACAATAAGTGCTAATAGATCCAAATGGTAGATGGGTATACCATTAGAGAGCATCATCCATAAGATTGTGGTGAAAGGCCTTAAGTAATAATCAATCATTAGAATATGAAGCCATAGCCATATGGTAATGCTTGAGATGAATGTAGGGGTTTTCAGTAGCATCGAGACATGAAAAGGTAGGCATGATAAAATCCTTAGGAAATTTTGAGTTCTAAATCTTTTTGGGAATGGGATTACCATGTAATGAATTATTATCAATTGAAGCATAATAGGCCTTGCTTTATAATGTAAGAGATTAGACCTGAGACTTTAAGTGACCAAAAATATGCATAGGGCAAGATATCCTATGAAGGAATAGTAGAGGATGGAAATAATGTGTTAAGCGATTGTAATTTTCCATTATGAGTAATCATAGGGATATCAAGATGAGACAAATGAGATTCTAATGCTAAGGGCACACTAGAAGGTGGTGCCAAAGGAGTAATAGGTGAGGAACGGCATGGAACATCCATAGAAGCAGTAAAACTAGCATCGAAAAATACCTAGGAGATGAAGCATCTGATGGAGATGTGGTGGTAGGAGGAGACAAAGTAATAGTAGGAGATGAAGTAAGAGATGGAGATGAAGTGATATAAGGAGATGAACTAATATATGGAGAAGACTTATGCATGTTATTAGATACAGCCTTAGAAGAAGATAAAAATGGAACTGGGATTCCCACTCAATAGTATGCAAGGAAGTAGAATCATGACTATTAATTATTTCATCAAAATTAAAGACAGACTCAAATAGAAGAATTTCATTGAGTGTATCGTCAACATACTATGAGGGGGATGCAAACTAGTATGTGATGTATCATGAGAAGCATTTTCAGAAATAGAAGCAACATGAGATGTAGCTAGAGTAGTGTCTTGACTAGTATGAGAATCAACATGCACATGTGTATTATTGTCAAGGCCAAGCATGAAATTAATGAGAGTATCATCTAGATTTTCTTTGGAAATTTCAGAATGAGGATCATGGCTAATGGTATAACATGGTGTACAATGAGTGAAGCTCATCGGATTAGAAACAATGCCAATGGTAGAATTATCAAAGCTAGTAGGCACATTACATTCATTAGCTAAGAGTTATTGTTGAATATGATCCGACATAGTAACATCATGATATAGAGTAGTGAGCTCAGTTATGGTTGCCTCATTATAGATGGGATTGATAGTGACATGAGGCATGACTAGCCAAGAAGGAGAGGAGATATCCTTAGCCATTAGGGTTTTAGTGGATCCTAGGGAAAATAGTTCTAATCTACGGGTTCACCAAAATGATTCAATAAAATATGAATTTTATAATGAACCTAAGAGTTTGAAAATGTAATAAATGAAATATACTGAAATATAAATGCTAGGTAATTTATTTGATTTTATAAATGAAAGGAAATAAAAATGATAAGATACCTAAATTTTACTTAACTCGCTATGACATGGGACTTGTACAATGTGGTGAAATGGTGGAACAAAGCGTCACAACGAATCTTAGAAAAGTGTGGTAGAGGTGGATCTAGAAAGACTGGGGTGCTTGGGGAAGGATGAGGGCCCCTAGGGTGCCTTGATTTGAAATTTGGGCACCCGGGTATGCGAGATAGGTCAAAATCTAATTCTGATATGGTTGATATGTCTTCATAATTATTATCCTTTAATCATGTGAGTGTCGCACTTGGTTCGCTGATGTCTCCATAAATCTATAATGAAATATCACCTACAAAACCCCACACAAATCATCAAATCCTAAAAAAGAAAGAAGAAAATGAAGGGGTCAGATTGTCCTCAGATGCCACAATGGTGGTCTTTTAGCTGAGCGTTGCACTACATCTCAAACCCAATGAAGTTTTGTGTGCTTTTTTGTGCAATAGTTCTCCTAGGTTGCACTAGCGCCAATGATGCCAAGATAGGGGTAATAACTAGATAAAATGTAAAATGGTGGATGGAATAGAATGAACTCCCCTTCCTATGTAGTGTGTATGCATAATAGTAGCCCAAATGTGGTCCCTTGCTCTATGTAGATAGTTAGCCCTTGATAAGAATAGTCTTCCCCTATAATGGTATGTATGTTGTGTTTATATAGGGATATTTTGTTCAAATTTCAACACTAATGACCCGACATGCCAACTATTACCTCGGGAGATGGGAGGGAAAACTAAAAAGACAGACCTCAAATGTCAAAAATAAGATCAAAAAAATGAGGGCAAGGGTGCCCAGGATGGACAAGAGTGTTTGGCACTCCCATCCAGACCTAGGTACTATATTCCAAAGATAAGTGACGAAAAATGAGTGATAACTGATAAACAGGGATCCCTAAGACTTGACTAGAACTATGTGTGTGAGTGACAAGTGTGTAAGATAGAAAACAATAATGACCAACAAGATAGATGGATGGACTATGGAATGGTTCATCAATGAATACTTTTCTTACCTAAGATCCATATATAAAACAACATACTTAGCGGTATAATAATAGAGTTAAGTGCGTGATTTTGTGTCTACATTTTCAAAATGACTATTGATCTACCAACTATCAAAACATAAGGGATAATTTTCACTTGGATGATTCTTTGTGGATTTGGAAGAGTTTGGGTGATCTAAGTATAGGAATAGGCTGGTCTAAGACTAAAAATTCTTCATTACTAAAACTGGCATCTGAAAAACAAACATGGTCAAAACCATACAACTAGGTCGAAAGTGTCTGTATGGTCGTGAACCTTCTATATGGTCTTGGACCTACTTATAATTTGGGTCTACAACTTCTTGAGTGCTTCACCTACCTATAAATGTATGTCACTATGTTTTATTCTTCTTCATGCACCTTCAGGATGGCTCTATAAACTTTGTTCAAACCCTAGAACCCTTATAGTGTAAGAAGGATTTCCTACAAAACAAATTTAGGTGGGTTGTCGAAACCCCTATTCACCACCGACATCACCACTAATCCAAAGAGGGATCAAACCACATGTCATTCTCCTAGCATGTAATATCTATTGTAGTGCAATCAAAACTTGACAATCATGTTTTGATAATGCTTTGTTTGAGTTTCACCCTTGTTAAAATACTTGGGAAAAGTCACTTTTCTTTATTTTGAAATGAAGATGAAGAATCCTAGACCTAGAAGGATACTTCATACCTATAGAGGTTGCTACCCTAATGGATGTGCATGAGTTATTTTATAGTTTAGGGAACTTGGGGTGCCTTTTCTTCTTTATTTCACATGAGGAGTTCTTAATGTGTTTGTTTCTCAAATGAGGTATGATTTACTTTCTTATATATACTTCCAAAGGTTATTATTCCATGAAAGTATGAACAAGGGGATATATTTTCTCTTAAGAATGTGATAGAATCAAAATAATTAACACAAAACATCTTAGTCTAAAACCATATAGTAGGGTCAGTTTGTAGATTTATACAACCCGATTGAAAATAGTGCTTTCAACTAGGAGGGAAAAATCATGTTTTTACTTTATGGAGTGGAGGATGAATGATTCTATGTTTTTAATGCAGTTAAAATTCAGAAAATGATGACAAAGGGGTGTATAAATATAATCAAGTAATTGAAGAGCTATCAAGGTATGTTAAGAAAGAGTGAGGAGAGTACATTTGTATGTATGAAAATGTGCATTGTCAAGATCAATAGTGTCAAATGATAGATTACTAAATTTGAGTGTCTACATTTATCCCCCTTTAAGTATGAAATGAAATTACATGTTTAAAGAAAAAGAAGCCTGATTCTGTAGACACACTTTGTATTTACTTGCAATAACTTTATTTTGTAGATCTCGTTGTGTTTGTATTGGCACACTCCAAAATGAAACCTACAACACAAAGTATATTCAATGCCCAAGATAGTAAATTAAACTTTAACTCAATAGTTTAAAACCCTCCCTAAACCTTAGATCACGTTGGTGCATTTTGATGGGTTTTAAGGTAGGATGAGGATCTTAGTAGGGTTTTAAATCCTTTAACAAACCTGCATTTTCCCAAGGAAATAGTCACAAGGTTTTTTTCTTGAAGATATAAGTCTACATATGTTTGAAATGCCATGTACAAATCTTGCAGAGATTAGGACAAGTCTACAAATATTGTGAAAGGCTTGTAAGGTCCTTAGAAAAGCTTACAGGGATATAAGACAGCTCAAGATGATTAAAATAAGTTTATAAGAGGCTAAAAGCCCATCTATGGGTATGAAGGGGTTTTTAGACATTGTTGATAGCTCAGTAGGGTATTTAGGAACCACACAACCTCAAATACTGATTAAACATGGTCTGCATGCTACAAAAATCTTGGTAAGTTGTAATCCCCTTTGTTGGTCACACAGAGGTCCAAAAAGTGGTTGTAAGGTGCTTTATAAAGTTGTAGGGTCTTGGAAGAGCCTATGATAGGACTAGTAAGTGTATGGAGGGATTTTTCCTCAAAGAAAATAATGATTTTTTTTTAATCATCTACATGCTTGTAAGGGTTTTAAAGTCATTTATGATTTTGTTTTATGATCATAAGATACTACATGTTTGGTTTACCCTTCTTAAATTATTTAAAATGTTGTTAAAGGCTTGAGATTCATTGATAATATGTTTTGAAACACCTTTATTAGAAGTTATTACAATGGATTACATGACTTCTTGATGGGGTTAATAGATTTGAAAGGCCTAAAAAGGATATATATAGGTGAGGATAGCTTAAAATTCATGTAAGAGTTTTAGATATACTACAATCTTGATAGAATACCTTAAGACACCTGCATTCTTGATTCACCCTACAAGGTTATCTTCATGATGCACTTTAAAATTTTGTAGAGGTTTAAAAGGGAAATTCAGAGTCCCATATTGTGCTAGAGTTTGTTGACAGGATTCCAAAATTCATCAAAAGGTTTTTAGGTATATGTGAAGATGTTTGAACCCATCTACAAGCTTTCTAGAGATATTCACAGACCTAAGGTGTTTAACAAGTTTTTCGACCCTTTTTCAATAATATGAAGTTGAAAACTATCTAAAAACAACCTTATATAATGACTACATGGTCTTTCATAAAGCTTAGAGTTGATATGAAAATATAAACCCTATTTTGAGAATAATGGTAGTATCAAGACATCGTGAGAGGGTTATTATATATTTTGGAAAATGAGGAGATAGTGACCTCATAAATCCTTGAGGTTAGCATTGTTTCCAACCACCAATCAGAGCTATTAAATAAGCTTACAAGAGTTTTTTGAATTATCCATAAGTATGAAAAGATCGCCTACATGTCTACAAGATCCATTACAATCGTGTACAATCCTAATGAGATATTCAAGAGGAAAACATAAAATGGATGATCAAGAACCCTCTTATGTTATTAAGGATGGCAACATAGTTGGTATGATGGTTATCTAAAGATTAGAGAGAATAGAAGGTTTCTCTATCTCACTCAATTTGTAGCAAACTTGATAAAGTTGAATGTGTTAAGATAGGATAGTTTGTAAGATGTTATGAAGTGTTATAGCCACTTTAGGTTTACAAAAAGGTTACTCATATGCCATATGAGGATCAATAAGGTGTTTAATGTTTGAAGGCTTCTTCATAATGCCCAAGATCAATGGAGAAACATGCTCCTAGTCTGGTGCAACATTCTAAAGCATGTTGTGAGAATTTTTAGGGGACTGTTATGGTAGTTTAAGCCCTCTTCCATTGAAAAAATCTAGTGAAGTACCCAAGAGAGAATAATAAGTCTAAAACAATCAATAATGAGAAGTTAAGTATAGATTTCTAGTTGAAAATGGTGAGTTCTAGAGATTTTTATGGATCTTCTCAATTGAGAGACTATTTTTGCATTCAAGAAATCATGAAAACTCACCATGAGAAGATAAAGGAGAAATAATATAGGAGCACACCTCATCTAATATGCCCTAAAAGTTTGGATTTGGTCAACAAACAAGAGTCAAGGAATTCAAGAAGGTTCTCATTCAAACTTCTTCCCTCAATTCTTGGGTATGTGTAAATTAGGGACTAGTCCCTCTTTGGATTGGAATTTGGATGGAATATAGGATTGTTTTAGACAGAAAAAACATGTTGGGGATTGCAATAGAAAAACGTTTTTTTCTCATTTTGTAACTAGAACAACATTAGCCTTGAAATCAATAAAAAAAATTTTTCCTCTTTCATTACTACAATATTATGTATATCTCTGAATTTCAAGTATGTTTGTGGATTAATGTTATCATTAAGCATGTTTTGAGGTGAAATTGTAGACATTTATTATCCCTTATAGTGTTGGTTATCTTTTTTCCTTACCTTTATGCAATATTTATGTGAAAGTTGTGTGAGTTTACATCATTTCTAAGATTTTTTGTGTTTTCAAGAAATTTGAAGAGTTATTATAGATATTGGTGCATCACCACATCTTGATTTAGTATATATTTCTCTCTTTTCACCACAAAGAGTAGTAGATTTACGTTAGGATTAGGTGTTTTATTATATTAAAGCATATTTAGAAGGGAACCAGCCATCTCTAGAGAGTTATTTCTGAGAAATTAAGTCCGACACCATTAAATAACGCAATGTTGCAACTAAGAGTACATTAAATCTTATGGGGTGTAATCTCAGAGTGACAAGAATAACATGATAAGTAAAGGTTAACTAATTATATCATGCATTTGTATTTAGAATGTGACAATACATCATTGTGTAGTAATAAGCAATTTGAAAGAGATATAGTAAGATTTACTAATGTAGACACCAATTTTTGGTATCGGTTCCCCTCACCCCTATGTTCGCTCGTCGTCGTCTTTTTCTACCTACATAACTCCCTTCCATTTTCCTTCCTAAATTAAATTTATTCCACTTACCATTATTTCCCATCTTAATTCTCCTTAATCACCCTTAAATTAATCATATATTAATCATCTTTAATCAATTCTAAACCCTCATTTAATTCATTTTCTCTCCTTAAATCCTCCATTTTATCCTTCCTATGCCCTCGTTTAATAAATTCACCTCCCTTTACCTTTATTTAATATTTTTCACCCTCCACCTAGCCATTTATCCATTCTATACAACCCTAGCTCGTCCTAACACTTCAAAACGCTAATCCCGCCCCTTATGGATTCATTGCCTCGAGCTCATCACCTTTCTACTACACAAATGGATGGATATCAGTGATCGGCGGTGACCCATCTGGGTCACCGTCAACCCTAAAAAACCGCCCTTATCCCTCCTTTTCTAAGGATGCAATTTTGGAGATTTCGGGCTTTCATGTAATTTTTCCTTCATTTTGTGCTTTCTCTTGCAGCTGCCATCATCACCTTGGATATTTTATGCTTCAACTTTTGAGATTTGGAGATTTTTTTCACCCTTGCATGTTTAGGTCCTTTGTTGAAATATTTTCACCATATCCTTCACCAAGATCTTATCCAGGTCTGGTTATCATCAAGAGTCTTGTCTCTACCTTCCCAAGCCTTCATTTTTCATCTGCAGTCTTTGTTCTCATCCATCCATTTTCATCCAACTCTAGATTAGCACCAGTCATCATCGACCCTTCTTGATCATCATCGACTTAACTTCCATTTTTGTTAGCCTCTCTGTCATTTAGATCCTCAGTCACCCCTTTTTTTATTCCACAGTCACACAAGCCTCAAATCATTTCATTCTTCCCTTCTGTCATCTCAGATTTGTTCTGCCAACCCCCATTCATCATTGACTAGATCAGTTTTCTTGTATTTACCTTCGATTTCATAATTTCATTGCATCCTTTCTATTAGATCCAGTTCCATATTTCTTGTAGATTCTTGTCATTTCATCTCAATGCATCACCAGCTCAAGATCTACCTCTGAAGCCTTTAGAGATACATTTTTCATCATTTTTTCAATTGATCTTCTCCTGTCACCATCGAATGGACCCTACAATATTGATTCATCGTCGACCCACATAGGTTTGGTTTAATTTTGTTAGGTCATATCTATGTCTTATCACTTTTATTGCATTTTAGTTTATGTTACACTTCATATTCTATTATATCTAATTTATCAATATTTTATCTTATCTTTGTCAAAAACATGGGTACAAAGTTTTCACTTCTCAGGATTGAATTTGTCAAGCAACCTACCCATGTATTTACTAATCCATTTTTTTGTGTTGAGTTCACTTGATTTGGAGGTCATCTAGCTTGTTGCGAAGGAGGATCTCTCATTTTTTCCTGTATACATCGACATCCCATCTAGAGGTAACTTAAACCCTCTCATACTTGGAGTTGTTTGTTCCCTTGTTGTGATTTCACTAATCTAAAATAGATAGCAAGGAAACTTGTTCACCGTTTTGGCACACCTGGTGGGACGCACCCTTTCTTGGTGAGTCTTTTTATTTTTCTTTCATTTTCATTCTCTTATATCTATCCACTAACCTCGTAGGAAGGATTGTTGCTTTCTTTCTTGTGTGTATGGGTTTTTTTGTTTGGATTTGATTGTTTTCTTAAAAATAAAAGTAATAAAAATGAAAATTGCATCCAGGTATTCCTCTTTTTTTAGTTTCTCCTTTTGTATTGTACTTACCTTTCTTACTTGATTTTCCTCATCAAATCTACACATTTCATTTTGGATCTAAAAATAACCTTTCATATCTACTTGGAAATTTAGTTTAATTAGGGAGTTAACACTTTTCATACACTCTTATCACACACATCAAAACTACACATCTAAACATTTCCTACTAGGTGGAACTACTGGGATTTCATCACCCAATAGGAAAAATCGTCACGCATTTTGGTCATGTTACAAAAAAATTCTAGTAGTATATTGGCTAAGCACCCGACTCCCTTATCATTGTGGGACCGTGAAGTGAGGGGGTAGGCCCCAATCCCAAGCCCCGCACCATTATCCATCGAATATTTTTACCTCACGTACATTTGTGTATATCAAGGACTCCATCCATAACTACCTGAAACCATCCATAGGACGACTATTTCTTAAGCTCCCTTAAAGCCCATTTTCATTTCTTTTTCACATCTTTAATAATCAAGATGATAAAAAAATTGGTGTGTAACTTGTTTGATCTAATTAAAAATAAACATAGGTTTGTTATCATTATTTGTTTCATGACAGTTATTACACGATCCCAAGAAAAACAAATGGAACAAAACATGTCATCCAATAAAATTCCTATCTCCGCTATCTCCTCACAAAAAACTTCTTCTCTTTCTATCATTACCTCCACCCCTTTGGTCACTTCTTTTGTAGTTACCAACCTATAGTTCCCATTTCCCCTCTTTAAGAATCCCAAATTGTTCAACCTACCATCCATGTTGAAACTAATCCATCTCTTTATCAACACTTTGTACCATCTAGACCAGTAACACCCCCTTCTACCATCTCTATTGAAGCTTTTGGGCCTCCTATCATCCCTCGTGGATGTGTAGAATTTCAAGAGATTCTTGATGCTAATATAGTTTCTCTCCATGACTATATCCTTCATAAGACCACCAACCTCCTTGTTGATGGACCTCCTTTGCAAAAAACACCTACCATTCCAATCCTGAATCTGCACAAGTCCTCACATCAAAAATTCCGTATTCTTCCCTCGAGCTATGAATGAACTTGTCATGGCCCAATATGACCTTGATCCACATAAACCTTCATCCTTCATTCCTCATAATCACCAAACCACTCAATTAGTGGTCCTCATTCCCCCTAATTTACCTCGTGTTAACACTATTATCACCTCTTTTAACCCCATCACCTCATCATCTACCACCATTACTTGTTCTCCTATCTAATCATCTCAATAGTTTCACTTACACCCGCCTCCATCTGAACAACATAATTCAACATTACCCCTTATTTCCACTTCCCATATCCATGCCAATGTGATCACTTTACAACCCCATCCTTCTGAATCAAATCAAATCCATCAACCTCCTCCTCGAGGTGCTTATCGCTACATACTTTCCAATCAATCAACTTAAGCATCCCAACCAGCCATTACTTATATCCCAACTCATCCCATATAAAACCAATCAAGTGTCCCCATCTCTCAACACCCAACACAATCTCAACAATCTTATCACATCCCCATTTCTCAACAACAACCTTTATCTCAACCCATTCAATCAAAATCTTACATCCCCCTTATCAACCACTTCTACCAACACCAAATCATCCTCGAACATATCAAAATTATTAACAACCTAACCCATATACCTCATATACATCACAATCTCATCATTAAACTTCTCAACCCCATCCATATAACAACCCCATATAAGTGTTATTGAGTAGAATGGTTAATCTTGAAGCGGCTACCTTGAGATCCAAAACCACCTTTTCATATGAAAAAATATGCAACAAACCAATCAATCCATTCATCCCCATGAAGCCTTATCCTCCTCATTGAAAATTACCAAAAATTTCCAAGTTCAATAGCCAAGAGGACCCACAACAACATCTTCGTGCCTTTAGACATGCATGTTACCTCATCACCCATGCTTAAGAGATTATGCTTCGCATATTCCCCATGTCGTTATCCGGACCCGCATTGGATTGGTATAATGGCATCCCACAAAATTCTTTATTCTCTTTCACTAAACTCACAAAAATATTTTCTCGATCAATATTTCATGTAATATCACTATCACATACCTCTACACCATTAGACAATATGATGAAGAATCTATCATAGACTTCATCATATGATGGCATGGCATAATCAACCAACTATAATTCTCCCTTCCACAGATTTAATTAATTGAAAATTTCAAGTTCGAATTCACTAAATCCTCCATGCATGGTGACAAATCCAAGAACTTCACTAACGTCATTGTTGTTAAATAATCCTCCAAATCCACTTATCATAGGAAACCTCCCCAAAGAGATCCTAGGTTGCCTCTTAACTATACCCATCTCAGGGAATCCTATAGTACAATATTTGATAAGTTAATGGCATTCCATCTTATTCGACTTCCTCCCATCTAGCCCTTTGATGAATCATGACCCAAACCATCATGGTATCCTGAGGAGCATTAATGTAAGTATCACCAATTTTGTGGCTATGACATTGAGAAGTTTCACACTTTTAAATACCTCGTCCAAAAACTCATAGACTCTAGTGACCTCTAAGTGGACAATTCTAATGCACCACCTAATCAGCCTCTTGACGTATTCAAACAACCTTTTCCTAGTCATCTACCCAATAATCAAACTCCACCCTCCACATCACAGAACCTAATGTCCATACAATCAATACTATAAATCAAGATCTACTACCATTAGCTACAACCATCATCTCATCATCCATCAAATTGACATCTATTTCAAACTCTTCTCCCACACCCACAACTTCATCAACATCTACACATCTTTCTATACCCATTATATCCACATCGACTATGTCCACAACTAACACTTCCGCATCAATATCAATTACATCCACCCCTCTATTCATGCCTACCGCATCCTCACCTATCGCATCTAATCCTTCACCTATATCTAATCCAACATCCACTTTAACATCTCCATCTCACATTCCCACTTCCACACCAAACACATCTAATACTATGACTGTACCCATACCACCATCATAATCTATGACCACATCCACACCATCCATTAAATTTTCTTCCATGCAGACATCCACGCTTAATGTTCCTCCAAGTGAGACTCTCACCCCACTTACAACTCTAATCATTCCTAGTGAGACATCCATGCCTAATGTGCCTCCAAGTGAAACATCCACACTTAATGTGCCATGCAGACATTAACGCTTAAAAAGCATCACCTGCAACCATCCAACACCACATTAGTTACTTCGCACACATTTACACAACTACAACAACTAAGTAATAATCAACAAATAGCAATGCATAATACTTACACTCATCTAATGTCATTGTTAGACCATATCCATCAGGGGTAGGTGCCTGCCCTTCTACTCCTCCAATCGATGGTGCATCCACTGCATCTACGGTAACTGTAAATAATAGCACTCATTGATGTGTTTCCCACACTCATTATAGGCCTGGGTACACCCCGCATCATCCACTTATATCAGCTCTATGTCTGCATCTACCTCATCTGGACCTGGGTGCACTAGCAGTGCTTTTGTGGGACCCGACCTCACTCCTAAATGTCTCGGTGCTCTAGTAGCTCTCACCCTTACATATGGCTTTGGGGGCACATTCTAAGCTATGTCAAAATGTCTCGATGCCCTCTCAGCTTGGAACATCTTGGTCACTCCTAGGAATCAATCTACCAACCACATGGTGCATCAAATGCACCACAACTCTATTCCATCCTCTAACCACCCACCGTAGTCTCTATATTTCCTCCATATGATGGCCCCTAGTCCCACCCGATCAATAATCAACCTATAAGTGGTCATATCTAGTCTCCTTCTCTAGGTTCCTACCCACCTCACTACAAATGTATCAAGTCTATCCCAATTAGCATGTGGCCCACTAAGTGGCCTCAATATAGCAATGTGCTCATATGCCCACACATGTAATAATGGTGTGGTTCCTAGTCCACCCCCATGGTCCTCCTGAGTAAACCTATATAGATCTTGTTATGTTTGTGGAGCCTATTTTCATGTTAGAGTGTGGTACACCTTCTATGTGTTACACTCGGGTATTTTTACAATGGTCCCGCCGCGCATGTGAGTGAGTCGGGGGGTTCGGGGGTGAAGCCCCCGACGGGGGCTCGAGGCGAAGCCCCAAGCAAATTTTCATGGGTGGTTTATTAACCCATGGGTAATGGGTAACCGTTATGGGCTATTTTTGGGCCCATGGTTTTTCGGTACCCATTGTTTTGTAAAACCGCCTCTTCGGCTACCCATAGGTTTATGGGATGGTTTTGTTTTTTCCCATTGTTTGATACCCATGGTTTTGTAAAACTACTTAAGTAGTTATCTATTTATATGGTCTTATGCATATGATAGATATAAAAGCAAATGTAGTTTAGATGTGTTTTGAATTCGGTGTGAATTCTCAGAGAGTTTGTTGAGCATAGCTCAAACGGATCTAGGTATTGTATTGAGAGAGTGGAGGCTTGTAATAAAATCGAGCAAGTGATTCTTGGTGGACATAGCCCATATTGGGTGAACCACGTTAAATATTGTCTCTCTCATGTTGTGTTATTTATTCTACTTTTATTTGAGATCCGTAATATTTTTGCATATTAGTTTCTCTTTGTTGCGATTCTATAAAGGATTATTCTACATATTTTATCTCTTACTTCCTAACAATTGGTATCGTGAGCCTGGTTTGGTTTGGTCAAGTGTTGAATCGCAGGAAAGTTTTTAGCTTGAGTGGGAGCTATGGCAGATGATGGAAGATCTAGGGTTGATAAATTCAACGAAGTAATTTCATCTTTGGAAGATGCGATGGAAGATTACCTTTATCGAAGGATCTTTATACTCTCGTTTCCGAGAAGGTGAACAAACCCTTGAGTATGACAGATGTGGAATGGGATTTTTGGATCGGAAGGCACTTGGAATGATCTGGTTGTGTCTTGCATCTTCGGTATTATTTAATGTTTCAAAGGAAAAGATGACAAAAGATCTAATGGATGCATTAGGGAGTTGTATGAAAAACCCTCTCGCCTCTAACAAGATATTTTTAATGAAAAAGTTGTTTAATATGAAGATGTCCGAGAATAGTTTAAGTAGCGAGATCATTTAAATGATTTCAATACGATTGTGAATATGCTAGCTTCGATTACAATAGAATTTGATGAAGAAGTTAGGGCTTTATTAATTACTGTGCTCTTTACCCGAAAGTTGAATAGCCTCGTAATGGCGGTAAGAAACTCGGTTCTGCTAACTCAAAGTTGAAGTTTGAGGATGTTGTAGGGGTGATTCTAAGTGAGAAATGTGAAGAAAAAGCTCCGGGAATCTTCTACTTTAGGGAATGCTTTGACAAAGGGAAACTAGAGGGAGACAAGAATAGAGGAAACTGTGGAAAATCGAAAGATCGGGCAAGGTCAAAATCCAAGAGCAAGATTGTATGTTGGAACTGTGGAAAGTCTGGGCATGCAAAGAAGGATTGTTGGGAGCTTTAGGACAAGAAGAAACAACAAGAAGAAAACAAGGAGGCAAATGTGGCATTGGGTAATGTATGTCAGGATGCTTTGATTCTTTCTTTGCATAATATTATTGAATCTTGGGTTTTAGATTCAGGGGCTTCTTTTCATGCTACTCCACATAGGCATTATTTTGTTGATTATGTTCAAGGGGATTTTGGGCATGTTTTTCTTGGTGATGATGAGCCTTGTAGTATAGTTGGAAAAGGTCTGTTCATGTTAAGATGCAGAATGGGAATACATGGCTATTGAAGGATGTCAGACATGTGCCTACATTAAGGAGAAATTTGATATCGGTGGGCAATTGGGAAGTGATGGTTGTACTGTGATATTTACAACTAACTCTTGGAAGGTTACCAAGGGTGCTCTTGTGGTGGCAAGAGGTAAGAAGGTTGGAACCTTGTATTTAACCACTGATAGTACTAATGATTGTAATCTTGTGGCTTCAGATGTAGATACAACATTATGGCACTATAGGCTCGGTCATATGAGCCATAAGGGCATGAACATCATAAAGAAGAATTTTCCTGGATATATAGAAATAGGTTTGGATTTCTGTGAGAACTGCATATATGGGAAACAAAAGCGAGTAAGGTTTCTCAAGGTTGGACCTACAAAGAAAGAGAGTAAGTTAGAGCTAGTACATTCTGATGTGTGGGGGCCGGCTCAGGTATCATCTCTTGGGGTTCAAGTTATTATGTTACTTTTATTGATGATGCAACAAGGAAAGTTTGGGTTTATTGTATTAGAAACAAATCTGATGTATTTGACACTTTTGTTAAATGGAAAGCCTTGGTAGAGAATGAAACAGGTCTTAAGCTAAAATGTCTCAGGTCAGATAATGGAGGGGAGTATTGCAGCAATGAATTTAATGATTACTATTCTAAGAATGGAATCCATAAGCAAAAAGATGGTTCCAGGAACTCCACAGTAGAATGAGGTATCAAAAAGGATGAATAGAACAATAATGGAACGTGCTAGGAGCATGAGGTTACATGTAAGACTGCCTCTTTCTTTTTGGGTAGAAGTGGTGAGCACAACTGTGTACTTGATAAACAGAGGACCCTCAAGTGCCTTGGATGGAGGCATACCTGAGGAGGCATGGTATGGTAAGAAAGTTGATTATTCATTTCTTAGAGTCTTTGGATGTGAGGTGTTTGTTCATATAGACAAGGATGATAGGACCAAGCTAGAGGCTAAATCAAAAAAATGTACTTTCATTGGTTATGGTGGTGATGACTTTGGGTTTAAATGTTGGAGTATTAAGGACAAGAAAATCATTCGGTCTAGGGATGTGGTCTTTAATGAGAAAGTCATGTATAAGCAACATTGGAAAACAGGAAGAATCCAAGAAAGAATATGCAGTGGTAGAGGATCTTCCGGATGGGAAAGTGACCCATGAATCAGCTTTAGGAATCTACTCAACAGAACCCCAAACTCCTACAAAGTGAGGGGAGGTCTTCTAGGTAAGAAAAGAACCTGAACGTTTTTCTCCTTCTCTTTATTATTTATTACTCATTGATAGTGGAGAGCCAGAGAGCTTTGATGAAGCAATGCAGGTAGATGCCAATAAGAAGTGGGAGCAAGCCATGGATGAGGAGCATAAGTCTCTCATGGAGAACCAAACTTGGGATTTGATGAAGCTACCGAAAGGCAAAAGAGCATTGCGCAGAACAAGTGGGTGTACAGAGTTAAAGATGAAGAAGGAGGAAAGAAAAGATATAAGGCCCAGTTGGTGGTCAAGGGTTTGCACATAAACAAGGTATAGATTTTGATGAGATATTTTCTCCTATAGTAAAAATGACTTCTATTAGAACTGTTCTTGGAATAGTGGCAACAAAAGACTTGCACTTAGAACAGCTTAGATGTAAAGACTACATTTCTCCATGGTGATTTGGAGGAGGAACTATATATGCAGCAACCAGAGGGATATGAGGTCAAAGGTAAAGAGGAGATGGTGTGTAAACTAAAGAAGAGCTTGTATGGCTTGAAACAAGCTCCACGTCAATGGTATAAGAAGTTTGATAGCTTCATGATGGAGCAAGGTTATATTAGATGTCATTTTGACCATTACATGTATACAAAGAAATTTGAGGATGGAAGTTATATTATCCTGTGTTTGTATGTTGATGACATGTTGGTTGCAGGTAAAAACATGCAAGAAATAAAAGTACTCAAGAAACAACTAAGTGAATCCTTTGATATGAAGGATTTGGGGCAGCCAGACAAATCCTTGGTATGAGGATAACTCGGGATAGGAAGGAATGGAAGTTGACTTTATCTCAGGAAGAGTACATTAAGAAGGTATTGGATAGGTTTAACATGCAGGATGCTAAACCGGTTGGGACTCCTTTGCGGGACATTTTAAGTTATCAAAGGAGCAATGTCCCAAGACAGCGAAAAGAAACCAGATGTCCAAGGTACCTTACTCATCAGTGGTTGGGCAGTTTGATGTATGCTATGGTGTGCACTAGGCCTGATATTGCCCATGCAGTGGGAGCTATGAGTAGATTTATGAGTGATCCAGGTAAAGAGCATTGGCAAGCAGTAAAGTGGATCCTTCGGTATTTGAGAGGGACCATGGGGACAATTTTATGCTACAATGGATTAGACACCACTTTACGTGGTTATGTAGATTTAGACATGGCTGGAGATGTAGATAGTAGGAGGAGCACGACAGGTTATATTTACACTGTAGGTGGGACAGCTAGTGAGCTGGATTTCACGACTACAAAAGTTGGTGGCTTTGTCAACCACGGAGGCTGAGTATGTTGCTGCCACAGAGGCAAGCAAAGAGATGATTTGGTTACAACAATTACTTAGGAGTTGGGGCATAAGCAGGAGGAATGTAAGTTACATAGTGATAGTCAGAGTGTTATACACCTAGCTAAGAACTCTACTTTCCACTCCAAGATGAAGCATATACAGTTGAGATATCACTTCATCAGGATAGCTTTGGAGGAAGATAAGTTGAAGTTGGAGAAGATTCATACCAGTCAAAATCCTGCAAACATGATGACCAAGGTGGTCACAAGGGATAAACTAAAGCTATGTTCAACTTTGGTTGGCCTTCACGGATGACAGTGAAGGGTTGAGAAGCTTGCTCAGTGGAAATCAATCTCCAAGTGGGAGATTGTTATGTTTGTGGAGCCTATTTTCATGTTAGAGTGTGGTACACCTTCTATGTGTTACACTCGGGTATTTTTACGGCGGTCCCACTCGCCGGTGAGCGGGTCGGGGGTTCGGGGGTGAAGCCCCCCGATCGAAGGGGGCTCGGGGGCGAAGCCCCGAAGCAAATTTTCATGGGTGGTTTATTAACCCATGGGTAATGGGTAACCGTTATGGGCTGTTTTTGGGCCCATGGTTTTTTTGTACCCATTGTTTTGTAAAACCACCTCTTCGCTACCCATAGGTTTATGGGATGGTTTTTTTTTCCCATTTTTGATACCCATGGTTTTGTAAAATAGCTTAAGCAATTATCTATTTATATGGTCTTATGCATATGATAGATATACAAGCAAATGTATTTGAGATGTGTTTTGAATTTGGGTGTGAATTTCAGAGAGTTTGTTGAGCATAGCTCCAAACGGATCTAGGTATTGTATTGAGAGAGTGGAGGCTTGTAATAAAATTTGAGCAAGTGATTCTTGGTGGACGTAGCCCATATTGGGTGAACCATGTTAAATATTGTCTCTCTGTGTTGTGTTATTTATTCTGCACTTTTATTTGAGATCTATAATATTTTTTGCATATTAGTTTCTACTGTTGCGATTTTGTAAGGGATTATTCCGCATATTTTATCTCTTATTCCCTAACAGATCTTTATATAAATGGGGCAACGCACATTGTGCACATATAAATCTTGTCCCATGCTCCTCTATGCGTTGATAGATATAGTGCATCTTATATAATATACCCACTTTACCACCCTCTATCATTACTCTTGATGAAGCAATAACCATTGCAATGAACTTCCACAACCATGGGAACAAATCTCAATATAGCATCTAAACTAATATGGGTCTTTTTATGTACCCATGTCTTAATAAAGCATCATCTAGCTACCCGCACCTACCTATGAGCATCCACTACATACATCACTTATAACCTCTCACCCACAACTAGTAGTCACAATATGTGATATACATCCTCTAGGGTCACTTGCATCTCCCCAGTAGTTAACCAAAATGTACATGTATCGGTACACCACGTCTCACACAATGCAGTCATCATAGGCATATTATGGGGAACCTCACCCAATCTCGCTATGTTTCATTGGCCGGCATGGTCTAGTATGTCCCACTCAACATCATATAACCCCAAGGTCAACAATGTGCTCAAATGTCAGCCCCATGGAACTATCTCAAATGTATGTCTCTCTACACAACACAAACACCAGTAAAAATTTTCCAATAGTACCTCATACATATTCAAAACTAGCTAATCATCGTCCAAAAATAATAAAAATACTCATATTCCAAGTTGCACTATCAAATCCCCCTCCTGGGTCACCATCTCCCAGGAGCAAGTCGGGGTGCCTAGAAAAAGGTCATCAACACCTGGAACTAGGCGTTGGCGTCTTAAAATACATCAACACCCTAGTCGTTCCCACCCAGGTCAAAAATGCACAAAAACATAAATATTTAATTTTTGCAAAAATCAACAAATTAGAAAAAAAATTCTCCACATTTTTAAAAAATAACCTTACTCACTAGATCATCGATCGTCTGTGAATTTAGGGCCTCCACTACTCTCTTGAACCTCGTCAACCTCATTTCCCTAACCTACGAAATCCTCACAAGTTCAAAGCTCATATTTTCACTCAACCATAATAGTATAAATGACATTACTATCCACTTTTTACTATTACTATATATAGAAATTTTCCATTGACTATAGTTACCATTTACACTCATTCTTCCAACTAATACACAACACACAATTTTTCTCATATCTTGAGCTTCATTACTCCATTTTCTTCCTTGTTTGCACCTTTCAGTTTAAAATCTCTCCTACCACTATAGTTTACATATTCCACAAAGTTACATTCCACTCTGGCACATACATTACTCAACATACATGTGATCTTGCAACATCTTCTATACTACATCTTATTCACCATTACATCGTTCACCTTTTTTACTTTCAACACAGGCTCATTACTTTTCACCCTCACCCTTTTTCCGAAAGGGGGCATACAATCGGGATCACCCTATGATACCTCTCATACTACTATACAATCATTTGATACTCTTAATGCATCATTATCGAAAATGTTTCTTGAACACTACTCAAAAAAAGGAACAAATCAATCTATTCAAATATTTTCTATCTATTCCCCAGGTAATGACCTAATTTGGGGGAAAACATAAAAATATCTTCATGAATAATCTATCGCATACATTCAATCTCAAAGAAATATTTCAATATTCGAATCAAATCAATCGATCGGTATAACATAGCATACTTTACTATCTCTTCCAGATGACCTAACTTGGGAGTTACAAATTACTTCATTATATTTCCCAGATAACCTAACATGAGAATCATTTTACATCACTTCCGATGACCCATGTAAGTTACCTATCACTATACAAATTGGAACACCCATGGGAGTGGGGACAATGAGATGTCATTGGCTTGCATATACTGCTCTTATATGGGTTATTCAACATGGAACTAAATTTGGTCATTATTCATCTGCAACGGTAGGACATTTTTGGGATGTAGTCATAGATGGAGATTAAAACTAGACCTCTCTCCCCAACACTCTTCCTCTAGCGGTAGGATGCACAAATCCTCCCTGGATCAAACTTTACAAAATTGGGTTGGGAATCGAGCACTCCCTACCCCTTCAAATCTCCATTAGCAACAATCAAAATATCCAAATTCTCCAAATCAAGTCATCAATTTCTCCAAGTGCTCCTTACAATGGTTCATTGTCTCCATTTACACCACATGGATCGATACACTGATCCATGGTTCACCACGCTATATGTTCTTATATTCTACGCGTACTTATGTGTCAAGGATTCTCTGGACTTCTCATAGGTATTTTCCTTACTTCCTTTACACTACTTGAATTTGATTCAAATATCATAAGGGGGAAATGTAGACACAAAATCATGCACAAATTACTATGTTACTATACTGCTAAGTATGTTGTTATATGCATAGATCTTGAGTAAGAAAAATATTCACAGTGGCACACTCCCTAATCCATCTGCTTGCTTTGGTTATTTCTATTGTCTTTATCTCTCACATTTTCATTTGCACACCATTTTTGGTCAGGTCACAAGGATCCTATTTGTTTATTTTCTCACATTTTTGTTAATTATCCCAAGACACCAGCACCCAGTCTGGACACTAGTGCCCAGGCGCTCTTGTCCACCCTGGGCACTCCTGTCCTCTTTGTTCTTATTCACATTTTTTACATTTGTGGTCAGCCTTTTTGGTTTTCTTACTCCTATCCGAAGATCCTAGTTGGCATGTCATGTATGTAATGTCAAAATTCAAACAAGAGATCCATGTATATACACAACATACATATCATTATAATGGCAGGAAATTCTTAATGGAAAGCATATCTACATACTATCAAAGGGACTACATTTTTGGGTTGATCACTCTACATACACTACATATGAAGGGGAATTTATGAATTCCATCCCACACATTTTCCTTTTAACTAGATTTAGCCCGTTATCTTGCAATCATTGGTGTGATGGCAACCTAATGACACTATTTCACACATAAGCACACCAAACTACATCGATTTTGGAATGTAGTGCAGAGCTTGGTTGTAATTTCATCCTTTGGATGACCTTCGGGATCAATACAACTTCATATATTACTTTTTCATTCCAATTTGATGTGTTTTGCAAGCTTGTGTAGGTAGCTAGGGTTTGTGTTGCAGGTTACAAGTACATCAACAATCCAAGTCTAAATATCAAGTGATCAACAGAAGTGATAGAGAAACCCTAGTGACATAGGAAAAATTAGAGTCTAACCTCTATTTGTCAATGGATCTTCTATGGTGAAGGTCCTCGCCCTATGGTAAGCTCACGTGTTCAGCTTTTTCTGCATGTTCCATAATTGATATCAAACATTTTCGACACTCTACACATCATGTTCATTAGTTGCTCTAATTCCAATCTACTTTGGGATAAGCGTAAATTAGATAAGTTTCATATCTTTCTTATTTTCTTATTTAGTTGTATCTTTAGAGTATTATCATTTATATCAGTTGATAGTAGTGACTCTAAAATTAGATTTGATATTGAGGTTTTTTAATAAATCACCTAGATAGCAAGGAAACAAACATACATATCATGTCAACAATCAACCATTATGTTAGTGAGAGGACCACCTCTAGTGAGACCTTACCCCTATTAACATAAGAATCATAATTTATTATCATGGACCAAGCCAACCAACCAAGGCAGGAATGACGTTTTGACTAAATGTGTATTTTTAAATTTATAGAAGCAATTTGAAGATGCACCGAGCCCACATAACAAATCATGTCTACTACCATAGCCTCTGGCAGTGTCGATGACATTTCCTAAGCTGAAGATGAAGGAGTGGGGGTTGTATTTTATCTATCTCTTGCTCATGTGTACCAACTATGTGTCCACAGGGAACATGGAGTAGCTCACCACCTATTTGATGAAGGCCCTTGTCATTAGACTAATGAAGGTTTGGTTTAGCTTGCACATGGCATTGACCAACCATAATTCTTAGGCTATTAGTAGATAAGATAGTTGAATATGTGATTGTGCCATGAAATTATGAATGTCACAAGAACGTGGGTAATTAACATGGAAATATAGTCAGTGCCATTTTTAGAGGTGTCATAGGAAAATTTTCTCCTCAGGTTCAAAAGGGTTGCAAGACCCATTTATTTTTCGAAGGTCAAGTGAGCAAATATATTAATCTTGCAACCAATAAACCATTATATTAATAAGAGGGTCATTCATGTTAGAGTGTCATTTTTATCGGCATACTATGATAGTGAGAGATCCACCTCCATTGTGGTCTCATCCCTATTAGTGTAAGGATCACGATATATTAGGGTTTACATGTTATCACAGATCAAGTGTACTAATCAATGCAAGATTAAGTTTTTAACATGATGAAGATTTTTAGAGCCGTATCTGATTTAGGTAGTAAGTCATGTATTTAGAGACAAATTTACAAGATGTTTTTTGGATTTTTTGTAAGCACCTTACTAAGCACAATAGTTTAGTTCTTTTGTATGGACTTACATTTATAGGTAAACTGACTTGAGCTCAAATCCAAATGTCTATGCCAAGCAAGCTTAAAGCTTCATTTGAAATAGGTTATAACAAGTCACTTGCTAGTAAGTTCCTTATCATACATCATGGGTTTGGTGTTAATAAGCCAAACAAATTTAAATGCCTTACTGAACACCTTAGTTTGATATTTTGGTGTGGTTTGGATGTAGTTATTTTTACAAATTAACTCACCGGAGAACAAATCTCAACAAAAAATAGAATATCTTTACCACAAAAGATTAAACTTGAACTGGCGAGAAATTAAATAAATTTAATAAAATGTATTTCACTCATTTGAACATAGATCTATATATTTAATATCCTTTGGGTAAATAGTTGATTGGTTAAAAACTTAAGTATTTAAGAATTATAAAAATCTAATTAGCCGATAGGATATATTATGAGGGATTGAACCCTCATAATATAGCCTATCAACTAATTAAGAATCCTCCATGCAAATTCTTTGTATGTTTTCCTCCCTACCTACACCACATTACTGGGGAGGAATTAATCCCTATTAACTTTAATGTTTTTTTAATGTTTCATGTGTGTTTTTTAAAATTAATCAAATCCTAATTGAATGTATTTGTATCATTTCTAGATTGGGGTTTATGAAGGTGAAATAAATTTGGCTCACATAAGGAGGACTTTGTGGTCACGCCTTCCATTTGTGTTTCATATTGACATCTAAAGCAACATGTGTTTACGTATTTTAAACTATACATAATTCATAATTTCATATTTTTAAAATTTCTTATCGATCGATGACAAATGATTAAAAGGAATGATAAGAAGATTGTTCTAAGCTGCGATCTCAGATGATAATAGCACACCACATTAGATTTGAAAAGCAAAAGAGCTAAAATACCATATATGGAAATCCATCATAATCCATAATGCTCAATACATTACAATAGAATGACTTGAATTATTCAATAAGAAAGATGTACATATAGGAGGAGGGAAGTGCAACTACTACCTAAATCAGTGGTGAAGAACTCCCACTAACTGATACTGGTAGTTAAGTTAACTCCAAAAGACTAGTAAGCTAACTTCACATAACTGAGAAGCTAACTCAACACAACTAGTAAGCTAACTCCACACAACTAGTACACCTAAGCAAGCTAACCCAACAAGTGTAGGGTTAACACAAGTGTAAGAATTATCCTAATAAATAAATAAAAGGATAAATAATAACCTACACTAACACCCTCCCGTAAGCATAGCTTAGGTGGGTGGAAAAGAAGGTGGGTCCCGGCAACAAGGCCTGATGAGGTACCCACATACAAAAATTGGGAAAATGGACACTCTGAAGGTACCCAAAACTAGTAATAACAAAGTAGAGAGCAAAATCCTACTGCAAGATATCCTTAGAAGCTCGGCTCCAAAAACTTGTACAATGTTGAAGAAGTGTGGTGCACACTATGGTCTGAATCCACTGATCGATCATATAACTCAAAAACAACTAACACTGGGCTTCACCAGAATAGCTCCATGCAAGGAGACTATCAATGGAGTGATGTCGAAAAGTGAAAAAAACATCAAACATAATTTGATCAACTGCTACAAATAGGTGTGCCACGATCCAAGAACAACCAAGGCAACAAGGCAAGGACACGAGATCCAAATAAATAGGAGTGCCACGATCCAAGAAAAGCCAAGGTAACAAGGCAAGGACATGAAACCCAAGAAGCAATATCAACACCACACCCTCCCATACTGCTGAATGAGTAGAGTGATACCACAGATCTGTATGAGTTGCCAAAATCAACTACTCGAACACTGACAAACTAACACTGGGCTCCACCAGAATAGCTCCCCCACAAGAGAGACTGTCAACATGCCAAAAAAAGTGTCAAAAATACAGATCCAAAATATCTCAACAAACAAGAGAGATATAAATGTATACACCCCTAGATACAATAATGCAACACCCAAAGGTTTAGGACGTCGGGCTCAACCAAAATTAATCCACAAGTGATCATAACACCCTCCCAAATTGGCACTTTATAATTGAGTGCATGTAAATATTACAATGAGTAAAAGTACCTTTTATATTTGAAATATGTGTATAAAAGTCTCACCAATGCGTAGATCTCAAAAAAATACACAATTTCAAAACAAAGATCACCTTAATCCGAGCTACGGATCAAAAGTTATGAGCTCTAGAAGGTTTTTCTATTAAAATAATATTTTAATGTTGATCTTCTTTTCAAAAGGTACACATGACACCCAAATGTCCAAAGGGTAAAAGAGTGCATCCACACGATACAGGCTTGCGACCAAAGGATAAAATCCCGCCCAAAACTAAAATATCCAGAGGGTAAAAGACTGCATCTGGAAGGTACACGCTTTTATCCAATGGATAAAAGAATGCACCCAGAGGGTACATATCTGCGTCCAGTGGATAAAAGACTACATCCAAAACCAAAATACCTAGAGGATAAAAGACTGCATCTAGAAGGTACACGCTTTTATCCAATGGATAAAATAATGCACCCAGGGTACAGATCTGCATCCAGATTTGACACGTGACACCCAAATGTCCAAAGGGTAAAAGAGTGCATCCACACGATACAGGCTTGCGACCAAAGGATAAAAGCCTGCGCCCAAAACTGAAATATCCAGAGGGTAAAAGACTGCATCCGGAAGGTACACGCTTTTATCCAATGGATAAAAGAATGCACCCAGAGGGTACAAATCTGCGTCCAGTGGATAAAAGACTGCATCCAAAACCAAAATATCCAGAGGGTAAAAGACTGCATCTGGAAGGTACACGCTTTTATCCAATGGATAAAAGAATGCACCCAGAGGGTACAGATCTACGTCTAGTGGATAAAAGATTGCATCCAAAACTAAAATACCCAGAGGATAAAAGACTGCATCCGGAAGGTACACGCTTTTATCCAATGGATAAAAGAATGCACCCAAAGGGTACAGATCTGCATCCAGTGGATAAAAGACTGCATCCAAAACCGAAATATCCAGAGGGTAAAAGACTACATCTAGAAGGTACATGCTTTTATCCAATGGATAAAAGAATGCACCCAGAGGGTACAGATCTACGTCTAGTGGATAAAAGACTGCATCCAAAACCGAAATATCCAGAGGGTAAAAGACTGCATCCGGAAGGTACACGCTTTTATCCAATGGATAAAAGAATGCACCCAGAGGGTATAGATCTACGTCTAGTGGATAAAAGACTGCATCCAAAACCAAAATATCCAGAGGATAAAAGACTGCATCTGAAGGTACACACTTTATCCAATGGATAAAAGAATGCACCCATGGTACAGATCTGCATCTAGATTTGACTGTCTCAAAACATGGTCGAGTTTACAGTCGATTCTATGGTTTTGGCACCTTCCAAATCCAATGGCGCACTTCATTTTGCATAAAAATGCATGCTGCAGAAAAAGTGCTAACAAAATCCGAATACATGAAAAAATAAACTCTTGCTTGCAAAGAAAAACTTACAGATGGATGTCTACATCATCTATAGCTCTGATACCATGAAAGGAATGATAAGAATATTGTTCCAAGCCGCGATCTTAGATGATAATAGCACACCACATTAGATTTGCAAAGCAGAAGAGCTAAAATACCATATATGGAAATCCATCATAATCCATAATGCTCAATACATTACAATAGAATGACTTGAATTATTCAATAAGAAAGATGTACATATAGGAGGAGGGAAGTGCAACTACTACCTAAATCAGTGGTGAAGAACTCCCACTAACTGATATTGGTAGTTAAGTTAACTCCAAAAGACTAGTAAGCTAACTTCACATAACTGAGAAGCTAACTCAACACAACTAGTAAGCTAACTCCACACAACTAGTACACCTAAGCAAGCTAACCCAACAAGTGTAGGGTTAACACAAGTGTAAGAATTATCCTAATAAATAAATAAAAGGATAAATAATAACCTACACTAATAATGATTTCAAGGAGACTTAGACATAGTCATCCTCGGGTTAAATTGGTTGGCCATCTATGCTCATCAAAAAAATATTATTTATACATTAATATTACATATTTATTCAACCTTTTTTTAATATTTATTTTAGTGTATTTACGTTGAAGGTGTTCTATATAGTGGATGTGGGTGACCTACATTTATTGTATTTCATCAACCATCCTTAACAATAGAATGTGTGAGTTTTCATTCCTTGAAAATCGATAGTGAGTTGTGACTAGGATTGATTGTTTTGTGGGAAAAGAAAAGTAATTTTTATGTTGCAAGTAAAAGGATTCCCATATACTAGAGCAATGAGCAGGTGTGCTAACAACTACACAATAATTGACCGTTAAAGTATGCAATCCATCATTGGCCACATGGATGGGAGCTTAAGAATTAGGGTTGTGTATCTTGGATCAAATGGCCCCATGCGAGATTCAAATGAAAAAAACCCGAAAAAATCCAAGCAAAGAAAAAACCCAGAAAAATCCAAGCAAGTTGTTTATTTGTAAAGCGTCATCATCTCATTTTTTGACCGACTTTGTGTTAGTTGTTTTACACATGTATTTTATGAGAGTATGTTAGATCTTGGGTTAAATTTAAAATAATTATTCTTCAAAGTTTAAAGTAATTTGTCTCATGATGGTGACATGTTCTATAATTATACTTCTAATGAGGATTGTTTGGGATTTGAGTCTTAATGTAGAGGATTTAAACCCATTTGGCTTGCCACTCGCCATCCATTTTATTATGTAATAAAATACCTAAGATTTATTTATTTAGGTTGGTTTTTAGTTTATGTCAACAAAAATAAGAAGCATCAGTCGATGGGAGGTCACAATAGTAGTAGTAATGGGTAGGTCATAATCTTGGTTTCCTATAAACCCCAACGCAACCTTTTTTCTAATATCACTTTACCCAAGGAATGGAGTTATAAGGGCTCAATTTACACAATAGCTAACCCTCAATTTTCAGGTAAATTCCCTTGACCATTAGTTACATCCTGCAATTATTAAATTTTGGCTTCAACCCATTATCTTTACCCTTACACAAATTGTGATTATACATTTTTCATAGGACAGCTCAAACATTTTGTCCTCAACTCACGTCAATCAACTATAATGAAGAGAGAGACAAGTTATGATTTATATGCACCCTTTAATGTCATTACTACCCTTCTTGTGGAATCTTGGTCACATCAAGGATGTGGACCTCATAAGAGTTTTATGTACACATGTTTTGTCTTCTGAACCTTTGAACAACGCTTAAGATTTAATTTTATGAATATTTTTGTGGTGTTATCAGTTTTACTACAGTCGATTAATTTTTTCATTGGTTGTGTGATAGGAGTTAATGTCCCTTATGCTCTCGTTGTATCATTATGTGACTATCTTCCTTGTTGGTGAAGACAACACCGAGAACTTTCACAAAGGATCCATGGTTCAAATTGTGAGTCGTGCACATCTACACCTTCCCCCGATCACACCCTCTTACGACATCCAAGTGCGGTCATAAAAAAACATATTTCATAGATGAAATGTCGTTGTCTACAAATCTCCACTCTCTATTCCCTTCTTCATCTCCCCCTTCTTTGTATTGTTCCTCCTTCACTGCATCAACTTTAACTTTTTTACGCCTCCCTTTTAATGTCCTCATTGTACTGGTTTAATAAAATCAACAATTGCATCCAAAGATGTTATGGTTACATCAATAGAGAAATTGTGAATGATTTTTATATTTGGCGGATAGGCCTAATGACTTTTATATTGTCTATGTCATCTAATAGCTTAAAAAATACTTTGTGATAAAAATAAAAAAGAAGCCAAGATACAAATTTAGACGCTTCCTCTTCTGCTGACATGGCAGGTGGCTCTTTTGGTTATAATCAAAGCCATCCAAACAAATGTGCGCTATGATCAAAGCAATATATTCAATAATTTTTTATAATAAATCCACGAATCTCGACCGACAGAAGAGGCATGGTAACTTTGATCTTTCTACCTATTTTCTCAGAGGATATGGGTCACAAGATATTCCAAAAATTATATTGGTCCTGTGGTGATTAAACCTTTACGGAGCCATGATAGAAGCTTGTTTGCTATACAGATTTAGATATTGGAGACACCATTTTTCCACTAGCAGCAAGCAATATGTATACAAGGGAAAAACCTTTTGAATTCGATGATGATTTGGATATTGATACGGTGCTGCAGGCAATTTCTTGTGCGGATTCATCTCCTAGAATATTGCAGCATCTGATTTCCCCTCACAAGTTCCTGACATGGAGGCGTTTCCGATAAATTGCGGTATCTAGAGCAACTTCGATGCTTAAAAAACTTGCAGAATCTACAAATAGACTTGGAGAAACTCTTCTCTCTCTCTCTCTAAAGTCGTCGGATCTGCTCAGTCTAATCTTGCATTTGATGCAACTGCAAGATGATGGACATCAGAAAGATCTGCTTCTCCAAATATTATTTGGAATACACGAAGAACAAGAAGAACAACGCATGCTTAAAGATTTGGCGATTATAAAGTTGAACGAAAATTGGATAACATTTTCTAAGGCATGGGATGGAAGTGGAAAGTGATTTCAATGTTGGGGTTTGAGTAAACATGAGCGACCTGCAGAAATTGGTAAATAATTTCATCTTTTTGTTGCCAATAGGTACTCACAATTGGTATCGTTCCAAAGCTATTTTATAGTTTGTTTTGGGTCATTCACATTAAAATTTTGAATTTTTTTCAGGTGATTATGTTATTCATTTTCACTAAATTATTACTCCTAGAAGATGTAGCATTTTGTTTAATTCACTAGGATGCTCAATACGCAATATCAGTGTTCTTTTAGACATCAAAGAACACATCAAAAGATATTGGGACAGTTAGAATGGAGTTTCTAGGAAGACATTCATAGTAGGACACAATACATGTCGTCCATGTATGTGTGTTTCTCCCTTTCAATTCGCAGGATTGGTGATGTGGATGTCAAATTTTAGGACATGGAGAGGCCAATGAAATCTGGAAAATAGTGAAACATTTGTTCCGTAACATTATATAGAGAAGATACAGACTCTGTTTGGTGATGTCTATAGAAATCTCATTTTTCTACCGAGTTCATTGGAATAAACACTATCATGTTTTATGCTCTTGTTATTTTCAATAGAACAAGGTTTGGAAACAATTCTTCTCTCATGTCTCTCGTGATAATGGGGTTGGTGAAAGTTGTTAGGAAATAAGGGATAAAATATGTGGAATAATACCACACAGAGTCTTAATATTAGAAACTAATATGCAGAATAATAACACAGATCTGAAATAAAAGTGTAGAAAATAAAAAAATAGAACACGGAGACAGTATTTAACGTGGTTCACCCAATATGAGCTACGTCCACCAAAAATCACTTCCTCAAATTTTTATTACAAGCCACCTCTTTGTCTCAATACGATACCCAAATCTATTGAGAGCTATACTCACACACCTACAATGATATGTCTACACTATCAAAAGCTCAAAAGTACATCAATAGGCAACTGCTTAAGCAGTTTTACAATATCGTGAGTATCAAAACCATGGGCCAAAACCACCCCATAAACGTATGGGTCAAAAATCCTGCCCATATGAAAAGAACACGTTTTCCGATATATTTGGCATGTTTTTCGAGGTCAAATTTTTTTCTTGGAGGATCCTGCCCCCAAACCCTTGCTTGGGGCCCGCCGAACCCCGGCGAGAAAAATGTGGAGAGTGTATAGTACTTTTAGTGTACAGTCTTCAACACTTTCACACATGAAAACAGGGTCCACAAATTAACAAAAGTTTTCCCACCATTATCTCCGTTTTCACCATAAAAAATATGGATAGAGATTTCTATCCATCCAAGGTAGTATTCAAATGGCATTCTCTCAAGTAACTATAATTTATGTTTCTTAAATTCTTCATTTCCACTCAAGGAAAGAGAGGACATGATAGGCTAAATTTAACAGTGATGTAATGCATGTATTGATTGTGATTTTGTTGGGAGTGAAATTGGGAACAACAGGGCAGATAGAGATGTCGAAGGGATACACCTTCCTAGTGGTATTCATTGGATGCATATTCATTTCATTATTTTATTGGTTGTGGGGACCACTCAGGTGGCATGTTCCCAATGTCAAAGGTATTTTTTGATGGATGTACGAGCATTGATTTAGGCTTGTGTAAACATCTACATATAATTATTATATGTTTTTTTAGCATTTAATAGAGCATGGAGAAAATATTGAAATGTATCAAGGCAAGCATTGTGGGCATCACATCCTCCCATTAACAAATATAGAATACATGCTCCATCAATAGATGGGCTTGCTGATTAGTAGCACTAAATACATCATACAAATAAGGGCTATATGGGATCCTTGATTTATTAGCGTTCTTTTCCCGTTCATTATCCTAAAACTTCAATTCCTTTAGACTAAAAGGATGTCGTCGTGTAGACACGTAATGTATTTAATAAGACAAGTCACATGGGTTCACGACGATAATTTCTTTGTCAACAAACAAATCAAATTTTGGTTGGGTTGGGCTCTTTATGGCTGACCAATATGATGAAAAATTGAAGACCCTATAACCACCTATATGCCATATTTAGAACCATAGGTATATGATCATTAAAAAATTATTTAATCACACTTTCCTTTTGTCTTGTTGAGGTGCTTCTATACAACCTTCAATGGTTTCATTGTTCTAATTTTATAGGAAAGGTCAAAAGAAGATATTTATTCAAATTAGTGGAATAACTTGGGGATAAGACATAGTCAAAGAGGAAAAATAAGCCTCACCCTTTCAATTTTCATTATTTCCCACCTCCACTCATCTGAGGAGAAGGTTTGTCACTATGATCAGCAAGGCCCGCATAATGGCATTGACTTCATCAACTGCATACATCCATAACAACATCAACACCTTGTTTTAATCATTGGTTGTGAACAAACATTGAGTGCCCAGAACTTGACCTTAGGACCATCCTCCTGTGACATCATACCAATAACCATTCATATGACCATTTGTTGAATGGGCTCAATTATCTTTTATTACTTGAGCATCCCATGTTATCCTCCAATTAGTTGAGATAAAAATTTAAAAGTGTCACCACAAAGTGTGATAAAAATCCAACATTGCATTCGGGTTCCGAACCTGGAACCTATTGAATTTTCCATGTTTATTATTTTCCCCCATTAAGCACAAATTAAACTCACGTAAATAATATGAGTGAGGTTGAGGTAATAAAATTGAGCATATAAATATCATATATTATTATCATATCAATGTCCTTCATATGAGTTTGATTCTCTAGGGGCCCACCAAATCTTATCATAGTCATGTGCTTTGACTATCTATCACAAAAATAGGCTTGCATCAAATGTTTTGAAAGAAAAACAAGTCACATGCAGTAAGAATTTTCACTACACCAAATTGCATTGTCTTAGTCCACGTGTTATCTACTCATTGGATGTTAAATGCCAAACTTAAGACAAAGGATAAATTAACCCCTTTGCAAATATGCTAAGCTTAGAAATTTATATTAGATGTGTCATCTGGAAGATATAGAAGAGTGCGTAAAAGTGCGTATATGGCCAAAACCATGTCCAAAATTGGAAGATCCTTTTTTATTTAAATGTCCGCAAATATTTCTAGCATGTAAAAATTGTTTCTTGTTTGATATTGTGTTGAATTTGGAAATATCATGTTCCACTTCATCGTTAGTTTTTAAAAATTACACCAATGTCGTGTTGTGTAATTTGACATATCATCTCTCATTCCCAAAATATTACAATGAATGGACCCACTATAGTATCTTTCTAAATACATTCCCATGCAAGCCAACCTTCTCAATTAGATTTAAAATTTAAGCCATATTATAAGATTTTCTTTTGTATTCACAGATTGTATGAGGTAGATTGTCACCTAAACTTTGATTATTTCAAAAGTATTTCTCAGGGATTGAATAAAATTGAATATTAATATGATTTATTCCCACTTATACATATTAGGTAATGTTATGAGTAAAGGCTCAAGACACTCAATAACGGTGACAAGGGATTTGCTTTCATTTGTAGATGTCAAATATCATATCAATGACCTTTATTTGAAATTGATTTGATATATAGTATCTTAGCAAGGCTTAAGGGACTCTTATATCCAAAGTGCATCCATCTAAAAACTAAGTAATGTATAAGTTTTAGGGAAAATTCCCCTACCTTTCATATATAATTCACTAACTATAAACTTAAGAAGTAAAATATGTTTTTTTAAATACAAATTTATTATTAATATTATAATTAACCATCCACATTACGCAATAGTTAAATAAATATATATGTTGTACTAGTTGATTTAGTTGAAAATTTTGGAGATTCCTTCAAAATATATCTTTACAAAGTTGATTAGAAAATAGGAGAAGATGTGTAGTAGATGCATTTCTAGCACATCTTATATGATCGTTTTATTTTGAAATTATTGAATCCAAACAACTTGTAGTGCCCCATTTGACATGAGATGAATACAAAAGTATGAAAATTTATGGAATTACGAGTATATTTATTTTCTACAAATTGTACATATTTTCAAAATATGGAATATACTTTTCGTATAGTTTCTAATTTCAATAAAAAAGGTTACATTGAAATTTGAATTTAATTGCATTGTTATTTTATTAGCAGATAGGCCGATATAGATAGATATTATTGATAATTAATTTTTTAGACTGTGGAGGTCATCACAGTGTTATAAAACAATACTTTTATAGTTTAATTTAAGAAATTCATTTTAAATTAAGAAATTTGCAAAATCCTTCTTTAAGCTTCATATAGAATTTGATAACAGTGTAAATGATATCAAATTGGAAGTTATTATGGGTAAAAGGGTTTTATAAGGAAACACAGTCACTAAATGGATTCCCTCTATGTGTTCATTTACCCTAATTCCCTCAAAACTGATAAGAAATGTAATATAATATAAAAACACCGAATAATAAATATAGAAAATTCAATTCATTCGAGATACATTTACATAGATGGAGTTTACATTATATATGAGGATGTTCTCCTTAATACGAATCAACATCAATCCTCAACAACCCACATATATCTCTCCAATCCCTACAATCTCTCAAACATATCCCTAAGATATCTCTAGCTAATCTCTCGATATCTCTCACACTAAAATAGCTACGTGAGTTGTTCTCTCAACTCACCAATAATAAAACTATTACAACTATATTATTAATATGAGTTCTATAAACTCATTATTAATAATATTACAATTTATTTAATAAAGTTACACAATATTTTTGTAACATTCACTTCCCTATTGTTAACATTATTAACTCCCAATATACACTCGCCTAATGTTGACATTATAGAATCAACAATCAAATTTCCTTCTGCATCTTGTCGCCCATGCGTGCTCATGATCTGGATGGTTTTGTAGCTTAACCAACAAGCTAAAACAAAGGATGGTTTTGCAAGACAACAACCCACAACCTAAAACAAAGGATGGGTTTACAAGACAACCAAAAACCCAAATATCATGTTGTTGCTTTTCCTTTGTGCTTTCATATGTCCACTATGTCTTTCCTTCAAGGAATATGTAGGAACCACTGTTTACTAAATACAAACTGAATAGAGGGAAAATTGAACATTGAGACCATGTTCCAGTTCCCCCTCAATGTGAACATTTCAGTTATTCAAACAGGAACTCTGAAATAGAATCACACAACTGAAACTAACTGCAAATCTGAAATAAAAGAAAACTATAACACACACACACACACACACACACACTGTCACCACAGCTTTGTGCAGCCCCGTCGTTGGTGACTCGCGAGAGGTTGTTGATTGACCTCCGCCTCCATTGCCTCCATCTTCCAGATTCATAATTTGATCATGGAGCTCAAATATAACTTAGACGTTGGGTAACACCGAAAATGCGTCCGTAAGGCAAAAAAATAATTTTTACAACTTTTGATGACTTGCAAAATTTGACACTAAAAAACATTGACATAGATAATAATAATCACTTTGGCTAATGACACAACACTATGACAATATGGCTTCTTTTTTTAACTTGACACACAATGACACATACGATACAATCGACAATTTTGACAATGACTTTGGCTATAGAACTTGATTTTAAAACCATACACATTTGGACTCTAGTTTTGATAATTGACAGAAAATAACTGATGACTCACTTTTAAATATTTATAACTGACAATGTAATTGACCAGTAAGAAGACAATGACAATTATGGACATATATGGACTTTGGATTTTATAGACTTAGACAAAGATAACAACACTATTTGACTTTTCACACTATTGACTTTTCACACTATTGCTTTGACACTTACACAAGTCTCTTTTTCGTTGACAACTAACTTTCAAAACAATACTTATCAATTTGAATGACTCCACACAAAACCTATTCAACGTAATAGGAAACAAATCAAAAATTATTTTTCCTAGAATACTAATAGAATTATAATGAGTGGAATAACACTACCTTAAATCGTGATTTTTCCATAATAATGGAAATCAAGCCAAAGACTAATTTGGCGTGGACTACTTTTTCTCACGTTTGAATAGAAGGTCGTGTGACAGTTAGATATACACGGAAGATATTGGCGCCACTTTTCATGGATGGTGAGGTGTCCACGTGGATTGTCAACTGTTGTGGGAAAATGGCAGTAAGATTTGGTGACAAAACAATGCAACGACGTGTTCAGAGGTAATTCTGATCTGAACAATAAATGCAAAATTATGGAGAACGCAAACCTGAATAGAATGTTCCCACATTGAAAAGTCTGTCAATAAATCCAACCTAAAACCACGTGCCAGATCAGATCTCAGTGCGTGATAATGGTTCAACCGCACATACAAAACTTGTATGTAAAATCTCCTTGAATACAGCCAATGCAAAACGAAATCACGCGAGAAATGTTCCACAAGTTTATATGTGCTTTTATTCTGATTCACGCCTTTATTTGTGTAATGATTTATATTCAAGATGATAAACAGCTTTGGTGAAATCAGACATACATTCATCCGCCAATCATGAACATTTCTAGATAGAGTAGTCACTGCCAACAGCTAGGACGTCCGTGATCTCTGTTCTCAAATGCAAACCAAAATAACTTTAGTCAAACTGCTAATACCATTTTTCTTGGAGAAAGCCGCGATCTCACTGTTATTTCTCCATTATATGGATCAGAAGTTTCTCTGATACCACCGATAAGAAATGTAATATAATATAAAAACAATGAATAATAAAATATAAAAATTCAATTCATTCGGGATACATTTACATAGATGGAGTTTACATTATATAGGAGGATGTTCTCCTTAATAAAAGGAGTCAACATCAATCCTCAACAACCCACATATCTCTCTCCAATCCCTACAATCTCTCAAACTTATCCCTAAGATATCTCTAGCTAATCTCTAGGATATCTCTCACACTAAAATAGCTACATGAGTTGTTCTCACAACTCACCAATAATAAAACTATTACAACTATATTATTAATATGAGTTCTATAAACTCATTATTAATAATATTACAATTTATTTAATAATTTTACACAATATTTTGGTAACAAAAACTTACCATTTATGCATCCTCGACACATGTTGACTATAGGATTATATAGGAAAAACCAAACAATTCCTTTTCTAATCTATAGATTTGAGTTTTTTAATAATCATATGATAGGAATTTTTTATACCCACCATGCTCTATAAAACGAATAAGAAGAGCACAATATTTTCTACATATAATGGTATTAAATGGGTGTGGGCTTTTTTTTTTATCCCATACCAAATTCTCATGCTACTAAAATTTTAAGAATCCATTCTAATGGGTGTATCTTGTCTATGCTTTCAATTTGTAATTGATTTGTTTTTAGGAATTACAAGGAAAATGAATATTAAATAGATTTATGAGAGTGACAAAAATGTAGGAAACTAAAGTTTATTTACACGAAGGATGAAATTCGATCTTATCATTCTCTAAAATAGTCTACTTCATTAAGACGGAAAAATTTAAATCTTTGTATATAATTTTCTTATGTCAATTTAGATATTCAATAATTGAAAATTGACATTAAAAAGGATATTTTTTTGGCAACATCATACATCAAATATTGGAGATTGCACATGTATAAAATAAGAAAAATTTGTAGATGATGTTCAAACTTTAGTATGTGCACAAATATTAAATACTTTTTGCAGTATAAAATAATTTACACTTGTTAAAGGACATTGTAAATAATTGATTGCGAATATAAATTCCATACTAATGATGTTTTTATAATATCTATATTGAGCATTATTTGTGTGAATTTTTGTATTGATTGATGGTTAAACATCAATTTTTGTAATTGGTCGTTGGTGGGTTCTTTGTGAACCAACCAAATTCATCACTAGACTTAACAACATCTTGACAATATGAACATATTTTGTTTTGGAAAATTTTAATTTTGTATTATATGTTGTAAAACTTGAAAGCATAGATTGCATGCAAATTGTTATATAATGCTTCAAGATCCAATATTCTTCACTAATGAATTTATATTACAAGTCCATTACATTACCAATTTCAATAAGTATATATAATAATTTTCTATGTTGGTTGTTTTCCACCATAAACGGCCTTCCACAATCACCTATGGATGATGTTGCTACTTGATATAATAGCAAAAATGAAATTATTGATAAAGCGTTATCTTTTTAGGAAATTGCAAGTGAGAGATGTAAATTAAAAATCAGTAATGTTCAACATTAGCTTGTTATGTGCTGAAAGAGAGCTTTGGAGCAAGATGTGAACATCCAAAAAGATATCAGAACTTTGCCATGTTTTCCAATATTCACCTGTTGTACACCAAAAATGGGAGCTTTGAAACAAAGTGCGGGAATCCACTAAAATATAAATGAAAACAAATAATATTGATAGGATGTTGTTACACCTTAAGGCATGTGGAGATGAGATGATGAGGATTGGGGAGATGGGGGGCTAATCAAGTTTGGTACTCCGGAAGATGGTGGCGTTCCAGTGATATTAGGAGATGGTAGAACTAGTGTCCTTGTCGGTGTTGGAGTTTTTAGGCATGGCTATGAATCTTTTGGAGCTAGGAAAATTGGTGTTGGAGATGTTTTTGGTGGAGATGCAAAAGGAGGTGATGTTGGTCATGAGCTTAAGGAAGGAGGTGAGTCAATAAGAGGGGGTGGACTAATGGGATTTGATGGAGGTTCTATGGATGTGGGAGTGGAGGATTTAGCGAAGGGTTAGGAGAATGTGGAAATGTTTTAGGTGGTTGCGTCGAGTGGGTGGTGGAGTGTTAGCAAGAGGAGGTGGTGATTGAGCAGGAGGAGTGGATTTTGTAGGAAGTGGTGGTGATTGATTAGGGGGTGGTGCATTTGTAGGAGGTGGTGGTGATTAAGTAGGGGTGGTGCATTTGCAAAAGGTGGTCAAGATTGAGCAAGAGGAGGAGAAGTGAGAGGTGGGGCTGAATAATTTGATGGTGGAGGAGGAGAGGAAGTAGGTGGAGGAAAAACATGATGTAGATATGTAGGATTGGTTGAAGGAGGTGGAGGAGATGAGGCTGGAGGGAGAGACGAGATCGATGGTGGGGATGATGGCTGGATTTGTTGTGGCGAGGAGCGAAATATTGCTAGGAGATGATCCATTGCTAGAAGGACTCAATGCATTCGTGCTAGTAGGTGAATCACTACCAAAAGTAGCAGGGGATGGAGTATGTGCATACATAATATTGTTAATGTTTTTGTCCAAATCTCCTGAACCCCACAATATGTTTGTGTAGAAATTTTTAGAACCCCGTTATTGCAAATAAAAACATAGGAACCAATCAGGCTAACACTCAAAGAAATTATGAAATTCTAAGCCATACATACTACAAAATTGATCTTGTTTGAGATCACCAATCCAAATCCATTAGAAACTACACTACTTCCAATCACCCTTAATTTCTATCAATCTAAATCCCCTTACAAAAACAATTTTGCGCAATTCCCAAAATAAATAACCTCTTTTCCAATCCCAAAGTGTCCCAAACCTGCATTTATTTCATTCCCTGAGGTTAATGTTATCCATTTTTACCCCTGGAAAAAATGAACAACTTGGTAGAAATTGGACCTGGGTAGTTGATCAGTATTTCAATGGAGAACCTGGAGTTTAAGGTAAATTTCTATGTTTTTCGACACTTGCAGTTGATTTGGAAGCATTTGGGGGTCATTTGGTGTAATTTCCCCTCTTCTGGGATCCATACTTGGTCAATTTGGGTTTAAAATAGAGAAAATTGGATAAAATTGGCTTTTGGATACTTCAATCTATTTTTCCCTAACTCCCTATCCAAGAAAAATCTAAGGAGTTAGTGAAAATTTTGGGAAAATTGAATTTGGGGTAAAAAATAGTGATGTGCAGCTAATGCGAGTCTTAGATGTACAAGGTCTTGAATTCCTTAAGTTCCTCAGGTGGCCGAATTTTCCACATTGCATTGGTTGAAAGGTAGATCCTTTGTATTGGGGAGGTTGGGGAAGTTTCGTGCATAAAGGGCTCGTGGGGAAAATTTTCAGCATGGCATCGGGGTCCACAATGCAAAGGGCACAGGTGGGGGCATTTGGTGTGGGTTAAGCAGATGATGCAGACCCAGAGGGCCCAGGCGGAATGGGGCATTGGTGCCTACAAATAGCCAAGTGCCCGTATTACAAAGGGTAAGTCAAAAGGGTAGCTAGGTGAGCTCGATGAGGAGTTAGAGATGGGGCAGCAGTGTAGTGTAGGTCGATGAAGCCCGTGAGATACTGAGGAGTGCATGGAACATTTTCCCCATGAACAAGTTCCACATAGAGAAGTAAATGCTGACAAGGCTGACGGGAAGGAGAGCGAGCCAGAGGAGGAGCTCGATGAGCTAACCAAGCTCTCCAAGTTAATAAAGCATTGAGTGAGACTTATAAGGTGCGGAGAGTTCAGGCATTTTGGGCCCCGAGGGAACTCAAGTCCTAATACCCCACCAAGCTCAGTTTCCGCAGCCCCCTTTGATTTGCAAAACAAAAAAAAGGAGGCTAAACCATTACGGACTATGGGGATAAAATAGGAACAAGGCCAAAAAATTGAGAAATGAACTCCACAACCCCCTGAAACCTGTATGGTGATATCTCTCTCCACACATCCATTTTTTACAAAATTTGTATCATTGAAATCGTAATTATTTCCTCTACCTCATGAAACAATAAAAATTGGAGTTAGGTGGAATAGATGAGAGAAAAATAAGGAAATGTCCCAGGTGCAAATCATCACATCCTAGATAAGGAAAAATGGCATTAATGGAGACAAGGTGGCGAGTTTCTTCTTCCGCAAGGAAGAGTACATTAGGGATGAGTTTTTAAAAGTGCCCATGCCTTTTTTAGAGTAGTTAATGAATTTTTTTGGTGGTTAGGAGAAAAAATCTGAGTTTCTTTTCTTTCTCTCTTCTATCATCAATTATATATATCATAATCTCTTCTCATTTTGAAAAGGAGATATTCTGAGACATGGGAAAACTCCTGCAAAAAACATCTCAATTCCAGTGACTTGTAAGCCTTCACATGGGCCTGTAAAATGTATTATTACCTCTATTTTCAGATGTAATGGATTGTGCAACTATTATGGAGTAATAAAATTTGTTTTTATGGTGTTCTCTGAACCCCTGCATTTATTTTGTTGCATCTCCTTGCCTCTCTATTATTATTTCGTTTATTATGTGCATGTCTCTCTTCATTTGTAGGTCTTTGTTGTCATGTTTCATGGATATTTGATGGTGGATGAAACCTTTGATAGAGTAGCAGCAGAGTTAAACAGAATAAACACAGTAATCATATATTTCTTCTATATTTATTTCACACAATACAATAGCCTAATATATAGGCTGGAGTTTCCCTAGAATTTAGGAAACTAACTCAACTACAAAATCTCAACCAAGCCTAATTATGTGGGGTGAGAATAACTCACGTAACCCACACATAACAATAATAATATATTGTTGAAACAATATATTATAACATCTCTAACAATAATCTCTCAATAATAATAATTACACACGTAATTATTATTCACACACATAAATATGTGAAGCACTATATAAATATTTCCTAACATTCCCCCCCTTAGTGCGAACATGGGGAAAACCTGCCTTTGTACTTGCACCTGCTCATGATCTGGTGATTTTCACAGGATGATCACAAACCTCAAGGATGGTTTTGCAAACGGTTGACCAAAACCGAGAATGGTGGTTTTGCAATTGGTTTACCACAAACCACAAAGTGATGGTTTTGCAAATGGATTACCAACAACCAAGAATGGTGGTTTTGCTATTGGTTTACCACAAACCACAAATGAAGGTTTTCAAGTGGTTTACCTACAACCACATCATGATGTGCCAAGTACTATCATCGGCCCTCATCACATTTCACTGTAGGGAATAACATAGGAATTATTTGAAATCTGCTTGCTCGTACATACATAGAAAAAATTGACATAATGGAAATGGAACATTGGATCATGTTCCCCCCCTCAATGTGAAATTTCCACTTATTGAAAATAGGATCACTACAAACTGAAGCAAACACACAACTGAAAACAAATGCCACCAAATCATCTGTGTGCCCCATCGTTGGCGACTGACGAGAGGTCACTAAATGACCTCCAACCTCCATTTGCCTCCATCCTCCAGTTTCATGCTGCTAGCTCAGCCGGATTTGGATATGACGCTCAACTATTTCCACATTGTTTATTCTTTTCTTCTCTTCCCAATGTGAAACACTTTATTTCTTCCGGACATCGGGTAACACCAAAAATGCATCCGTGAGGCAATATATATATATATATATATATATATATATATATATATATATATATATATATATATATATATATTACAATTTTGACTCTTGACACCACCTAAAATCACCTATTTGACATAACGTTTAAAAAGCAACAAGGACTACATAAAATATGATGACTTTATGACACTTTGACAAATCTTTTGACATACTAAATCAAAATGAATTTTAAACGAGATAATAATAATCCAAAGATCACCCAATATCTACAACTCTAATGAATCATAAGACTGATTCTATAAAGTTCTAACTTATTAATTATAATGACCATAAGCAAATATAAGAATCTTGAACAACTATAAACTCTTTGATATTGACACGTGTAAAGTTAATATTAAAACTGACTACTAATAAATAACTAACTGCAGTCTGTATGAATATGCAATGTACCAAACCAACATATATATACCATTGTTGAAATAAGAGCTTGGAATTCGAGCCAGGAGTCTCATGCAGTTGTCATTTAGTCTTGCGTCACCATTGAGGAGAGCAGAAATGGGATCCAACGAGTGTGGATACAAAACAACCAGACTCACCACCAACATGCAGAGAGGAGCTATAATATTTTCACGTATGATAGCCATCCTTCCTGTTGATCACAGGCTAGTTTTTAGATATGCAGGTGCTCTAGTTTGTTGTACAGACTGTCTTTCAAAGTCATGATGCTCCTCATGGGAATCTATCTTGACATGCTGAATATCTGTTTCACCTACAGAGACGGGTTTTTGATGTACATGGTGATCTTTACAATCTGCTGATCCTTGCAGCTTGGGAGTCCAAGTAGATGACCTAGACCGCTGATGAGAAAAATTTTGTTCAACATAGTGATTTTTATCACCGTCCTCGCTTACTCCGGCAGCTCTAGTGACTTGATCATTTCCTTCAATATGAACTTGCCGAGTAGAAATTTTTTGTGACTTTGGTCGAGATCTGTTAGCCTGATAGAAACGTTGTTCATGCATGTTCTGGTCTGATACTTGTGTAGGCCTGTAATCACTCTTGACACAGAGAACTGATAGCAGCAAAATCTAACAATAATAATGCTAACTGATGCACTGTGTTAACTTATACAATAATAACAATACACAGGAATGCGTACATGCTGATAAATACACCATCACAAATGGAGACTGCCTCTATATTTCACAAAAATATCACTAAGAACAACAACATCACCGATATGAACACATAATATGGGACAATATGGAATGCTAATTGCCCCTAGACTACTCTCAATAAACCATTACAGGCATATGACTATTCCGCTCTGATGCCAAATGATAGAGTAGCAGCAGAGTTAAACAGAATAAACACAGTAATCATATATTTCTTCTATATTTATTTCACACAATACAATAGCCTAATATATAGGCTGGAGTTTCTCTAGAATTTAGGAAACTAACTCAACTACAAAATCTCAACCAAGCCTAATTATGTGGGGTGAGAATAACTCACGTAACCCACACATAACAATAATAATATATTGTTGAAACAATATATTATAACATCTCTAACAATAATCTCTCAATAATAATAATTACACACGTAATTATTATTCACACACATAAATATGTGAAGCACTATATAAATATTTCCTAACAACCTTGGCTTGTATCACATCTATTCTAGCCTTTCCAAACTCCATTTCCCTTCTCTATTCTCCCTCACAGGATGTCGCATTCCCTTTTCTTGGTGATATCACCTCTATAGTGTAGGATTTCCTTTTTTCTTGGTGATATCACCTCTATAGTGTAGGATTTCCTTTTTAACGTAATTTAGTGCTAGGATTAGGAAAAGGAACCAACCTTCTCTGAAGGTCCATCTCATGTATGCAAGTCCTACAACTTGAGATATAGTCCCATGTTACCTAGTTACATTGATAGCTCATGCACACACACCTGACAAATCAAAGGGTGTTGTAATTTTGTGATAACAATTAATCAAATTGTTTCCATCACCATTACCCAATTGAATTCATATATACCAAAGGGCTTCAGCCTATTCCGTTAAACTCAAAGACTTCCGGTAATTCTTTATCTTACAAAACACTGACAAGATATTTTATGTTTTCCAGCTATATTCCTTCCACGAGCGTTACTTCCAAAAACACCCCCACTTGAAAGAAAAATAAAGTAAAAAAATGTCCAACCTAATAAGTTGGTGAGAAAAAATATTATGTATATAATTTAATATACATTGATTATTTGAGGTAGATTGTCACCTAAACTTTGATTATTTCAAAATTATTTCTCAAGGATTGAATAAAATTTAATATTAATATGATTTATTCCCACTTATACATATTAGGTAATGCTATGAGTAACTAGGATAGGCTCAAGACACTCAATAATGGTGACAAGGGATTTGCGTTCATTTGTAGATGCCAAATATCATATCAATGACCTTTATTTGAAATTGATTTGATATATAGTATCTTATCAAGGCTCAAGGGACTCTTATATCCAAAGTGCATCCATCTAAAAACTAAGCAATGTATAAGTTTTAAGGGAAAATTCCCCTACCTTTCATATATAATTCACTAAATATAAACTTAAGAAATAAAATATGTTCTTTTTAAATACAAATTTATTATTAATATTATAATTAACCATCCACATTACACAATAGTTAAATAATTATATGTGTTGTATTAGTTGATTTAGTTGTAAATTTTGGAGATTCCTTCAAAATATATCTTTACAAAGTTGATTATAAAATAGGAGAAGATGTGTAGTAGATGCATTTCTAGCACATCTTATATGCTCGTTTAATTTTGAAATTATTGAATCCAAACAACTTGTAGTGCCCCATTTGACATGAGATGAATACAAAAGTATGAAAAATTACGGAATTGCGAGTATATTTATTTTCTACAAATTACATATTTTCAAAACATGGAATATATTTTTGTTGTCATTTGAACACAATATAGTTTCTAATTTCAATAAACTAAGGTTAGATTGAAATTTGAATTTAATTGCATTGTTATTTTCTTAGCGAGATAGGCCGATATAGATAGATATTATTGATAATTCATTTTTTAGATTGTGGAGGTCATCACAGTGTTATAAAACAATGTTTTTATAGTTTAATTTAAGAAATTCATTTTAAATTCATCGAAGAAGACTTAACAACATCTTGACGATGTGAACATATTTTGTTTTGGAAAATTTAAATTTTGTATTATATGTTGTAAAACTTGAAAACATAGATTGCATGTAAATTGTTATATAATGCTTCAAGATCCAATATTCTTCGCTAATAACTTACAAATATTTATTTTTATGAAGGAAATTAAAAAATAAAAAAAAAACATTGTTTATTGGATTCCAAATATATTGTTGTGATATTAATTTTTGTAATACATATACAATTAAAACTTTAGATTACAAATCCATTTCGTTGCCAATTTCAATAAGTATTTATAAAAATTTTCCATGTTAATTGTTTTCTACCATAAACGGCCTTCCACAATCACCTATGGATGATGTTGCTAGTTGATATAATGGCAAAATTGAAATTATTGATAAAGCTTTATCTTTTTAGGAAAGTGCAAGTGGGAGATGTAAATTAAAAATCAGTTTATGATGTGGCAAAAGAGAGCTTTGGACCAGGATGTGAACATCCAAAAAGAGATCATAACTTTGCAATGTTTTCCATTATTCACCGGTTGTACACCAGAAATGGGAGCTTTGAAACAGAGTGCGGAAATCCACTAAAATATAAATGAAAACAAATAATATTGATAGGATGTTGTTACACCTTAAGGCGTGTGGAAATGAGATTTACCAGCCATTGTCTCCGACTCATTTTTCTCGGCAATTTGAATGGCAGCTCTGAGAAGAACGACATGATAAGTGTCATGCCCACAAATATAATGTTCCCTGTGCTTAGAACTAAGAAAACTATCTTTCTTTCGTTAGAATCGAGAAAATCATATTTTCTTCCATAACAATTTTAACGTAATTTATTTGTTGCTGTTTTTTATTCCCTGGGGAGTGGTAAACACATTTTTTAATTTTATTTCTTTGTTATGTTGTTTTGTCATTCTGGAAAACACGGTATTTTTTTGAATCACCTACTCCGGTTGGATTCTAATACCCAAATACCGCCTCAGATTATACAAATGCCAACGTCTGACCACCGTTGATTTGTTCGATTTTGTATATGATTCTTAACAGTTTAGTTTCCTTATAACCTTTGGATCGAGTCTATTTTCATTCCAGCTCACGATTTGTACATGTTCCTGTTATAATTGAGATTTTTACATACCAGGGAAAAGTTACAGCGGTAATTCCTTTGCGTATAACTACTTAAACTGAAACATTTTTTACATACCAGGGAAAATGTTACAGCTTCTGTAATTCAAATATTGTTTACCTTTGTCCGGGAATGCATGTCACTAAATACCAACTAGCAATTGCACATGAGTTGCGAATTATGTCGGAGAGGATAACAATGTTAAGTTTGTTGGAGTTGTAATTTACGGCGAGTGTATGCAAACTTAAAAATTAAACAAAAATTCTAGAAATTGAGAATAATCAAGCACATGACATATTATTATAGTGCAAGCTTATTTGTTTAGATTGTTTCATTTTGCTTCACCAATAATCTCCACAAGAACATTCTCCCTATATTCCTATGTGATCTATAGGAATCAAGCAAACACTTCCACATAACACCCACGGGTTCATGTGGAATTTAGATCTACACCTACCAATTGCATTATGCATATCTTGTAATCGACGATATCCATGAAACCACTATTTTTTTAGGCATTTTATCAAATAGTTCACGTGCCTTGTGTAATGTTACACATTTTACATAACTACCAGAGCATTTACAACTACAACATCTACTAAAATGTATCTATCTTTTATGCTTTGATGGATGCCCACACCTTGTTCCAGAGCCCGTATTTTCTCATAGGTTGGGAGTATGCTGATAACTGTAAACTGAAATGGTTAGAGACAATTTTGTTGCATACAGTGAATCAATGATTGTCTCTTGAGAAAACCCATGTCTTTTGTTGATTGGCATAATCATATTCCATGAGAATCTATCTCGGTCTTTCATTTGGTCAAACACTTTACGAGAACCTAACAATCTTCCGCACTTAACATACATGTAAATACATAGATATTTTCACAAACAGGACAATTTAAAATAAGCAATATTTTTACTACGTAAATTACTTCAATAGGCGTCGAATTTGGAGTAAGAGATGATGAGAATTGGGGAGATGAGGGGCTAATCAAGGTTGGTGCTCCATAAGATGGTGGCATTCCAGCGATATTAGGAGATGATGGAGCTAGTGTCCCTACCGGTGTTGGAGTTTTTAGGCGTGGCTGTGAATCTTTTGGAGCTGGGAAAATTGGTGTTGGAGATGGTTCTGGTGGAGATGCAAAAAGAGGTGATGTTGATAATGAGCTTAAGGAAGGAGGTGAGTCAATAGGAGGGGGTGGACTTATGGGATTTGATGGAGGTTTTGCGGGTGTGGGAGTGGTGTTATGTTTTTGGAGCCTATTTTCATGTTAGAGTTTGGTACACCTTCTATGTGTTACACTCAGGTATTTTTATGGCGGTCCTGCTCGCCGGTGAGTGGGTCGGGGGGTTCGAGGGGGTGAAGCCCCCCCAATCGAAGGGTTGGGGCGAAGCCCGCGAAGCAAATTTTCATGGGTGGTTTATTAACCCATGGGTAATGGGTAACCGTTATGGGTTGTTTTTGGGCCCATGGTTTTTTCGGTACCCATTGTTTTGTAAAACCGCCTCTTTGGCTACCCATAGGTTTATGGGACGGTTTTGTTTTTGCCCATTGTTTGATACCCATGGTTTTGTAAAATTGCTTAAGCAGTTGTCTATTTATATGGTCTTATGCATATGATAGATAGACAAGCAAATGTATTGCAAATGTGTTTTGAATTTGGGTGTGAATTCTGTAGAGTTTGTTGAGCATAGCTCCAAACGGATCTGGGTATTGTATTGAGAGAGTGGAGGCTTGTAATAAAATATGAGCAAGTGATTCTTGGTGGACGTAGCCCAAATTGGGTGAACCATGTTAAATCTTGTCTCTCTGTGTTGTGTTATTTATTCTGCACTTTTATTTGAGATTTGTAATATTTTCTACATATTAGTTTCTACTATTGTGATTCTGTAAGGGATTATTTTGCATATTTTATCTCTTATTTCCTAACAAGTGGAAGGTTTAACCGAAGGGGTAGGGGAATGTGGAAAGGGTTTAGGTGGTTGCCTCGAGTGGGTGGTGTGGAGTGTTAGCAAGAGGAGGTGGTGATTGAGCATGAGGAGTGTATTTTGCGGGAGGCGACGGTGATTGATCGGGGGTGGCGCATTTGTAGGAGGTGGTGGTGATTGAGTAGGGGTGGTGCATTTGTAGAAGGTGATCAAGATTGAGCAGGAGGAGGAAGAATTACCAGAGCTTGAGGAGGAGAAGTGAGAGGTGGGGTGGAATAATTTGATGGTAGAGGAGGAGAGGAAGTAGGCTGGAGGAGAAACATGATGTGGATACGTAAGATTGGTTGAAGGAGGTGGAGGAGATGAGGTTGGAGGGGGAGACAAGATCGGTGGTGGGGATGATGGTTGGATCTATTGTGGCGAGGGAGTGAAACTATTTCCAAGAGATGATCCATTACTAGAAGGACTGAATGCATTTGTGCTAGCAGGTGAATCACTACTAAAAGTAGCGAGGATGGAGTATGTGCATGCATACTACTATTAATGTTTTTTTACAAATCTCCTGAACCCCACAATTTATTTTTATAGAAATTTTTAGAACCCCGTTATAGCAAATAAAAACATAAGAACCAATCAGGCTAACACTCAAAGAAAATTATGAAAACCTAATCCATACATACTAACAAAATTGATCTTATTCGAGACCACCAATCCAAATCTGTCACAAACTGCAATACTTCAAATCACCCACAATTTCCATCAATCTAAATCCCCTTACAAAAACAATTTTACGCAATCCCCAAAATAAATAGCCTCTTTTCCAATCCCAAAGTGTCCAAAACTTGCATTTCTTTCATTCTATGAGGTTAATGTTATCCATTTTTACCCCTTGCAAAAATGGATAACTCGGGAGAAATTGAACCTAGGAATTTGATTGGTATTTCAATGGAGAACCTAGAGTTTTAGGTAAATTTCTATGTTTTTGGACACTTGCAGTTGATTTGGAAGCATTTGGGGGTCATTTGGTGCAATTTCCCCTCTTTTGGGATCCGTACTTGGTCAATTTGAGTTTAAAATGGATAAAATTGGATAAAATTAGCTTTTGGGTACTTCAATCTATTTTTCCCTAACTCCCTATCCAAGAAAAATCTAAGGAGTTAGTGAAAAAATTGGGAAAATTGGATTTGGGGTCAAAACCAGTGTTGTGCATCTAATGTAGGTCTTAGAGGTACAAGGTCTTGAGTTCCTTGAGCTCCCTGGGTGGCTGAATTTTTTGCATTGCATTGGTTGGAAGGAGGATCCTTTATATTGTGGAGGTTGGGGGAGTTTCAGGCACAAAGGGCCCATGAGGACAAGTTCTCAGTATGGCGTCAGGTTCTACAATGCAAAGGGCATGGGTGTGGACATTTGGTGTGGGTTAAGAAAATGGTACGAGACTTAGAGGGCCCCGGGCGGAATGGGGCGTTGGTGCCTACAAAGAGCCATGTGTCTCCATTGCAAAGGGTGAGTCAAAAGGGTAGCTAGGCAAGCTCAAAAATGAGTTAGAGATGGGGCAGCAGTGTAGTGTGGGTCGACAAAGCCCACGGGGTACTAAGGACTGCATGGAACTTGTTCTCTGCAAGAACAAGTTCCCCATGGAGAAGGAAATGCTGATGGGGCTGATGGGAAGGAGAGCGAGCCAAAGGAGGAGCTCGATGAGCTAACTAAGCTCGCTGAGTTAGCAAAGCGTTGAGCCAGAGTTATAAGGTGTGGGGAGTTCGGGCATTTTGGGCCCTAAGGGAACTCAAGTCCCAGTACCCCACCAAGCTTAGTTTCCTGCAGCCCCCTTTTATTCACAAAAAAATGGAGGCTAAACAATTATGGACTATGGGAGAAAATAGGAACAAGGCCGAAAAACTGAGAAATGAACTCCACAACCCCCTGAAACCCGCATGGTGATATCTCTCTCCACACTTATCCATTTTTTTATAAAATTTGTATCATTGAAATCATAATTTTTTCCTCTACCTCATGAAACAATAAAAAATTGGAGTTAGGTGGAATAGATGAGAGAAAAATAAGGAAAAATCCCAGGTGCAAATCATCACATCCTAAGCAAGGAAAAATGGCATTAATGGAGATAAGGTGGTGAGTTTCTTCTTCCATAAGGCAGCATGATGGGTCGTTGTATTCTTCCAATCATTTAACTAATAGATTAACCTACTAGTGTCATTATCAAACCAAGGTTGTGTCCTAGGATGTATGCAATGGAGCCCTATGTGCTTGAGGCAGTTTTACTATTGGGTCTTTTGTTGGGGGTTTCTGTTAGATCTTTCAGAATTTGCTACTAATATACGGAAACTCAATGTAAATCTATGGAATTAAGTTACTTGTGATAAAATGAATTTTGAAAGTTGTACTTCTAACTCAAATGGAAATGTGCACACGGAATTTAAAGAATAGAATTGAAATTACACACTCATAATTAAAACTTGCAGTAAAAGTAAAAGCACGCACTAACTAGAATTTGCATAAGAGGAAACACACATTTTCAATGGAAATTTCAATAAGGAAAATAAACACACTTGAATAGAAATTACATGAAACACACTTTGAAATAGAAATTTTAGTAAAGGAACTGAGTGATTATGACTTATCAGAAAACCAGATGCGTACGCAAATGTAAACAACCTCATGTCTCCTCGGTCAAGTGGGCCCTTGCTCTTCCTTGAGACAGATGAAATCTTAATAGTTCAAGATCCTCAAAAATATATCTCCTTATATTAATTCAAATAAGTTCCATGACATATTCAGTGTGAAAAGGAAAAGTATTAAATGCAACAATTTATATCGTATATTATAAATATTACCAACTACTACATTTTTCTTCAATGAGGTGTCTTTATATAGACATAGGTGGTTACAGATATGCCAAAATTACCGGCACTAATGTCTTCCACTAACAGTATTGATCAAGACTCATAAATTTCTATAGGACTACTAGAAACAAGACCCATACTTATAGGCCGATAGATGGAAAAATTCTCCCACTTCGAACTCCAACTCCAAACTCGGGGCTCCTTAATTGCATTGGCAATAAATGTTCATTATTTTCCTACACACATCACCACATTTCTCTCACGAAGGCAGTTAGTAGGAAGTTATATGGTTAATCAGGTTACATGAGCAAAAGAAAGGAAAATGCATTAAAATCACTAAGATATACCTATACAAAGCATCCCCATGCATTAGAAAATCATGTTTAAATGACAAATTATCAATCATATGAATGATATAAATAAGCCAAATAATGTACTCATCATAGAGTACATTGGGGATGAGTTTTAAGTAAGTGCCCATGCCTTTTCGGGGCGTTAATGAAAGTTTTTGGTGGTTGGGAGAAAAAATATGAGTTTCTCTTCTATCATCAATTCTATATATTGTAAACTCTTCTCATTATTTTGGGACGTGGCAAAACTCTTGCAAAAAAATTCTCAATTCCATTGAGTTGTAAGCCTTCACATGGGCATGTAAAATGTATTATTGCCTCTATTTTTCAGATGTAATGGATTATGCAACTATTATGGAGCAATAAAATTTGTTTTTGGTGTTCTCTCAACCCTTGCATTTATTTTCTTGCATCTCCTTGCCTCTCTATTATTATTTCATTTATTATGTGCATGTCTCTCTTCATTTGTAGGTATTTGTTGTTATGTTTCATGGAGATTTGATGGTGGATAAAACCTTGGCTTGTATCGCATTTGTTCTAGCCTTTCCATTTCCTTCTTTATCTCCCTGGTCCCTTGGAATTGGTAGATTAGGAGTAGTTTAGTGCTAGGATTAGGAAGAGGAACCAACCTTCTCTTAAGGTCCATCTCAAGTATGCAAGTCCTGCAACTTGAGAATGGTCCCATGTTACCCAGTTCCATTGATAGTTCATGCACACACACATGACAAATCAGAGGGTGTTGTAATTTGGTGATAACTGATTAATCAAATTGTTTCCATCAACATTACCCAATTGAAGTCATGTAGACCAAAGGGCTTTAGCCTATTCCATTAAACTCAAAAACTTCCAGTAATTCTTTATCTTACAAAAAACTGACAAGAGATTTTCTATTTTCTGACTATATTCCTTCCACTTGTTACTTCTAAAAACACCCCCACTTGAAAGAAAAATAAAGTACAAAAATGTCCAGCCTAATTAGTTGGTGAGAAAAAATATGTATATAACTACTCCAAATAACGAGAAACATCCATTATTGCTACTTCATTACAAAACAAAATTGGAAAACATGAAATCCATTAACTTAATAGATCTATAAGCCAGAAGAGACCATTAAGAACACATGTGATCTCAAAAACCTTCCGGTACCACACATGTTTAAGGATCAAATGGATTTAACAAATAAAGCATGGCAGAAAGGTGGTCTATGTAATATCTATATTAGAATGGCAGTGAGATATTTCCCCACTATAAATGTCGGAGGAAATCGAAACAACCCCAACAACAAGGCAACTATAATTTTTTTGAGAAAAGTTAGCATAATAAATGTTTGACACATACCTCAAATATATATATATATATGGTGGTAGGGAAAAATTTAGCTGAAAATAGTCATCGGATTTGACACTTTCCAGGGAAGGAATCTTGAAAGGTGGATGCCTTTGGTGAACTAGAAATTGCACGTGGAAAGTACGATGGAAATGTCAAAGGAATGCGGTGAGTAAAATTAAGTGGAATGTTTAAGGGGAACGACAACTGAGGAATGAAGGGGATCATCATGCTAGGTGGAGGGGTGGAAAAGTTGGGGAATAATGGAGGAGGGATGATAGTGGAAAGTGAATGCTTGTTAAAGCGTAGATATATATATTTTATGTTGGAGAAGAGGATGAAAATGAACTTATATGTGTGTGCAATCCATGTTTCACTACAAGTAGTAGAGATTAAAAGAAAAGAAATGGTTGGTTAATTGTGATCGAAGAATTTAATGTTTTATACATGTATATTGTTTAGGGAAACATATATGCTTTTGATGTGATGGAATGTCAATGCGCGAGACCATTTTAGGTGGTGTTTGTCTGTGGTTGGATCTGGAAATATGTGGAATGGGAACATGGTAAGGGTTAATAGCATCCCAAGGAGGACCTATGTACTTTTCAAATTTCATGATGACAAAAGAAGGAAGATTTTCATGGTAGCGAAACATTGAGGACCATGTTGTGATTGTGCCTATTGAACCATTAACAATGCTAACTTCAACACATGAATTGGGTGTAAGCATTTATTTTTGAAATCAAAACTTTGTATTCCAATTATTTGTCATTAGAATGAAGAGAGTTACATTACCTAATGAGTTGTGCAAGAGAAGGGGCCACTAGGAAGTTAAAATCTTTCATCATGTTTAGGTTTTGGTTGTCGATGAGATCATTCTTATGGAACAAATGAGTAGCAAAATCGAAAGATGAAACATCTTATATGGACATCCTTTCATTAGTGCAAAACATGATTATTTCCCAATCTTTAATGTGTGGATTTGCATCTCAAATGTTGCATAAGAGCCTTAGAAAATAAAATTGACTTTGATATGTCCCTTGTTATTGGAAAATTGTTTGTATCATTATTGTAACGTGGAAGCTAAACCAAAATGTTGTTCCATCCTACATAGAAGGGAACATTGTTAACAACTAGCAATTGGCCAAGGTATCTAACAAGAATAATGAATCTGGCACTAAAAACTTATGTTTTGAAGTGGTGGAAAGCTTCACACAACCAATTGTTGACCTTGGAAAGTAGTTTGGTCCCAATGAATTTCATTTCATCTATGAGAATATAATAAACATGTTTGAGGCTATCTTGAAAAGGTGATAGTGTTCACCCTTCAAGTGGTTTGATATCCTTAATTGGAAACCACATAAAAACATGTATAGTAGAGGCAGAAATGTTGAAGGCAGTGAATCTCGTTGGCATAAGTAATAAGAAAAGAGACTTATTTGAAAGATCAAAAGTTGAGTGTGTTGTTCGAATAGTGGTTATGAGATTTGATTTACATGTGCTTGTAGTACCTTGAATTATCAATTTGAGTGGTGGCAATCGGCGTCTTTACATGAAGTGATGAAGAACAATATCAAAATGATTTTTTGTTCAAACTACAATGGAAGTGAGCATGAGGTGGATCCAAATTAGTTGAAATGGATTGCAAAGAACCATTGCATACTTGAATGAAACATGGATGAGTAGTATGCAAAGAAAGAGGAGCATGATTTTTCAACCATATGTCATGTTTGTCGATGTTTCTTTGGCATAAAATTTCAATGTTATCAAGGACCATGTGATTTCTATAGTGGAGTTGGGAAAGAAGCTCTCATTCATCCAATGTAGTAGAAATGTTGACCTTAGCATCTTCATATTTTGAATCCTTGGAAGAAGGCAAGTCTGGCATTGTAGACAACCGGATGAGATGTTGAGGTCTATAAGTTTTTGCATACCCTCCTAGTTATAAATTATAGTCTCCCTTGTGCTCCCTATATTAGATAAAATATTGTTGAATGGTTTGTATAGGAATTCACTCCTACATAAAAGTCCATAGGGAAATGGAGTCTTAAGCAGGAATCTGATAAAATTTAGGGGTGACACGTATAATAGTTGGAATAGGATAGTGTCTCCATATATATTATTTTATATTTTTTCTCATCCACACACGCCAACATAGATTGGTCAATATTCCTTTCCAGTTCTTGAATCCCAACAACATTTTCTTAAAATGTTAAATTTTTGTACAACATAGTTTACCCATTTCTAGTTGTCCCTCCCTATCAATGCACTCCACATGGGAAGGATGAAAGCAGAGCACCTGGCACGTTTTTTCCCCGGGTGCTTAAACCATCATTCAATCACAATGTAATATGTAGCAAGTGAACTATCCCCGATAGGAAACATGTGCTTGGAAATTTTTAACAGTGATAACAATCCTCTTTACAGATGGGATCCATACTGATATATTTAAATAGGTTGGAAATTGGAAGAAATGGGACCCACTCTGAGGAATTCACATTTTTATACACCGTGGAGGGGTCCATTAGCAACATGAATTTCCATTCTCCATTTTCTTTATGTATGTAAATGATTATTTTAGCTATAGAGCGTGAGAAATATATGACGGGATTTTTTATGTATAAATATCTAATGAATGAAGGTTAATGTGAAGGCAATTATGGAGATTTCAATGGCAAATATTTTATCCTAGTTGTGGATAATCAGTAGTTTTGCAGAAGCTCAAAAGGGGTCATATGTGCCAGCCATGTTTGTGTTTGATGATTCATTAGCAGACGCAGGGAACAATATTATATTCCACACAATGTCACTCGAGAAAATTTCACACCATATGGCTTCTCCTTTTTGTAGCACTCAAATTGTCACTTTACCAATGGTTTCATTACTTACAACTTTGCAAGATTTTTCTGTATAAATCTTGATTGAATGATGGTCTATGTGAAGGCGAGAATGTAGATTTTATATTTTAGTCTTCATGTGGATAATCAGTAGTTTTTGCATAAGCTCAAAAGGGGTTGTATGTGCCAACCATGTTTGAATTTGGTGATTCATTAGCAATCACGGGGAACAATATTACATTCCACAAAAGTGTCACCCATGAAAATTTCACACCATATGGCTTCTCCTTTTTATAACACACAACTTTTCGCTTTATCAATGGCCATAATGATTTTGACTTCATAGGTATTATAATAGATATAAATGTTCTTTCATCAAGTTTTTAATGGTAAACTTTATGTCAGATCTGACCACATTTCTTATCAATAATGTGTGGTACATGAACCACGATAACACTTACAAAAAAACATAAATGAAGAAAAAAAGAATAAAAGTGTAAAATAATCATTGTAGTCACAAAATCATGCACTTTAGACATTATTTAGCTCGAGTCTCATACTACTATTTAGAAGGTTCTTGAGTGAAGAAAGTACTAATTAATCCCATCTTTTGGCCATCTTATTTTACCTTTTATTTCGTCATTCCCACACATTTTTATATACATGCCCAGTCTGTTTTGGTACTTTCCCATCATTTTAGCCTAAAATAGGGTTCTCATGCCTGTACTAGGGCGCCCGATCCTTTTTCTACTTTCCCGCCACTTTTTGGGCTCTTTCTAGTTATTTTTCATCCTTATCTTTTTCCTAGTCATCCATGTCGGGGTTAATTATGAAATTAGATCAAGAGAACCCTATAAATATAAAGTTATGAGACCATAATGAGGGTCCTAGTGTCATCTACTACTATCACTCCATCTAGAGTTGCATCCATTGCATCACTTGCATCCACATAGTTCCATGCATCAAGGCTAGGAGATCTGCATCAACACACACTTCATAAGGGGAGGGATTCTATTTTATTCCATGCACACATGCTATTACATTTTCTACATTTAGTTATTGCTCACTACTTCACATAGTGTGACTGGCACAAGAGCACCTAGGGCATGACATGCGTGCGCGCACACACACACACACACCATAACTACATTTAGGTCCAAAATGTAGTGCAACACTCAGTTTAGTAAGCCCAATATTGTGGCATTTGAGTTCATTCCGACCCATTCATTCTAGATCTTTATTTTTAGGGTTTTGATACTTCCTTTGCCTTTTGCAGGCTTTTACTTTATCTTCCAATATTTGATACATTCGGTGCAGTTCAACAAATCTAGTGCGACAGACAATGAAGGTCACAGGTCATCTTCTGACCTTGAAAGAGTCAAGTTCTAATTTTTTTCAGAGACCAAGGCACCTATTCCTTCATACCAGGGCACCTTGGGGTGCCCCACTACCCTCCTGAGTGCTACAGTCTACTCATCTTCCAAATCCACCCTTTTCGGACCTTTGTCTAGCCGTTCTGATTAAATTTCTAGTCAAACCTGGGACACTCTGCAATAACCTTTTATAATCAGTTGAGTTCTTTCCTCACTTTATTCTTACACATTAGGGTTTTATTTCTATTAGTTTAATTATTTAATTACTTCATATTGTTTTAGTGCATTTATTTATAGTGTTTATGTCCTCCTATATTAGATTAACTATTACTATACATCTCTTAGTTTAGTTAATTTTAGTTAATCATTTTGGTAAACCCGACCTCTCATCATGGCTAAACATAATCCTTCTGAATCTCCACTCATTATGTAATTTGATACCTCTAGGCATGCCTTTGTTAATACCCATGCTAATCCTTCTAGTTATAGACCTTGCCCTTTATTTATTCAACTTCCATCTTCTGATATGGATCCTAAAGCTCTTGATGTCATCATTTTTTCTTATATGTGTATTATTGATCCCACTATTTTAGCACAAATCATAGAGGAGGCATAAGCTACTTCACCTAATCCCATAATTACAACTCCCATTATTGTTAAACCATAAGATGATTCACAGACACTCGTTAGTTCTCTCGCATTATGCATAGTTGATTATCCCACTACAATAGTTGTCCCTACTCCTCCATCTTCTGCGAGTTGAACTTCAATCTCTTAAAGATTCACATGAATCCATCCCTACTATTTATATGGTTGATATGGTCCCCATGATTCATCACTAACACCTGATGTTACCAATGCTATGATATTGTATATAAGGCATACTCCATAATATTCTCTTGCTTTATCTACCCCTCTACCACCTCCCTTTTTACAGGAGATGCCATTTGAGGGTGTCATTCACATGATAGACATAGCTCCCTCCTCACTTCTTGTTACTACTACTGTTATCATCCCATATCAAGGGCCTTTTCAGTCCATGGACGTCACTCTCTCATCTACACCAATATCATCCCCTTTAATGTGCCCACCATTCACTTGTACTCTCTTCATGAATAATTCCTATTAGGAGCATATACCACTTGATACTTCCTACAAAGCCACCGTATGTTCACATGATGGTCTCCTTTGGCTTGGTTTTCCTTTGAGGACCTCCATTCTCCTTTATACGATCCACATTTGTATCATGGATCTGTTATTCTCACTGCTGCATATGGCCTTCATGTTTTTCATCTTGTGGTTCATCTAGCATGTTATCATACTTCTTCTCTGCTTACTCTTGGCCAGTCTTGGTTAGATTATATTGGTGGCACACTTGATCCTACTCACATTGATATAGCATTTCCCATGCCATTTGGTACTATATGCATTTACAATAGCTCCTTTCTTTTCTATTCACCCAATTTCACTATTTGGTATGCTCATGGATGTCCCTTACCTCCCTTTACTGATGAACAATACGCCATGACAATGTATATCTTATGCATTCACGGTTATTTGGATGACCAACCACACACCATTTCTTATCAAGTTTCCCACGTTGTTCAATATGATTTTGACAATGTTCATGATGATCTTTTAGAAGGTTTTACTTTCCCATCGCTTCCCTTTATCGATGACAACTCACCACCACACCAAATAAGTCCTATCTTCACATGCTTAGTTGATATCTTTGGCCCTCGTAACCATCCATCTAACACGCCTCTATTGGATGAAATCCACACTTTGCAAGATTGGTTTCAAGCTATGGAATCCTCAATTACCACCCTTACCATTGAAATTCAACAACTTAAAGATGCTTCTCCATCGCATGTTTGTACTAATTCTACATCTCCTATCTAATCTATGTCTACTACCTTCCATCTAACCAAACCTCAAGGCATACCATTTCTTGAGCCTCTTATATTTGCACATAATACTACGACACATGATATTCTTATTCAACTTCTTAATCATCATTTGATCACTCTACCACTCTAAATCCTCCTTCTCGGCTAAAAAATATCACGATCATATAAATATGAATCATGATAATGTTTGTCCCACTTTGTCATTCAAAGATGAATCTAGTTTCTAAACATAATACTAATTTTTGTAAAATGGACAAATATAGGGTCATCCGACAAGTTTAGCTATATTAAACATGCTTAAATTAGAAAAAATTATATGACTTAGTTTCTTTTTTTTGTAAAAAACGAAAAATATTAAACACTTAAAATATATGATTGTAGTCCGTTTGCCGCATTTTGGATGACCAAATCTTGTTATTTTTTTCCTTTGGTGAAACGTTAGATGTAGTTGTCTATCTTGGGATGGATTTTATTTTGTATTTTTTTAGCAATATTTTTTTTTTTTTAATGATTTTTTCCGTGAAAGTGGTCTGAAAATATTTAGAAAATGGAGCGCTTTCCGTTTGCCCGCCATAACTATATCAAAAATATCGAAATCAATTTTTTTTTTTAAGGTGTATAGAATTTGTCACGCTTGGGATGGTATAATTTTTATCATATTTTGATAAGCGAAACAAAAATTCTGAGTCTTAAACGTAGACATGAACATTCACGGGAAAAAATGTCTTAAGGACCTATTGTTAGTAATAAATTATAAAATGATATTTATCTTATTCTATTCACTTTAAAAACAATATTTTTACAAAGCTAAGAGTCTACCCTACGTGATGGCACCATTTTTGTGAAATGTTTTCAGTTTTTAGCATGGTTCAAGTCTTTGGAAGAAGCGATTTGAGGTTTTTTGACCTTTTGCACTTCATAATGACCTTCCATAGCTTTGGTTGGGGAAAAACAAAGATTTTCCGAGGCTAAGGTTCGGAAAATAGCTCCGCGATCACGGTTTTTGTAAAAATACCGTGAACGTGATTTATAAAGCGCGCTCGCGGTTTATAAAGCGCGCTCGCGGTTTATAAAGCGCGCTCGCGCTTTATAAATCATATTTACACACATCCCAATGTCTGAATTACCATGTGATTTTTACTCTCTGACCTTACCGTATGAATTACTGCGAAATTCTGTCTTTTTCCAGGCACGTTTTTTTATCACCGAAAGAAAAACATCATGGGAGACAAAAAACGAAGTCAAAAAAGGAAGTCATTAAGTAAAAAAACACCAGACGAATTAGAGGCCAACAAAATTGAAAATGCTGAGCGAATGCGGAAACTTCGTGAATCTAGAAGAGGTTCATCTTCAATCCCAACTACTGTAAGCAATGAAGAACTAGGTAATGTTTCTCTGTCAATGTTGAAGTTGAATTAAATACTCGTGATGAAGAGTTTTTTTTACTTGTCGATGTTGAAGAAGAATTAAATACTCATGATGTAGCAAATGTTGAAATTGAAGGAGACAATGAAAATGTGAATAAGGAAATTCATGTTGAAACTATAGACAAGCAAAATTTGACAAAAACACCTCCTAGGATTTTACATAAGAAACCTAATTTTTTGATTGAAATTGATGAAAACATTTTGAAACCAATGTCGACAAACTTTACGAGCGACAAATCGGAAGAAAAGCCATTTGAAATTTGGGATAATCATTTTGAAATTTTAAATGATTCCCAAAGATGTCGATTGTTGGTTAGTTTGATGAAATTGATTAAAATGAGACCTACATTAAACACCTTAGGATTGACAACATCTAACATATGTGGTCAAACCTCTATAATTGTTGAAAACCTTCATGATGCATATCACCTTTGTTGGTGTCGAGAGACACTAGGGATAGTAATATTGTGTGTCGTGTACTTGCTTTACTAGTGTTGTAAGTGAATCAATAAAAAAACAACGTTTGATTACGCAAACAAGTCGAATGTTGCAAGTTAATCGAAAAACTCTAATGAAAGCAATTGAAAGGCGTAATATCCTTGATCACTCAATAATGTCGATTTTTGGGCATTTTACTTAGAGCACCGCGTAAGGACAAAAATAATTACGATCTTTAAGAGAAGTTGTTATTAAATTTTGGCATGATAACACTAGAGTTTCACCTAATACAAGAGATGTTATAAAGCGGAGAGTTGGTTCTACTAATCGTGAACCACATCCAAAGCATTTCTTAGATATGACTCAAACTCAATTTTTTCGTAAGTTTGAACAAGAGAATCTAGAAATTAAAATTAGTCAACGTTTTTGAAATGTTGAAACCATTCTATGTGAAAATCAACCATGCTTGCACCACTTGTTGTTGTAGGCAACATGTTGAATTTGCGATGCATTATGCTAAATTTTTACGTATTCGTTCTATTTTCATTTTGAAACTATGTTATCTGAATGTGGTGTTCAAGTTCCACCAATATCTTCTAGGGATTTCATTCCTACTATATTTTGTGAAAAAGAAGTTGGACAATTTTTTTATAGTCAGGATTGTTTAGATGGAAGTTGTAGTACATGCGGCGGATTACCTAAATTGGAAAGTTGCATCCATGAACAAATTGAAGGTACAATAGGACATAATTTAGTTGAATTTGATAAATATAAATCAGTTGCATACCAGTTGAAAGATGGAAAAGAGTCGAAACGGTGTGAGCTAGTTACAGAACAAATGCCCATTTTTCAATTTATGACAAAATTTAAGGATGAAATTGTTTATGAGTATGCGAGGCATACACATAGAGCTCGATGGTTGGATGAACAATTCAAGCTATGCAAAGACACATTTCCTATTGGTACTATTGTTTCAGTGGTCGATTTTGCGAAGAAATTACACATTGCGACCACAAATGGAGGTTGATCGCAATATTACAACTCAGTACAAGTTGCCATTTTTGTGCATATAGCATTTCTACATTCTCCTGACAGTACAGAGAATGATCGAAAATTTTAAGAGAGTACCACTTTTATATCAGTGATGATCGTACTCATTCTACTGAATTTGTGCAAGGGTGTTTCCAGTTATTTTATGGAAACTTGTGTGATAGGGACATCCACTTCAAACAACATTATATATGGTCAGATAATTACACGTCTCAGTTTAAGAATGCACAAATGTTTTATTGGATGAGCAGAATGCATGTCAAGATGGGTGTGCAACATATTTGGAGTTTCACTGAGGCTAGACATGGAAAAGGAGAGCATGACGGTGCGGGGCATGTGTGAAAAGAGCTCTTGCAAGAGAAGAGTTGAAGTACAAAGATGGTGCTGAATTAAAAGATGCAAAAAGCATAGTGGAATGGTGTACTAACAACATGGCCCGAGGTTCTCAAGAAAATTCCACAGTTTGCAGATTTTTTGGTTGATAGAGGAAAAACATATTGCTAACTACGAGGATTGTATGACACTCACTGGGTCCAGTGATATGCACTCATTTTGTAGCTCAGACGCTACTTCATGGGCCGTATGGACAAGAAAGTTGACATGTTTTTGTGCATCTTGTATCGAATTTGTCACCTGGCTGAGTGTGATTCACAAGAATGGGTGGAAGGATGGATTTGTAGGCCTCTAACTCCGCTTCCTGGTTATCAACCTCCACAAGCATTACAACTTGTTTACTGCAGATGAAGTTCTGACATCCAGGACTTTGTGAAATTTCGATTTTGGTGCGACAAGGTATTTATCCGATTATTTATTTAATTTTTGTATTGAGTTATGTCCATTGAAATTTTAATATGTAATTTAAATTTGAGTTTTTCAACCTTGGTTATTTTTTTGTAGGACATGTGTTTGCGGTAATTGCGACGAGAAGACAATGAAGAAGGAGCAGGACTATTTCTTATGTCGTTGCATCGAGGAAAGAAAGAAGTTGACTTCTCTATTATAGATGGCGAAGAGATTGAGTATCCTACGAGGTCGAGTGGTAGTTCTTTGGAACTTGGCTTGACGGTATCCATTAAAAACTCCTCTGTTTGGGTGTTTGAAGACTTTGAGACACACGGAAAATACTCTTATATTCACATCTAGTTCTAGCGACAAATATTCAATTGTATAGATATCGAGAAGACCTAATAACAAGATTCTTTGGAAGGTTCGAAGTCGGATCATGAAGCAATCTTATGCTGCTATTCGAGTAGATCCGATCTGATGGTTCATTGGAATGAATTTACAATGCTCATATGCAGTATATATTTAATTTCAAGTTTCAATTTATATAGCGTATATATATATATATATATATATATAATTTTTAGTTTAAAGATCTAGATTTAAGTTTGAATATATTTTATTTTAAATTTGTGTATTTTGTATGTCATGTATATAGATCTAGTATATGGTTTTGATTTGAAACTTAAATTTCTTTGACTAACAATTTTATGTTTAGGTTAGTGGTGCCAGAAAAGCTTCCACCTTCATGTGGTTGGTATCGTTAGTAGAGAATTTTAAATTCTCGAAGCTAAGAGAAGCTTGAACATTGTTTGAAAAATTTGTAAATTTTGAAAAGTCAAATTGTAAATTTTGAAAATATTGTAAATTTTGAAAATGTTGTAAATTTTGAAAAAGTTGTAAATTTTTGAAAAAGTTGTAATTTTAAACGCGACTCCTCTAGGGTGCCACGGAGTCAGAGTAGTCACTCGTCGAATTTGAGCGATATTTTGGTCTTAGGGCTCTTAAGGGACTAAGCCGAGCAGAAGTAGCCGAGAAGCAGTATGACCCTTTCGCGCACCGAAACACCGCCTCCTCTAGTGTTCACTGCCACCCGGACGTGCCGGCGCGGCGGCAGATTCGGTGCCACGGCCCACCGTTTGCAAAATACGGCGTTTGTGACCTTCTGTTTGGCTCCACTACACTATTTCGCGCGTTTGCAAACATTAGGACAGCGAGAGCACCCAGAAATGAGAAGGAAAAAAATGAGAGAGGCTATTGTAGAGGGTCAGTATGCTTTGAGGTGTCGGATCGGATGAGGCCTCTCTAGGTGCCACGAGTTCGAGTAGTCACCGTCGAATTTGAGCGATATTTTGGTCTCGGGGCTCTTAAGGGACTAAACTCGAGCAAGTAGCCCGGAAGCAACGACCCTTTTGTGCACGAAACACCACCTCCTCTAGCGTTCACACCACCCGGACGTGCGGCGTAGGTGGTTCGGTGCCACGGCCCACCGTTTGCAAAATACGACGTTTGTGACCTTACTGGCTTTACACTGCTCCAACTACACTATTTCGCGCGTTTGCAAACATTAGGACAGCGAGAGCACCCGAAATGAGAAGGAAAAAAATGAGAGAGGCTATTGTAGATGGTCCGTATGCCGAGGTGTTGGATTAGGCGAGGCCTCTCTAGGTGCCACGGTCAGAGTAGTCACCGTCGAATTTGAGCGATATTTTGGTCTCGGGGCTCTTAAGGGACTAAGCCGAGCAAGTAGCCGGAAGCAAAGACCCTTTCGCGCACCAAAACACCACCTCCTCTAGCGTTCACCTGCCCACCCAAATGTCTTTGCGCGGCGGTTTTGGTTGGTGCCACGGCCCACCGTTTGCAAAATACGGCGTTTGACAAACCTTCTGTTTAGCTCCATTGCACTATTTCGCGCGTTTGCAAACATTAGGACAGCGAGAGCACCGAAATGAGAAGGAAAAAAATGAGAGAGGATATTGTAGAGGGTCCATATGCCGAGGTTCGGATCGAGCGAGGCCTCTCTAGGTGCCACGGAGTTACGAGTAGTCACCGTCGAATTTGAGCGATATTTTGGTCTCGGGGCTCTTAAGGGACTAAGCTTAGGACGAAGTAGCCCCGTAAGAGACGGACCCTTTCGCGCACCGCATAGCCTGGTCTCACGCCTTTGCGCAAACACCGCCTCCTCTAGCATTCACCTGCCCACCGGACGTGCCGGCGTAGGTGGTTCGGTGCCACGGCCCACCGTTTGCAAAATACGGCGTTTGTGACAACTTCTGGCTGCTCATTGCACTATTTTGCGCGTTTGCAAACATTAGGACAGCGAGAGCACGAAATGAGAAAGAAAAAAATGAGAGAGGAGAGGCTATTGTAGAGGTCCATATGCCAAGGTGCCGGATCGGATGAGGCCTCTCTAGGTGCCACGGGTCAGAGTAGTCACTGTCGAATTTGAGCGTTATTTATGTCTCGGGGCTCTTAAGGGACTACGCCGAGCAAGTAGCCGGAAGCAACGACCCTTTCGCGCACCGAAACACCACCTCCTCTAGCATTCACCTGGCCACCCGGACGTGCCGGCGCAGGCGGTTCGGTGCCACGACCCACCGTTTGCAAAATACAGCGTTTCCTTATTTATTTAAATTAAATTACAATGACTTGGTTGTTATGTTATCTGTTGTTGTCATCTTGTCCTTGGTAGGATGATATACATCCAGGGCTATGAGTGTGATCTAGGATGTGGTTAGTTGTATTCAGATGTGTGTCTAGAGTATGACAAAAATTAGGTATGAGTATTTTTATCTAGTGGATATACGGTGCGAGATAGATCAAGAAGGCGCCTATGGTTGTTAAAACAATGCATAAATGAAGTGTATATCAAAATAAGTACAAAATTCTATATTTCCAAGTTCCCAAACCAAATTTTGGGTACTAAACATTTATATCTTAATGAATTCAACACTACATGACACTTTTACTATTGCACATGTGCACCAATTAAATTACAACCCTTTTGATCAGAATATTTTAGTGAATTTTATATATTAAAGATATCCTAAAAATTGACACAAATACACATTATATCCAGCATGGTGTTCTATATGGCATGGCATGGTGTTATATCCTAAGTAAATTGTTTCTCTCATATTTGTTTATCAGATCAAATTTATAGCCTTACATCAACACCACTTTTTTGTTAACATAGTAATATAATTGGTTTGAATTGAGCATCCAATATTATAAATAAGGTGTGGAAGTTATGGAATCAATATAATAATTCATATTTTTAGAAGTGACATGTAAACAAAATAAAAAACTAGAGAAAAATAATGAGAAAAATAAAAAGTAATCAACCTACAAAAAATATCCAACATGTAAAACTACAAATGATTGAAGAGAGGGAGAGAAGCAATATTTCTCACATTTAAAAAATATCCAACATGTAAAACTACACATTTATTGACTATGCTTAAAGCATCTTTCTCACTCCCAAATTCTAAGTCCGCCATTTCATTACTTTTTCTTCATGTAAATTGGTACCTCAAGAATCAATGCACGTTATACATAGCACATCTCTAGTTACTAATACTTAAGTTGGCTTGATATAGAGCTAACAATATTGTTTTAGTTTGAAAAATAAAAATTCAAAATGCCCATGGCACGAAATATACCACAAATAATAATCAGAAAGATACTAGAAAATATATAACTAGAAGTAATACACTAAATCCACCGAACAGAGATCAAAACCCACTTTCTCAGAGTTAGCAATAATACCAAAATAACCAAATTTATAGCCTTATTTAACCAACACACATGGATATATATATATATATATATATATATATATATATATATATATATATATAATATATATATAAAGTGTGCTAAAGTGTGCTCAGACGCGCACGTCTCGAAAATATATATGTACATGTATAAGTTCATAATGTATGTATACATCTCGAACTAAGCACGTGTCATAATGTACATATGGGACCACATGCGGTCATGCAGGCTAGATATATATCTGATGGTGTGAATAGATGTACTCATGACCACATATATGTGGCATCCAGTGGACTATAAATCTACTCATGAAACATCTTCCCTCTCTTCGCCTGCTTTAGAAGTAGCATCCACGACACAGGGATGTAGTGGAGGAGATGCCACTACGGTTTCATCCGTGTGGTCCTAGGTGTCTCAAGCATGCACTGCAACCTAACTGCACATTCATAAACAACAAGTTTTAACACCCAAAATTTTAAAATACCTTGAAAATTTAGAAACTTGTACAATTTAGTTAAAATGCATGTGCGATCTTACATGATATGTCATGATCCTATCGATTTGTTGTTGACGCGTCGCGAGGGACAACAATAGACTCACGAGGGTAAGCTACATACAAATAATTAATTTTCAAATTAATTATTTCACACATATATATACCTACAAAATTTGATATTGTAGATTTAAGTTTAATAAGAAATAATGAACCTCAAAATTTAACAAATTTAAAAAATTGTGTACCTCGGTTAGTGGATTTGCATATCTTGTATGGCGGTATCTACTGCAGCCTCCACGGATCTGCATATGTGGAGGAGTCTCTGTATGCTTGATCATAAGCTATACAAAAAACATGTACAAATCAATTTATTAAAATCTACTTAAGAGCTATACAAAAAACATGTACAAATCAATATTTAGTTACTCAAGAAAGAATAAAAATACATTATTAAATTTTATCTTCTATTTAGGCTAAATACATAGGATCTATAAATGTTAGCACGGAGGCCATCTATCTTCATAAGATTTTGACAAACTTTTGTATTTAATCTAGGTAACCCATAGTCATCTTCTATGACAATTAGAGCATCATTCAAATTTGAAGAACTTTTAAATCTAACATCACCAGACCAAACATATAGATCAGACGAAGAGTAGACTAGAGTTGTATATCCTTGGTGGGCAAGTGTGTTGCAAATATATAGATTATAATGCACTATTTATATGTATTTGTGTCCAAAGGTAGCTGAGTTTGAGTTTTGGTGCACGAGCCTAGAGGATCTTACTTGTGTGTTATCCCTTTGGAAATAAAGAACATAACCTCCTTCCACCTTGCTGGCTTAGAGATCTTTATTTCGGGTTTTTATGTCCATGGAATTGTCCACCAACCGTGCACTTACCTGTCAGCGGTTGGGAGTCGACTACCCGGGGTGGTCTAGCATCAAACACACACATATTTTTCTCCTTTGGTTTTTAATGCTTTGATGAAGGGTTTTGTAAGTTATTAGGGTTTCTACTTTACTGTTGATCATTACAGGTCATCTCGATGTTGTGTGAAAAAGAGCAACACAATGATCACACAATTTCTAAACAAGCAAAGCACTAGAAAGTTGAGAGCTCAACTACCTTATGATCTAAGACTGTAAATTCCTTGTATTAGACTGTACAACTACTACATAGACCATACATATCATGTATGGTCTTGAACCTACATGTTTTCCAGTTCTATAATCTTCTTTGTAGAGAATCTAAAGTCTTATCTTCTCTTCTCACTACTGTCACATCTAGCTCATCCCAGAATCTTCCTAAACAAGCTAAGTTTCTCTCCCCTCTTGTATATTGATAAAGTTATTGTTTATCACTTAGTCCATTTCAAGTTGGAATGAATTATTTTTGTCATGCTTAATTGATGTTGGAAGTTAATTAGATAATAATTGTCTACTGTTTATAATCCTTGTACCTTTTTCAGTAGAAATTTTAAATAAGGGTATAAATATGACCAATACATTATAGCTCCTCAAACCCATTATGAGGTGTGGCATAATATATAATAGAATACAAGCCCTTGATTCATCCCTCACACATGGAAACATGCACAAATTTAGCTCATGTTTGATCTATGGGAAGAAACATGGATAACTTCAAACTGGTAGTTTGTTGTTGTTATGGGTACTCTTAAGGAATCAAATGGTCCAATGTTTCTTCTTAATTTTATTAGAGTGAGAATAGAGGATCCTTGAATTTTCCAAGGTCACCCTACTAGGTTTTAGTGAATGAATATTTATATATGACCAATCGTTAGATTTCTTACTCAACAAACCTAAAAGTACTACCTAGGTTGACTAAGCCAAGTAACCCTTTTGAAAAAGTTAATATTAGAAGTGTATGGGATAGGTTCGTAGGGGGTGGATAGGTTGGAGTTTAACTTATCCTAAACCTACAAACATGTCCATGATGTCTAATAAATTAGGTCTGAGACACATGGAGGATTATGCATATGTTGATAACATGTGCGGTGATTTGTGAGGGTTGGGATGGAGAATACTTGTTATCTAGTAGAGCGAAGTGGATATAGAGTGAGACATTTCCTTAAGTTGTTCAAGTTATGTGTGAATGAGATATATATCATTATAGTTGTAACACACGTCATGTTTCCAAGTGTTGGGAATACATTTAGGTACTACAAATTACCCCCATTTCAATATAGTATTGATAAATGTTGGATTAATAGATAAGAAACAAGTAAATACAAACCTCACTTCTTGATCATACAATGATGTTGTAAATTCTTAAATCTCAGTACACCAATCCATATAAAACTTATAATCATATGGAAAGGACGCATAGATTTTTTTAGATAAAGGGTACAAGAGGATTTAATAACCTTTTTTACATTTCTTCATCACTCTTATCATTCATTTTGATTACGAGTTGATCGCTTCCACCTTGTCAAGTATCTTTTCCTTCGTGACTCATGGTGTTACATATCTAGAGGTAGTTATTGAGAATCAAGATATAGTCTAGGTAAATAAGTAGATATGGGAAGATATCATTTTACATTGGATTGAGAAGTTCATCATGTACAAATAATATACCTATGACAGTGCAGTACGTGTCATTATTTTGGATGTTGGGAACATGTAGACCATGTGTATCCAGTTTAGTACTACAAACGAGACATAAGGGAATTTATCAACTGGCCCGAGAGGATCAAGAAGATCAAGAGGATTGGGTCAGTAACCACCTAGAAAAAATACTTATGAGATTTCTATTTCTGGATCTAGAGGATAGGGTCCACATCCATAATAATCACTTAATAATCCTCTTCACCTAAAGTAAGCACCTCAAGTCTATTATGACATGTATCTCCAATTACAAAAATTTTAGAGGTATTGAAAATGCAGCAGAGCATGTGTACAAGTGTGAGATACTATGGTATTCTAAGCAAATTACAACTTTATATATGGTAGCTGTTGTATGTATTTTATATACGTTGAGTATAAGAAAGTGAAACTCATGTACACAGAGGTCCAAGAATTAGAAACAAAGTGTTTAAAGAGATTTGTAACTAACCTGCGTAAAACTCATGCGAGGCATGCCAGTAGCTTCAGTTCCCTGAGCAGATGATGACCCGCCAGGCTCCTGTGTATAAAAGAGAAAAATATTAATACATGTACAACATACACGTGAAACAAATTATAATAATAATCTAGTGCAATTAAATGATTTATTAAAAATGTAAGTTTGTATCTGACTTGAAACTTACGTTTGAAACACGCCCAACCGCGATGGCTAGCATGTCAACACCGGATGTTTCCTTCACCGGCTCTTGCTATTTAAAATAAAATAAAAAATTAGTTTTTACATGTATGTACATGACGTACAATCATATATATATTAATATCTCAAACATGTGAATTAAACTATTGTACATATATATATTATTTAAATTTATTTAAAATTTACATGAAAGACCAATATCGGTGGCTCCGATTCCAAAAACATTCCCGACATCTCATCTATAGAAAAAAATCCTGTGAACCAGCAAATGATGTCTCGCTGCGGTGCATACGGCACCACATGATCCACGGTGGTGTGGTGCACTAGAAGCGCGCCTCCACCAACATCACCGGATGCGATCTGGGTCTTTATCTTTGGGTGAGAGTGTCGATGAGCTCCCTCAATGCATGCGATGTATCAATCTCCACAACCTCCTTCTTTGTAGGAGGGATAGCGAAGCGATGGGGTTTTGGGGCATGGGGATCCTAGGCGACCTACGCGTGCACCAGTGCACTGCATGCGAGCCACCTCCTCGACGAAAAAAGTTTGAAAAGTCAAAATAATTCGGGACCTCATTGAGCACAAACTCACAATATAATTTCTTCAAAAATAAAGAGGAACCTCATTGTTGTTGCATGGTGGATAATCAAAACCATCCACCATCGGTCCCAAAATTGTTTTTGATTCTATCATCATGGCACCATGGATTGGGAACCATTTGCAAGTAAGCTACGGGGGGCATTGGTTCTAGGGTTACGGTAAATAATGCACAAATGAGGTCTTTTCCAATTTTTTTGTCTTTGATGGCCGCATGAGATAGTTTATCCGCATACCACCGCTACTAGTCACTTCTAAAGGTGTTCCATCTATGTATTTGGTTGGTTGCGGACTCGACTTCGCGATCATGTTTGCGATGTATTGGCTAAAGTCATGCGGGATGGATTTGTAGCATGATTTTGTCTTATAGTTTGAATTAGGTTCTCAATGACAATTTTATTTTCTTGGATTCTTCCATGATATTATCTTGCGTTCTGTTGGCTCGGTGGGGACGGGAAGGAGCCACGGGGCGGATCTATGTTTGGAGGAGGGTTTTGAGGAATGTTCGGAGGGTTTTGAGGAATGTTTAGTGGGTTTTGAGGAATGTTTTGACGGTTTGCATGAGCCGAGCTTGCCGACCAAGCGATAAAACAATAAAATTGTATACATAAACAAATAATTCACAAAACCCATGAAAATGCCAAAAAAACCTAAAATGTAAAAAAACAACCTAAAATGCAAAAAAATGATTACAATCGGGGACTTACCTCCTCGTCTTGGCGGCATGGTTGAATCTATCGCTATCCAGAAGTCCGATGAGCAATTTTGAGATAGTATTGAAAGTGCGAGTGAAAAACGTTTAGGAAAAGTCGCGGTTCGAAATGAAAATTAGGAAAATAACGAGTCGCGGGACTGTTAAATTTTGTCTCGAGTTCCGCGATCGCGGAACTAGGTTCGGTAATTACCGAACCTAGGATAACGCGATCGCGGTTTTAGGACGCGCTCTCGGTTTTAAAACCGCGATCGCGAATTATTCGGGTTTTATGTCCACGGAATTGTCCACCAATTTCGTGCACTTACGAAATCTCATCGGGATCTTTTATCTCCTAAGCATCGGGCTAGTATTTCTCAAAAACCTCCTAGGAAACAATCCTTCACACTTTGTTCACCATCTCTTTCTATTCAACCTTCTCTGACAGTGTAAACTCAATCCTCTACCAAATTTGGTTCACCATTTCCTACTAATAAGTCATCAATCCTATCACCGGACAACTATTTTTGGCCTTATCATCACCACATGTTGCTACACTCCTTTATCTAATCTTCATCATACAATAATCCTTCACATTCATATAGATCTCATTCACCAACACCGTGTTTATCTCCCATACCACCACTTGAAGATCGTGGCCCTCTATTTCATCCTCGCACACATCGGATGGAGGACCTCTATCTTTCACTCTCATTGGTCAGTTTACATACTTGGGGCATAACATATAATACACCCCCATTCTAGCATATGTGTGTCATCATCAATTCATCTTCCCACATAGGCATACTAATCACACATCGTAGCATTGTCATTATCTTATGACACACTCTTGTGCTTTGGTTCACACTTGAGTCTTAGGGGATTACCATTACACTGAACCCCACACACTGCACTATAGGCACTACACATTTACACTTTATCACACACATTGCGCATCATACACCATCCATTCTACACTTAGTCTATATGCTACATTATAATACATTCTCATCATGCACATATTATTCATTCTACGCATTATATACACCATTAGGCTATTTCACATGGCACATTTATACATCATTTATATTATGAATACTACGCTAGTCTACATTACCTATGAGTCTAGTTTTACATTTCATTCCTACATTCTACATTACTAGTCTATCTACACCTATTATTACATTTTACACATTATATCTCACACCTTTAGCATCGCATTCAACATACCACACATTTACATACCTATTCATCACTTGGTCATTTACACTACATTGTCTTCTATGCCTTTGAATTCACCACCCTATAATGCACTTTAGTTCCTTGGTCCATACTCGATTGCCAAGGGTTTACAAATAAAATGGAGCTCACACCCGTCATGCAAAATTTCATCGTGCGACATTCCTGAGGCTTCGATATATGCTTTAGGATGAATCGTCACTCACCTCCATCATTTCCTCTAAGAGTGGTATACGCTTTAGGATAAATCACCATATCCATTATATCATCTTGTAGTGGTATACACCTTATGTTACATCACCACTCATCCATTCATCATATAGTGATATGCGTTTGGGGCTAAACCATCACTCATCCTTTCATCATATAATGATTTATGCTTAGAGCTAAATCATCACTCATATTTTCATCTTCTAGTGATATACGTTTAGTGTTAAATCATCACCCATTCGTTAATCATATAGTGATATAAACTTAGGAAAAATCATCACTCATCCATTCAAAAAAAATTGATATGCACTTTAGCTACAAGGTTCACACACATATTTTCTACATGTTGCATTTCATCACTACACGTACACATTCATCGCAGCGTGCTACACATAACAAACACTACTCGGCGTCCAGATGATGCACTCTCATTTATAGTTCATTATTGACTACTAATGGGAAAACAAAATGAACCTCATTGCATACACTTCCATCCATTCAGGGGGCATGTGGCTCTTATCATTCCATCTTGCATTCCATTCCATCCATCCACAACATACTACATTTTCTTGGGGCATTTACTCTTGTTTGCTAGTGTTTTGCATGGTCACTTTACTACACATATTATATTGATTTCTTATATGTCATTATCTATATCATCCACACATGCGCATTCATGCCTTTATTTAGTGTGATCGCATATATAGGACTCCTACACGTGGGATGGATGCTTGCCTTCTACCCTTCCTATACTTGTCACTAGGGGCGTCCACATTCTTCTCATTGAGGTGTTCTTGTTTCATTTTGTACTTAGCATATTACATTACTTGATCATACACGCTTTGAAATATTGGTTATTACTCTAACATGCTAATGGGTGTTCCATGTACATCACTTGATTTTTAGGATTACATGTTTCCATGACTACTTGTTTGTTTATCTATGCTTGTAAGCTATTTTTTACCATTGTATGTGGGCTTTGCCCTATGTTTGTGTGCACACTTGTTTATTGTTTGCGGCCATGACGACCTTATATTTCTTGTAACATTATGAGTTATGTCCCATGTTTTTAACCCACTTTTTGTAGCTTACTTTTTTCTTGCGTGTTTAAATTTACTACATTATCTGTGTAGCTTAAACATGTTTTCTATATGCATACATTATTTTCTTTACAATTTTCTTTGGCTAGCCTTCTTGTTTGTGCATGCCTTGGTTTCTACCAAGTACTTTCTATGATACATAGTTCATATTGTGGTTGTTCCTCTTTTGGGGCCGCATTCTCTTATCATCGACGTCACATGTACTCCAAAGAGGGGGGCGTCATATGCGTGTTTACATACTAACACAATGCAACTACACCAATTTAATACACTATAATTTACATGTCATTGGCATTGTGGGTTCACATCTGACAACTAGTGGGTTCAGACCAGTCTACAAACCCCATACACATTGGCTTTTATAGGACATGGTGTCCTTAGCATTTATGGGAAGTAGTTAAAGGCTTAGGGGCTACAGTGGGTAAATGCCTCTCTATACTACTTCGATCATGGCATCGATCGATCCCCCAAAAATTAGGATGTTATAGAGATCTCTTCATACATTTTAGTAGAAGTGGTTAGAGTTTGAAGGAAATAGAGCATTTCCTCCCTACACTTCTTTAGCCAAGGTGGTGTGAGATCACCAAAAAAACTTGTAGCAATACAGGATATGCTTCTACACCCTTTCTCTCGACATGGATCTGGTGCACATGTTTTACATACATTTTCATTTAGTGTATTTTACACATTTCTATGCACATGCGTATTTTACATAACATTTTTTCATACATACATATTTGACTACTTTATCATTTTCTCCTTGTTGGTCCAGGTTGTATGAGTAACAAACAAGCAAATTGGAGGAAACAACAACAACATCATTAAAAATAACATTCCGCTACAGCACATGTTTTACTAACCATGCGGTACACTACACACCACAGCAGCTACACATGCGTTCCACCGTAGGTTCACTCTCATCACTTTTTATTTGTGCATTTTTCATCTTTAGATTCGATGCTCCCTCATCTTCTTTTTCATTCCACACTTTATTCTAGTCCTTGGCGAGTTTCTACTAGACTCTCCATGGATATTAGCTAGGCACTTTTATCTACTTTATGTTCAGAGCTTTGACTCACCAACATAAAGTGGGGGAAAAATGTATTCATAAAATCATGCACTTTAAACATTATTTACCCTAGTCTCATACTATTATTTAGAAGGTTCTTGAGTGAAGAAAGTACTAATTAATCCCATTTTTTGGCCATCTTATTTTCCTTTTATTTTTTCTTTCCCACACATTTTTATATGCATGCCTAGTCTACTTTGGCACTTTCTTGTCATTTTAGCCTAAAGCGAGGTGCTCGGACTGTCTTGGGGCACCTCGATCCTTATCTACTTTCTCGCCACTTTTTGGTCCCTTTCTAGTCATTTTTCATCATTATATTTTTCCTAGTCATCCATGTCGAGGTTAATTATGAAATTAGATCAAAGAGAACCATATATATATATACATACATATATATACATATATACATACATACATATATACATATATATATATATATATATATATATATATATATATATGAGACCATAATGAGGTTCTAGAATCATCCACTACTATCACTTCATCTAGAGTTGCATCACTTGCATCCACATAGTTGATGTATCAAGGCTAGGAGATCTGCATCAACACACACTTCATAGGAGAAGGGATTCTATTCTATTCCATTAACACATGTTATTACATTTTTACATTTATTTTTTACTTGCTACTTCACATAGTGTAACTAGCATAAGAGCACCTAGGGCACGACACACACACACACACACACACTAGAACTACATTTGGGTTTGAAGTGTAGTGCGGCCTTTCGATTTAGTAAGCTTACTATTGTGGCGATTGAGGTCAATATGAACCATTCATTGTGTATATTTATTTTTTAGGGTTTTGATACTTCCTTTACCTTTTACGGGTCTTCACTTCATCTTCCATTATTTGATACATTTGGCACAGTTCAACAAATCTAGTGTGATATACGTGAAGGTCACGAGATCATCTTGACCCTAAAAGAGTCAAGTTCTAAGATTGTTTAGAGGTTAGGGAACCTATTCATACACACCAAGGCACCCCGAGGCACCCCAGTACCTTCATGGGTGCCCATGTCTCTTCGAATCTTCCAAATCCACCCTTTTTGGGACCTCTGTCACGAGTCATTCCTATTCGGAATTTCCAATTAGACTGCGACACTCTACTGACAACCTTCATAATCAGCTAAGTTCTTTCCTCACTTTATTCTTGCACATTAGGGTTTCATTTCGATTAGTTTAATTATTTAATTACTTCATATTGTTTTAGTGTATTTATTTACAACATTTATGCCCTCTAGATTAGATTAACTATTACTATACATCTCTTAGTTTAGTTAATTTTACTTAATCAATCATATATCAAATAAAAAGAATCGATCCATCATTTATTACGTAAGTATCATAGCCGACCAATATAGAAAATGATACATTTGTGTCAAAACTTATGGGTTCCATTGCACTATAACTTGCGATACAACCTCGGCATAAAAATATAATTTTGTGCAAATAATGAAATTACTAAATAAAATGTTTGGAAGTATAAGAGGCTGGAAAATATAGAACCTGGACTATAGATCTATATAAATAAAAATTAACGATGATCTTTTAATTTAAATATGTAGTTTAGAAGCTACGTTTATTCGAGAAAAATGGTAAATAATTTAGGGCTAGAAACATGAAAAACCTATAAACGGGCATCAATATTTAAAAACTGGAAAGTGGGAGATGGTTTGTAGGAAATGCCTTCACGTTAAGTAGTCGTCGGAGTGACATATGGACTATTTGAGTGAGAAATGGTGCCTCCATATACATTTTTATTGGAAACACACCTTCAACATAATTAAAGGTAATCTACTGAAGTCATGCGTTTTAATTTTGCAATGGTCATTTGTTAATGAATTTTGGTGTCCCCAAAGATTTCACTTAGAAATCTTAGGATACCCCTTTTAAATTTTTATGTATTCTTGCCTTGTGGAATGCTCTATAATTATTTAAAAGGTTGTAGGCGGGTTGTTTGGAAGCGATTGATAAAATACCCATGTGCTCAAAATGCTCTTAAAGTCCCTAAAACATTGACTACTTGTTCTCTTAAGCAATCATATTTCTCAAAGTGTTTTACTTCTAAGTAACAAGTAACTCGTCCTTCAAAACCTGATTCACATTATTCTCCTTCTTTGAATTAAATAGAAGTGATTTTACTTATTAGAATTGATAAGTAAAGTAATTATAAAACCCCAAAAACTAGCATTTACCTCTAAGTTTTGTGCTGATTCGAAGTGCTTCTACTTCACATTTTTGCACTAAAACAAAGTAATGTTACTTAGCAAAGTTGGTAAGTAAATTAGTTTTGAAAACCCACATAACTATTTTTTTAGTTTATCGGGCTTTTGGGATTACTTTACTTGTTCAAAATTGATAAGTAAAGTAGTCCTTAATCACTGCAAAACTAAGCCTTTTCTTTTCCTTCTTTGCACAAAACCGATACCCTATTACTTGTCTTCTTTGCATTGAATTGGAACTACTTGACTTTGTAAAGTAAAGAAAGTAAAGTCATTTCCAAACACCGCATAACTAAAAGCTTAATTCATCAGTGTTCTTGGATTGCTTTACTTCTTTAAAAAATAATTAAGTGAAGTTGTCCCAAAATCCAAGTGTTGTTATTGCCAGGGTTTTCCAACTAATGTTATTGCAAGTGTATTTTCGATTGTCCAAAAATCAACTTGAGGAAAAAATGGACTTGAGTGGTTAATGGAGCTTTAATGGAGGAGCTAAAATTTTTGGGTAATTTCTATGTTTTGGGCACTTCCAGTTGATTTTGGCACTTGGAATCATTTGAAAGCATTTCCCTTGGCTTCAAAACTTCATTCTTAGCCAAAAATTGAGTAAAAATGGAAAAAATTGGCTTTAAGGCACTCTACTATTTTTCTAACTCCTCAATCTAAGAGAAATCTTAAAAAGTTAGAAAAATAGAAAAAAAAAAGAAGTTTGGAGTAATGCGGAGTTTTAATGCAGCACAACTACAAAGTAAAGCTAAAACCCAGTAAAGTAGTCCAAAAACCCATGAAATAAGAGGGAAGAAAGAAAGATTAATCCGGAAAAAGGACTTTACTTTACTTTATAAAGTAACTACGTAAAGCAATTGCAAAAACCCGTAAAGAAGAAAAAAAAAAGAGTAATGTGGAAAAATGGAGTTTCTTTACTTCATAAAGTAACTAAGTAAAGCAATTACAAAAATCCACAAAGAAGAAAAAAAGAAAAGAGTAATGCGGAAAAATGGAGTTACTTTACTTCATAAAGTAACTAAGTAAAAGCGATTGCAAAAACTGCAAAAGAATAAAAAATAAGAGATTAATGTGGAAGAATGGAGCTACTTTACTTCATGAAGTAACTAAGTTGCAAAAAATCGCAAAGAAAAAGAAGAAGAGAGTAATGCAAAAAATGGAGTTACTTTACTTCATAAAGTAACTAAGTAAAGTAGTTCAAAACTCACAAAGAAGGAAAAAGAAGAGAGTAATGTAGAAAAATGGAGTTACTTTACTTCATAAAGTAACTAAGTAAAGCAGTTGTAAAAACTACAAAGAAGAAAAAGAAGAGAGTAATGTGGAAAAATGGAGTTAATTTACTTCATAAAATAACTAAGAAAAGCATTTAAAACAGCGCAAAGAAAAAAAGAAGAGAGTAATGTAGAAAAATGAAGTTACTTTACTTCATAAAGTAATTAAGTAAAGAATTTGCAAAATCCCACAATACGAAGAGAATTGCTTTACTTTTACAAGTAATAAGTAATGGGGTCGAATTCATGCAAAGAAGGGAAATTTGACATCGTATTTTGGCCATAACTTTTGTTCCATACTCTGTTTTTCAAGATCTTAGACTTTCCGGAAATCTCTCGACCTCCTATATGCAATGGAATCATGAAAATCAGTTTTGGTGGGAGAAAGTGGGAAAAAATGGAAAACAAATTCTACATTTTAGTGTGAAACAATTGATGTCTGACTCGAAACCTCTGATACAACTGGAAAGCGGATAATGGGGGTCAAAAACTCAATTAGCCATAACTTTTTCTCCAGTGCTCCATTTTCGAGATCTTGGAATTTATGAAAATCTCTCAACGTCCTCTACACCATGGAATCATGAAAAACATATTTTGGTTGGAGTACGTGGGGAAAATGGTAAAAAAATTATGCAGTTTAGTGTGAAATAGTAATGTCAGTTGGTGAAACCCGCAATACACTAGAAAGTAGTAATAGGGGGTCAAAAACCCGATTGGCCATAGATTTTCTTGGTGCTCCATTTCTCGGGATCTTAGAATTTCTGGAAATCTCTCAACCTCCTCTGCATCATGGAATCTAAAATTTCTAAGTTTGGAAAGGGTAGATGGGAGAAAATATGTAAAAACACTGACAACATGAAATGAATAGTTACATGAAGTAGTGCTACCAAATTTAATGCAATATGGGCTGATTTCCTCTTTGCAAAAAAAGGATAAAGTAAGAATGACATTCTACAGATTGGAAAAACTTCTTCTTCTTCTTCTTCTTCACTTTCTCTTTTGTTGTAACTCGTGTAATCGGATCAAATTGTAAGGCTTGAGTAAGTGGGACAAAATCCATTACTTGAATTCATTTGACAAAGTCAATTACTTTGTGATAGTGGTGAGTTAGTTATTCTCGTTTTAAATAACAGAACATTCCAAATTCATATGTGGCATGCAATGAGAATTTCGAGGAGGAAAATGTTCAACTCTTCGCAGTTTTGTAGTTAGGCACTTATGGAAGTATAACGGATATTTTCTATGTTTTTTTTTTTCCTTACGGAGGCTATAAATAGAAAGAGAAGCCTATGGGCCAATTGATGGAACTTTTTGGCAACCAGCTATTGTACTTTGTGCATTGATATTTCAAACTTTGTGTTGGAATGCTCTCATGTTCATTTTGTAAATTGGTTGTAATTGAATAAGAAAAGGCAAATTTCTGGAGAACTTTGTGTTTGATAAATCTCGTATGAATTCCATGAGGATTTTATGGTAAACTTTGTGTTACCTAAAATCTAAATATGGATTTATTTATTTTTCATTTTCTTAAATTGTGACATTTTAAAAGTATTTATATATTTTATACGGCTGCAATAAGCTTTTTGGTCTACTTATTGCGATGTACATCCTCTCTTTTTCTCACCATTTGTATACATCATTTCCTTTCCTACATTATTTCCAAAGTATAGTTGCTTACTTGTTGCAAAATTTTCAAGTTATGGTTCATGAGCTTCGCGATTAAAGTAATACCCCGAAAATAATTAGAATAAATAAATACCTTACGGGAGCTTCACCGTTAAATGAAGGGGATTTATCCTGTGACAAACTAGGTTTGTGTATATAAAATATAGCCAAAAAATTTCAAATTGTAATGCAACTATTTTATATTATTGTGGCATTGACATACGAACTCTTAGAGTGAGCAAGGGTGCCTCTATATACATTCCGACTCAAAACACGCCTACTGCTCCTGATGGGTCAGGACTAGTTTGAAAATGAAATTATTGTTTGAAAACTATAACCGTTGGCTTAGTTTATTTTTTTGAGGTACTCGGTACACTTGACTCAGTTTCCATGTATCTTGCTTACCCAAGTGTTCCCTTCACTTATTATATTCTGAAATCCCAATTGTTTGTGCGACATGAAAGGAAGGTAAAAGGTGAAAAATATGAAAATGGGAAGGAACGATATCTTACCATATATGATCCTAACTCTCTTATATATGATTCTACCACAAAATTTTCATCTATTAGTTGTTCATGGTATATTGGCATCTGGTATTCCTGATTATGAGAGAAGGAGGTCGTTTGGGTGGCTAATAGGGTCACTCCAGTGAGATACATGCCTGGTGTTTTGAATCTAGGACTGTTTAACAGACACATGCGAGATTTTTTGGTCAGTCAATGTGACGAAGAAGGCATCTGTGGGTATAATATTAGATTTTTGTAATTTTTTCCTATTGGTCAATTACGATAAATCTGATATTGTTTGACAGAGCTTCGATCGTCCCGTAGATACCTGGTTTGTTGGGATGAGGTTTGGTGGACCAAAAAATCTAGTTGGTTAGAGGAGTTCTTTGGATCCATCTTCGGGGCTTTTATCCTTTTCGGAAGATCAATTGGGATCAAATGATTCGTGTTACAATGGACCGACTTTGTGTAATATTGGGAAAGAGGAAATTGGGATGGTAAGACTTTCAATTAGATTCAGTAATTGTCAGGTTTCTACAATGTCAACGTCCAAAATTCTAGTTTTAGCTTTGATTTTAATTATAAAATGATGCCTACAATCAATGTTCTCCCATGTTTCATCCTAGACAAGGATGGAGGAATTCTACTGTATACGTTGAACGATGGTCATCATTGGAGAGTGACCTTGTTTCAACCTATGGATCAATGCATTGTATATGGCCCTTTTGGTGCTTATGGAATTTGTGATTATGAATATATCTATAATTGTGTGAATATATTTTTTCCTAGAGATAGTCGCACCTATTTTTATCACAGTGGTGGACCAGCGGGATTTTCACTAAATCCAGTTGAACTGTGATGCCAAAAATAGCGGCACGGTTTCTGAGTATAGGAGACCCTTGGCCGATCACCAAATTATTTAATATTCCAAATAGCAAACAATTGAAGGATGTCGTCTTGTATGTTTCAACAACTACCTCCACATACGAGTCTTTGCAAATATTTTATATTATTGTGGCATTGACATACTTAGTGTTAGAGTGAGCAAAGGTACCTCCATATACATTCTAACTAGAAACATGTCTTGGCGTAATTAGTAGACATATTTTTGAATAATAACAACTCTAACACATCATTTATTAATCTTAAGAGGATTATGGTGTGTTTTTACTTGACTATAGCTATAAATAATGCAAAAATCAATGTAGTGGGTAAATGCATGAAGATGGGGGCGAAAAGTGGTCTGAAACATGAAAATAAATTAAATGTGTCCATGATTCTAAATAACACAGTCATGCTTTTACGTGTACGGTTTGGTGGTTATAACTAAAATTGCATGTGTGGAATAACACGTACACTTCCCTGTGGTTAAAGAATGTGTACATGTTATAACACGTATGTGTATCTTGAGAATATTTGTGAGGATTTTGATATGACATATCGGACGAGGGGGCATATTTACTAAAATAATTTTTTGAGTATAAAGAAATAATACAAGAATTCTTATACTTTAAATTTATTTTAGTAAATATAAGAAATTAGGGTCACTCTCCACATGTGGAACTAGTCACGTAGTTCCAGTAGTTATAATCTAGAAAATAGTTTTCGATATCTAATTTGTCAATACTTACTCATTTTTGAGATTTTAGCAATGGATCTAAAGCTTTTAGGGTGTAAATATTGTAATCAATTTTTGTTTTGAGAAAACATATAGTCATTTTGAAGGTTTTTTAGCCCACTAGATTGGTTACTAACATTTATAGGAGTTTTGGATGCATCAAAAATAGATTTGACAAATTTCACAACTCATAGAGATAATAACACTTGCTTGAATATATATACTCATGATTTTCCCCATGGGCATGGATTTGAAGCCTTAATTTTTTCTTGGAAGTAGGGTAGCATAATATCATGAATGAGTACATACTTTACAGTGACTGGCACTATCTAATCAACTATGTAAATAGGGAAATCGGTGAGGTAGATCTTAGCTATCTCACCACACATGTCGATGCATTCATCTTGAGAGGGAGTTAGAGATATTTCCCATATGAGATGAGCGATTGATAACAAATCAACATATTCAAGCCCAATAAATGAAACTCTTTCTCATGAGATATCTCTGGTAAATAGAATATAGAGAGCCCACCCTAGATCTATATATAGGGGTGTCTACCCCATATCTATATTTTAGATAGAGGACCTAGGGAGGAGTGAGTAAATATAGGGATGCATGCATCTTGGATGACCACTAGATAGAGAGAGAAGGGTGTGGGAGTGCCAACTAACTATAAACAAATCCATAACTACCCTCCTAGTTCTCTCGAACCAATCGAAAGGTACATTGGGGATAACATGATGATGATTCCAAAGAGATCTTATCAATGAAGTTGTTTAGTGTCATATGAGGAGGGGGGGGATGAGTGGAGGGTGTTATATCAATTGGTTCCCTATGTTAAGCCATATTGATATAGGGGCCCTACCCCTCCTCAAAGCTGATGCCAAGGTTGAAATTTGGTTTAGGCTTCATCGATTAGAAGGACACTAATTTGAGACACTTAGACATAAGGACAATGTCAGTTACTAGTTACTTATAAATAATGTGCAAGGCAAGGTAGTCACTTATATAGATACAAAGGCACACCTGGTTGATTGAGAGAAATAATTCATATACATGGAGGTGCACATAAACATTATGGGTCTATATTTTATGTCGGTGAGCCACAAAATTAGCCAAAGATTGAGCCATGATTTTGAAGTTGAAGTTTCCATATACACTATGCTTTCCAATCTGGAGGCATATGTAATGGGCCTATGCAAATAATATGCATAATTAATAATGTAGGGGATTGACCTTAGTGCCCATCTATGCACAAAGATAATCCTTTAATCATGTGTTTTCATACAAATGTGTTGCTTAAAAATTTCAAACTTTCAAGCATGACAACTAAGCTAAAATTAAAAAAAGTCTCTCGAATCTTCTTGTAACCCCCTCTTGGTTAGTTTTAATTTTTTTTCATGTCCATTTTTACCTTACACGTACTTCCAAGATGATTAAAAATAAATTACAAGTGTTTTAAATGATAATACAAGTTCAAAATTTTCATTCAGTAAGATGCTTCTAGCTAGTCTCTCAGCAGGCCTAAAAAGACCAATTTTGACCTTCTCAAGATAAGTGTACATCCTCTAGGACTGATAAAAAGGATTAAAATAATTAAAATGTGGTTTTTATTAGTTTTAAGAGTGGTGGAATTTATTTTGGAATATTTAGGAAAGTTTCGAGTCTTGGAGCAGTTGTAGTGAAAGCATGTTTTTGAAGTGCAGGCTTACAGGTCAAAAATTTTACCTAAAATTCAAAAGAGTATTTCAAGAGCTCCAGGATAAGTTAAAAGAAAAAAATTGACCATTTTAAATATTAAAGATCCCTCTTCATGATGGAATCACAAAATTCTTTGCAAGACATGGTTTCTTCTCAAGGTAGATCAGTTTGTGCAGACTCATCTTATTGTCCTGAATGAAAAGTGGAATTTTTGTAGAAGGTTTTAGAATCAGAAATTTACACCCATTCCATTAATCTTGGAATTATATTTGGAGTCAAAATGATATAATTTTTGCATGAAAAGACCTCTTGGAGCTCCGGGAAAAGTGTTTTCAAGTTTCAAGGACTTAGTCATTTTCTCAGTTGGATATGTGGTAGGATTTACCATCTCAACTGTCCCTGGGATAGTGGGGACAAAAAATGTGTCTCAACCTTCATCTCCTTTCATATTTCTTCACATGACCTCAAATATCTCTTCCCCACACATCAAAACCCTTCTCCATAACCTACAACTCACATCGCTTCAAATTTCTTGTTTGATGATAGTAAAACTTTGAGAGTGCATAGTTGTCAAGTATTTTTCATATAAGAATTAATTTTAGCATGTTAAAATATTTAATCCATCATTAATTTCCATCATGACACAATATAAAAAGGATAGTGAAACACCTCTTCATTTCCTGAGGATCCGACAGGCAGAATCATCCGAAAATTTGAGGAAACAATCCTTGTAAAAACTCGTTTTACATGAACTAGTTTTCATGCCATGAAGACCCTATTTCCTATGGATATGGAGGAATATGTTTCTCATCATAATTCTTCACTCCTCGAATAAATTTTCAAATTCTCAAAGATCCAACAAATGAAATCATCTAAAAATCAGAGGTAAGGTTCTTTGAAAAATCTAGTTTCATTAAAACTAGTTTTTATGTGATGAAGTCGCTGATTTTTGTAGATGTAGATGATATATGTTTTTTAGTATGCTTCCCCCTATGATGAAAAAATAACTTTCCCAGTTTTTTAGATGAAGGAATCATCCAAAATTTGAAGTGAGGAATCCTGAAATTAAACCTAGAATTTTGAGACCTTTTTCGTCACATTAACACCACCCTTGATGCACTTCTTAAAAATAGCATGTGTCCATAACAGGTCATATCTAAAAATATCAAGTGGTCAAATAAGGATAATTCTTGACATTATTCATCCTTCGGGTAAGCAAAAAGAATTAAGGAATGAAAACAGGGCCAAATTACTAAAAGTAGTAGCTTCTTGATGATTTAATTTAATTTGAATTAAATATAATATTGTAGAGTCACTACTGAACCAAATGATGTATAAATGTTAAAATATAGGAATGACACAAGATAGATAATATTTAAAATATGAAACCATAAGTAAGAGATGAGATAAGAATACTTAGTTGATTTACACTCGATCTGAGACAAATTTGGACTAGGAAAAGTGTTGAACAGATTGGGTAGAGTGTCGTTTTTGCTCACTGTAAAAATACGAGAACTTGAGGAATTTGGTGGACACGGTGCACCCAGGATAGAGAAAGGGCACCTTGGCACTGAAGACTACTTCTAGGCATATGTGACTACATAGGAGCTCAGAACCTACTTTATGTGCATCACAAGGTCTTTGTTGTTGTTCCCTTTTGATCACTTAATAGTCACACATTGAATGATAAAGGTACCTATAAGTTGAAAAATAGAAATTCAACTATACAAGCCCACAAACCACATCAAAAATAATAAAAAGATGCGAGAATGGGGAGTTAGATTGACCCGATGGTCACCCTGAGAGTGAACTTACGACCAACCACTATACTACATCTCGGAGACTCTATGTAGTTCTTCTAAGTGTGTGTAGAAATTGTGCCCTAGGATGTATTTGTGCAAGTTTCACTGGATAATGGGTTGTAGATAGAATATAGCAATGTAGTGTAATGTGTGGATGGAAAAATGAATTTCCCCTTCCTATGTAGTGTATGTAGAGTTGATGCAACCATTGTCCCTTGAATGGATGCTAGATGGATTCTTTAGAGTGCTTTAGGTGTCTTTTGGATGTAGGCTTAGGTGGTGATAGTAGTTCTTAGTTCTTGGTCCTTTATTTTGAATACATAACTATGTATTTATATGATTCTTTTGTTTGAATTTTGTAATTGACAACTGGAAGGCCGACCCATAAGTGAAAAATATGCCCAAAAGATAAAAGAAACCCAAAAATAACGAGTAAAACAAGAAAGGGTCAGAGGCACTCATAGGGGAATAGGAGCACCTAGATGTTGCTATCTTGGCTGGGTGTTGGTGTCTGAATCCATAAAAGGTAAATCAGTAAAATCATAACTAGGTTGTAGGGTATGCAAGACTAAATAGAAAACAAGAAATGTAAAAAAGAGGCCAAAGACAATTGTCAATTACTAGTTTTCTTACTTAGGGATCGTGTAAATGCTAGTATGCTTTTATAACCTAGAAATGTAACCAAGTGCGTGATTTTGTGTCCACATCTTTTGACAGGTTCACATTTCTAAAATAGAAAGTTTTAGTTTTTGGTGCAAAAATTTGTAGTTGGCTCTGATTTCACTCATCTCTCTACTTTTTGACATCTTCATAGGGTTTTGAGGTTGTTTCATTGCTTAAACAAGGTAATTAATTCTTCACAGAGGCCTTGAATCATTATTTTGAGCTTAGTTGTGTCCAGAAGCAGGCATTACATTACAGGGTGCAGCAATTAAAACCTCGGGGACATTATGTAGTTAAAAGAGATCCAAAAAGAGTCCAATTTTAGTTGAAATCTGAGTTAGGAGGTCCTCATAGCTCATTGGTCAAGATCATCCACTCGGTGAGATAGGTAAGACAATGAGCTCGGTGAGATGGGTGAGTTAAAGTGAGATGATTGATTTGATTTGATTGAGTTAGCCCAATACAAAGTGAGCTAGGATTGAGCTATGAAAGATCTCACATCTCTCGGGCGATTAAGGAAAAGTTTGTATTCTTGTAGCCTGATATGCGAGATAGAAATACAAGATTCAATATTTTTTTGCATCATGAATGACAATTATAAAATACTAAGGAATAAGAGATTGATCATCACTCTCATTGTGAGATTAGGAATGCATCATATGGGTAAGTTTCATGTTCATCTCAAGATCACATTGGAAGGTCTCAGAACATGTTTTCTAAACACTCATTCAGTAGCCTAAAGTATCCATGCATCTAGAAGGAGGATGAAATTGAGAACGTCATGTATCAGATCACATAGTTCTACATCGAGAGGAGCTTCTTTATTAGATCATTCAATCCCCTTCCCTTCCCCTCTCCTTTCCCTTTCTTCTAAGTCTTCATTATATAGAATCATGGTATTTTATACCATTCACTTAAGTACAATGATTTTGTAAATTGTAAAATTATTCTCTCAAAAATTATAAGATATATACTTAATTTGTCTCATCTAAGGGTAAGTGAAAGGTCACAAGTGTAATTGGATCATGAAGATTCATGTGGGGGGAGGTGAAAGATCAATTCACAATGTTATAAATTGAGGTGGCTTCTTCATTCCAAAGATCTAGAAAATATAGAGTAGATAAATTTTATGGCCGTAATTATCAATTATGGAAGATCCAGGTGGAGTATTATCTTTATCAGAGAGATTTATATTTTCCGTTGGATGACAAGGCAAGGATTGTAAAGATGGTGACGAAGAATGAAAGATTCTTGACATAAAGGCTCTGGATTGAGCTTGGCGACATCGTAACTTTGAATATAACAAAAGAAGCAACCACAGTAGATTTAATGAAAGCTTTAGCAAACTTATATGAAAAACCAAGTGCATCGAATAAATTTTATTTGATGAAGAAATTATTTAATTCTAAAATGCAAGAAGGTGGATCTATGTCTAATCATTTGAATGATTTTTGTTCTAATTAATCAATTAAAATCGGTTAATATTTTGTTTGATGATGAAGTGAAAGCACTTTTATTCTTATGCTCTTTGCCAGATAGTTGGGATAATTTGGTAATGGTTGTTAGTAATACAACATCTGCTTCTAATATTTTAAAGTTTGATGATGTGGTTAGTATAATCCTAAATGAAGAAATACGAGAAAATACAGAGAATCATCATCTAGGAATGCTTTGAATGTGGAAAGCAAGGGAAGATCTAAAGAGAGATCTAAGAGAAAGAAGAATGGTAGAACAAAGAATGACAGATCTAGATCCAAAGTCAGAGATATAATCTACTGGAATTGTGGAAAGAGAGGACATGCAAAGGAGTGTTGGTTCAAGGAAAACAAAGAGAATATACTAGAAAAGGTAAAGAAAAAGGTAAAGAGGAAAACATTGTAAGTGAGGTAATGCAAGATGTTCTTATTCTCTCCTTGGATAATAAAAGTAGAATCATGGGTTTTAGATTCTGGAGATTCTTTCCATGCTACCTCTAATAAGGGTTATTTTAGAAATTATGTTCAGGGTAATTTTGGACATGTTTATTTAGGAGATGATGAACCATGCATAATTACTGGTAAAGGTGATGTTCATCTAAAACTTTAAATAGAAATAAATCAATATTAAAAGATGTGAGGGATGTTCCAAGCCTCGAGAGAAATCTAATTTACATGTTAGGAGAATCTGGATGCGTGGTTACATTCATATGATTCTTGGAAATTTTTGAGGATCCTTGTTGTGTATGATGAGAGGAAAGAAGATAGAAACATTGTATTTTATACTGTATTACTAATTCATTTTTTCTTTGCTATCTACTTGATTCGACGATGCACGCATGTGGCATTACCAGATAGGCCATATGAGTGAAAAAGAAATGTAGATCTTAAAGGTAAAGGGTAAGTTATCAGATTTGAAAAAAATAGATCTTGATTTCTATGAGCATTGTATATTTGGAAAGTAGAAGAAAGTGAGATTTCTTAAGGTTGGTGAAACAAAGAAGGAGAAGAAATTGGAGCTTGTTCACTCCTTGTATGGGGACCATTTCCCCCTTCTCTTGGAGGATCCCAATATTATGTGACTTTCATTGATGATGCCACAAGAAAGGTATGGGTTTATTTTATTAAGCAGAAATCTGATGTTTTTGAGACTTTTAAAAGATGGAAAGCCCTTGTGGAAAATGAAATAAATTCAAGGTTCTTTTAGATCTAACAATGGTTGTGAAGTACTATAAGAAGGCTTTGAATGATTATTGTTTAGAAAATGGAATACGAGAGAAAAGAGTGGTTCCTAGAACTACACACACCTTCCCAGAATGGATTTTTAGAAAGAATGAACTCGATCATTTGAACCTGTTTAGAAGCATGAGATCTACATGTTTTTTCCTTTAAATTTTGGGTAGAAGCGATAGATACGATGGTATATTTAATTAACCATGGGCCTTGAGTGAATTATGATGGTGGAATACATTTTGAGAAGCTTGGAATAAAATAGATGTAGATCTTTATTTTATTAGATAATTTTTTTCATTTTGTGCATGTTGATAAGGAAAATAGGAAGAAATTGGATGCTAAATCCAAGAGATGCACTTTCATTGGTTATGGTTCTAATGATTTTGGATTTTTTTTTGGGATTTAGAAGATGCTAAGATTGTTAGGAGTCATGACATTGATTGGAATGAAAAGATAATGTACATGGATCAGGTTTTGGTACCCAAGAGATGAAAGCTAGGTGAAGAGTTTGTTGATGAAAATGCATTCTCGATTTAAAATTAAAACCTACATAGACACTTGGCATTGGGGTGATTGGTGTTGGTCGAGTAGGACATCGTGTCGGTTGGGTAAACCGACGTGTCGGTCTACCAAAAGACGCGCATCGATTCGGTGTGGTGAGTATTGGTCATTGTCGAGAATCGATACAAATGTGCAATGAGCACGGATGAGCCCCAAACACCCCAAATCTCAATGAGAAGGTCACAAAGGGTAAGTAGACCTCTAGAAAGCTTTACTCCTTCATTATCTTATTTATTATTGACTAATAATGGTGAACCAAAGTGTTTTGAAGAAAGCGATGCAGATACCCATGAGGTGGGAACATGTCATAGATGAGGAGATGGAAATCCTTGGAAAAAATCGAACATGGGATTAGGTTAAGTTGTCAGTGGGTAAAAGGACATTGTAAAAAGTGGGTTTAAAGGATCAAGGAAGAAGAGGTGGACAGAAGAGATCTGAAGTAAGGCTTGTGGTAAAAGTATTTGCACAAAAATAGGTATTGAATTTGGTGAAATATTTTCTCTTGTTGTTAAAATGACTTCCATCTGTATTGTTCTTAGTTTTAGTTAAGAAAATTTTTCATTTAGAATAGCTTGATGTTAAGATAGCTTTCCTTCATGGTGATTTGGAGGAAGAGATCTATATGAATCAACCACTTGGTTATGAAGTCAAGGGTAAGGAGAAACTTGTGTGCAGATTGAAAAATAGCTTGTATGGGCTCAAGCAAGCTCCAAGGCAATGGTATATGAGGTTTGATAGTTTTATGCATGAGCATGGTTATATGAGATGTGAATCTAACCATTGTGTTTATTTCAAGCTTGAAAATGGGAGCTATATTATTTTGTTATTGTATGTGGATGATATGCTTATTGTAGGATCTAGTATGCGGACATTGGTGAGCTTAAAGAAAAGTTAGCTCACACATTTGCAATGAAGGATTTGGGAGCTGAAAAGAAAATCCTTGGCATGCAAATTCATAGAGATAAGAAAAGAACATGAAATTGTATTTGTCTCAGGAGAATTATATCAATAAGTTGTTGGAAAGATTTAAAATGCAGGATCAAAACTGTAAGTACACCTATGGTTGGACACTTTAAATTGAGAAAAGATTAGTGTCCTTATCACATGAGGAGGTTGAGTACATGGCACGAGTTCCATATTTCAGCAGTTGGAAGTCTTATGTATGTTATGGTTTGTACCAGACCATACATTGCACAATTAGTGGGAGATGTGAGAAGATTTATGGCCAATCTAGGTAAAGAGCATTAGAAAGTAGTCCAATGGATTCTCATGTATTTGAGAGGGACATCCAACATGTAGTTATGCTACGGAGGGTTAGATACTTCTTTATGGGGCTATGTTTATTCAGATATGGCTGAATATTTGGATGGTAGGAGAAGCACCAAGGGATATGTATTCACAGTAGGTGGGATGGAAATTAGCTGGATTTCTAGATTGTAGAAGGTTATGGATTTGTCTACTCTGAAAGGTCGAGTATGTTGCAGTACGAGAGGCTTGCGAAAGAGATGATATGGATGAGCAAGTTCATGGAAGAGAGTTAGGAAAGGAGCAAGATGATTGTAGGTTGTACATGATAGTCAAAGTGTGATTCATGTGGTAAAGAACTCAATGTTTCATTCAAGAATGAAACACATTCAAATCAGAGATATCACTTCATACGGCGGGTGTTGGAGGATGGGCAGGCTGAAGTTGAAGAAAATTCATAGAAATGAGAAACCCTACGGATATGTTAACGAAGTTGTTTGAAAGGATAAGTTAGAGCTACACACGATTTCTATTGGTATTCAAGTTTAAGACTTGAAGAGTGATAAACCTGAGCAGGAAAAGGATTCAATGATGGAGTTGTATTTTTAGTGGAGAAAGTTATCTCCAAGTGGGAGATTATTGAGTTGTGGAGCTTAATTTCTTCACATTAACATGCTTTAATAACTTGTTGGAATACATGAAAGTTGTGCATTGGTCAACGGACCGCGTTAGTCACAGGGACGAATATTGGTCAAGGCAAGGAGGAAGGCTGACATCGGTTAGGGTAAATCGTGTCGATTATAGGTTGTATATTTTGAATGTTTATATTTAACTCACGGAATTATATCTAATCTTTATTGTAAAGTTGATCTAATGGTTGTAATTGCATAGCTAAAGCACCTAAGTTTGTATATGTATAAAGGCATGAGAATTAGGGTTAGAAGGTAGGTTAAATGCATTTGTTGAATGTAAGTTTCCTTAGAGAGCAAGAAAGAGTAGCTGGTGAGGAGAAAACATCATACATCTTGTGAGGTGTGGAAGATCATAGATCTTTATTGTATTTCCTCTGTAAAGCACTTTGAATAATAAGATTAGTTGTTTCTTGGTGGATGTATCCCACACTGGGTGAACCAAATTATATTTGGTGTTATCTTTCTCTTATTTATTTTATCTTCTGGTTAAATTTCGTGTTTATTTTTGTATGCTTTAATTGATTATAGATCATGCTGACACTATTTTATGGTTTTAACCCCTACAATATCCTCACATTAGGCATATTCATCATACATTCTAGTGTCAATTACCCGATGACACACTCTTTTGCCGATGCACACTTGGTATTAGGGCTTATCAAGACATGAACCCCACACACTACAATATAGGCATTACACATTTCTTTTCGTCACACATTATGAATAATACACCATACATTCTACATTTACGCTACAACCTTTTGGCACTTGTACATTCATGCATCATACATCATGCTAGTTGTCATTATGCCTACACCATTATCTATGCATCTTGCATATTCCATTTGTTATAGATATATAGTTATTATTAGTGCTCACATTAGTTTATTATGGATTATATTGTTTATAATGTGTGTGATGAGTTGTATTTACAACTCATAGCTTTGTAATATTATTATTAATAGAGTTTTCATGATAATACAACTCATTGATAATAATATAGGATTATATTTGTGTACGTGAGTTTATCTCACCACTAGAATAGGAGTTGTTGAGAGATTCTAGTGAGTTAGTTTAGGGATTTGAGATGATGTTTGACTCCATGGAATAAGGAGTACAAACTACTATATAATGTAATCTCTATTAATGAATATATCGTCCCAATTGAATTCAATAGAAGAAAATCATATTGTGTGTTTATATTCTGCATTATTATTTTGAGTTTAATATTAAAACTCTGACCAAATCTACATTTGGTATTAGAGTTGGTATTCACATCTATTTCATAAGTGTAGTCGGTCCTTTCCATGATGGATGCGTAATGGATTTGTGAGGGGTTGTCATACTTATCTTTGCCCCTAAGAATGCAGTTTATTAAAGTATGAATTTTGTACTTGCGTATTTAACATTTGTGATAAAATTTAGTTGCATGATTGTATATATAAGGGAGTTTCATTGCATTGGCTTTGGCGTCCGATTCAAACGGTATTTTGGCTTAATATAAATGAATTCAATTTTGATTTTTGTTGTGAAATTTTTATTTCATTGAAATGTAAATAGCGTTAATATCATCAGCCACCGCTTTGGATGTCATTTAATAATACACTGATTTATAACATGATCCATTGATTGATTAAATAAATCGACTATGTTCTTGCTCATATTAAGGTTTATTTTATCACCATAGCCTCCATTCTTAATTTTACCCTCTTCATGAACCTCCGTAACTCATTTTCTCCACCTTATATTCATAGTCTCAACATACTGCTATCATTTCTCTCTTGTGTATTATCATTTTCCCTCCACAGTGACGCCATTTGTTGTTCCATCCAAGTTCACATCTTGAATTTGTCACATCTAATATATATTTTCACATTTATTTCTTTAGCATGATTATTAGAATATTCATTGTTGATTACATAATTCGTACCTTTTATCTTGTTGTCTTCATCTTCATTAAAAACAAGTAATAATTAGGTTTATTAAATTTAAAAAAACCCAGTTGATAATTACAGATTTATTGGGTTTGAAGTTTTTCTTACTCTCACATTAAAATTTTAGTGAAACTCAGTTCTTATTTTTAAAAAATGTTTACATCGAACTTCTATAAATCGTTATTTTTTTGTATCTATGTTAGATGCAAATTTTATCAGGTGTATTTGTTATTACTGGGTTGTCTTATGAAATGTATTATGATTTTTTATATTCTTTAAATCTTCATGTATATTCCATCTTGATAGTTTTTGGAATAAATTTCATTCTTGGAAGTCATTAAGTGAAGTGATTTAGTTCATAAAGATTTTTCCTTATAAAGGTTGTATTATAACTTTAGGTTCATTATTAAAGTGCAAAAATAAATGCCACTTTTATCTGTATAATCTCATTATATGGGTATTTATATTAAAATCCCATGTCATAATTTTTTTTTTTTAATAAGTTTTATTGATTCTATGTTATTATTTGGATCAATGTTGGTTAATGAGTGTCATAATAAATTATTAATTGTTTTTTGCATTTGTAGATACAAAGTAGAGTAAAAAAAGTCGTTATTTTTGTGTCAATTTAGGTGAAAATGGTTAGGAAAAATTATAAAGTGGGGGAGGGGGTTTTTAGCCCATGCGAGTTCCAAGTCCTAGTTTCATTTTCTCTTGTGCGTGATGAAGTTAAATTGAAATTTTATATTGAAGGCTTCGTTTTAATTTTCAAGTACTGCGATTTGAGATGGAGGACGGATACGACGAAGGAAGGTCGATCGATTGACCTCTCACCGGTATTGGCAGTAGAGGTGCACAATTGAGTGTTATGTCATTTTGATTTCAGATGTGTGTGTTTACTTTTTGTAAATAATAATAGATGGATCATACATGTTTAACTATTGTAATAAGTGAGCTCTTTATGTGAGAATATTTCTTGCATTTTCCTTGATGTCGAGAAAATTGCGGAAGATCATAAGCACCAATGTAAGTCATTTCATGGATCTTGAAAAGGTTTGTGGGAGATCCAGAAAACCACATACGAGGTGGACCGATTGATGATTCTGTCATGCATCGAAACTATGTGGTAAACCTATTTAAAACCATGGAAGGAGAGAGCCTTTCTTTTGATTTCGTGAGCGAGTTGGGCATCTTTGGCGTGGGTGAGCATCAAGATAAGTGTGTGAATGTTTTTCCACCATGTTCACCACTAAAGGAATGTTATATCTGAGATATATAATTCTTGTTAGTTATCATATTATTTTATTATGAATTATATTGTTTATAATGTTTTGATGATTGTATTTCTGACTCATATCTTTGTAATATTATTAATAGAGTTGTCATGATAATTAGACTCATAGGATAATAATATAGGATTTTGATATGTTGTGTACGTGATTTTATCTCACCCATAGAATAGGAGTTGTTGAGAGAAATTACAGTGAGTTAGTTTAGGGATTTGAGATGATGTTTAATGACTCCTCTATATGGAATAAGAGGAGTATAAAGCTGTATATAATGTAATCTCTATCCCATTAGAATATATCAGTCTCGATTGAATTCAATAGAGGGAAAAACCATACTTGTGTGTTTATATTTTTGTTATCTGCGAAATTGACAAGGAAATTTTATAGGTAGCCTATACAAATTTTGTTTTGTTTCCTCGTAGGGTCCCTCGGCGTTAAGAAATGGTGTAAAAAATCCTTTAAAATCCGGTTTCTCGAACTTAGTCATTTTGAGTCCTTTTTAGGGTACAAGACATGAGATTTACATCCATGCTGACACCACAGCTTATTTGTGCCCCCTTTTATTCCTTTGGCGCACCTTTGGAGTGTTGACACAACAATTATTCACGCCTCCCCATGATGTGCCTTTCTTTCTTGCAGCGAGGCTCATGTGCCGACACATCCATGAAAAAAATGTTAGCACCCCTTAAGCTAGTGCGCCCAGCGCTCAAAATCCCATGTTGTGACAATCCACGAGTCCCCAGGGCTAAGAGGCGTAGATATTTCCTTGTTGTGAGATCATGATGCTTAACCGTGCCAAGGCGCAAAGGTTTTCATGTCGACATACTTTTTCGCCCTTTGTAAAATTTGGTGAGTGCTAAATTTATTACGCCATTTTTCTATATAGGCACATCCACACCTGTCATTTTCACAATTGAAAGCACATGAAAATCTTATTTCTCTGAAGCACCTTCGGCACCCTTGTGTCACATTCATGGACCTCACTTCGTTCCTCTCGGGCTATATATCTCTAGGTAAGTGACCTTCTTGCTTTTCTTATGGTTTTGTATTACTTTACTCTTTTCATAGTTTTGTTTGTTATTGATTAAATATTGAAACCTAAGTGGCTTCCCCTCAGGCAGTCTTCCCCTCCTTTCATATTTGTTAGCTGTAATACATGC